>CM023616.1:22208537-22552547 GCA_013358685.1 Antennarius maculatus
CCTCTTAGGAATAAACCTGTAGCATTGTTTTTGACACCAGTGTAAATGAGGCACGGAACACCCATTGGCTCTGAAACCCACGTTTCAGAGCCAATGATAGCAGGCTGGAACATCCTTTGTACTGGGATTACTGGGAGAGGCAAAAATCATTACGCCCCAATTTATATAGGCTGGCTTTAGCTTTTTTGTGTACGTCTGCATCCTCCACTCCATGTGAATGGATATTTTCAAAGGCTGGAGAAGTTGTGTCTAAGAAGAGGAATTGCCTGAAACCAAAAATAGTTGAAAAATATTATTTTCTGTACATCATTGTCCAAGTTACACAAGCATGCAACTTCAGTGCCCTCTTTCACCATCCTAGTTATATCAAACCATGATGAAACTTTTATCTCTCAATACAGACCTTGTGTTTTTCCAGTGGCCCTAATCCTCTCATGTACATCTCGGACCTGGAAGGTCCTTGGAGCACCACAGACAACCCCCGGTTGTCATCACATGGTGTGTCTTGGGCAATTGCACCTGGCGGCGCCCATCCCTCTCCAGGTTGGATGCATTTTAACGTTGTTACATTCAGTTTTATTTAGAAAATATATACAAGAAAACTATACGATACAAAGCACTGCTTTCTAGGGTCGTCAATCTTGTGGCTGCAGTACTGCCACCCTGCCAGCAGAGGACGCCCACATTCTCAATGAATGAAGTGTCAAGTAATGAACTAGTTTTCAATGCAATTGTGTCAATGGGTTCGAAGCCCCATGAGGCCTCATGTGGTCATCTGTATGCATGAGGCTTCATCAGGCCATCACTTTGAATTTCAAAGTACCAACCATAGCCAGGAAGCAAAAGGAATCTTCTGGTACAGGAAGTAGCGAGTATCTAGACTAAAAAGCCTCCGGCTTATCAACATGATGAGGCACATGTGTAGATATATGGCACAGGAGTGGAGGAGTGGCTCTGCCCACAGGCTCGGCCGCACCTCCTGCCGTACGCTGACAGACCTTTTTCTGTGGACGAAAGACAAAAAGGAGACGACACTGGTGCGATCATCTTTCCTAGGAAAGAAAATGCCTCACTAAATGATTTAGTGAAGCACTGACACTTGAAGGCCAGGTCAATTTGAAAAGCTCCAGAAATATCAGTGGTAGTATCTTACCTGTTTTTGGTAGAAAAGGATGTAGGCCTTTCTGTTTAGTTTTTCAAAGACTTTTTTACAACTTGGGGCTGTGACAACTTTGTCATCATAGCGCAACCACTGGTCCATCCCATTTTGGTCCGGGAGCAGTCCGTAACTGACGTAATGACCTAAAAGCAGAGATTTAATCTTCAGATTACAACTTGTTTTTCCAATGAATGAGTTGTAATGAGGGTTGACTAGAGAGATGAAGATATTTAAACAATCAGTGTAGAAAATACAATGCATAAATGCCCTTTTTATTTTAAATTCAGTGTATAATTGAATCAAATTTTTCAGGTAGGGCATGAATTTAATTGTTTTGTTGTGAATATCTAGATCAAACCTATGTTAGACGTGTGAAAACCTGACTGTCTCACCTGAATGTAGGGTCTTGCCAGAATGAGTGATGACACTAACCAGTTTGTAAAATCTGTCGTTCTGATGAAAAAACAACAGTAGCAACAGTTATATTTAGACACAAAAACACACACATGTGCACACGCATACACATGCACGAACACCACACACACACACACACACACACACACACACAGGTGATTATTTTACCAGTTCAGTGGGCACTTGAAGCTCTGTGGACAATCTGATTTTGTTATGTAGCTTCACCATCCTCTGTGACTCAGTGATTTTGAACCTCTTCAAGTGTAAAATCAGAATTCTGCAGAAATGAAGTGTAGAAAGGAAAAATAATCTGGGTCTGGAACCACAGCAGAGTCACCACTCAATGGTTTCAGGTGTACAGAATATATGCGTCTGTAAAAATGCAACAGGACAAACGGACTTACTCAGGCAGGGTCTGAAAGTTGGACGTTATGACTGATTTGTTACCACCACACTCACAGTTGTAATCCACTTCATTCTCCTGAACAGAAAGAATGCTGTTAGGTACATGTGTCTACCATGTCCAGGCATGACCAATATCAAACGTGTGAACATCTTACCTTGTGGTACTCCTGGATCATCCGTTCTATGGTTCCACCCCAAGACAGGTTCAGACACAGGCTGGTGAATGTTTCCTGATTTTTTGACTGAAAACCACATCTGAGCAAAGACATGTCATTAGCAAACTCCTTGAAGTTCGTAAGGATCTTGAGATATTTTCTCAATGTGTTTTTCTGCCTTGTATTACATTTTGCATGTCCTGGTGTTGTTCATTGTGAACAACATATTCTCCTCCACTGGACAGGTGTATGTCTTCTCCTTGGAGGATGTGTATTCCTTCAGCAGATTGCTGTAGTCCATCACTTGACAGAGGAAGGCAGTCAGAAACTCGTGGGCATCCTAAGTAGACACAGAAATGATTTAAAGCACATACAAGATGTACTGCCTGTTGTACTTCCTGTTGCTCTGCCTGTGTTGTACTGCCTGTGTTCTACTGCCTGTTGTACTTCCTGTTGTTCTGCCTGTGTTGTACTGCCTGTTGTACTTCCTGTTGTTCTGCCTGTGTTGTACTGCCTGTTGTACTTCCTGTTGTTCTGCCTGTGTTGTACTGCCTGTTGTACTTCCTGTTGCTCTGCCTGTGTTGTACTGCCTGTGTTCTACTGCCTGTTGTACTTCCTGTTGTTCTGCCTGTGTTGTACTGCCTGTTGTACTTCCTGTTGTTCTGCCTGTGTTGTACTGCCTGTTGTACTTCCTGTTGTTCTGCCTGTGTTGTACTGCCTGTTGTACTTCCTGTTGCTCTGCCTGTGTTGTACTGCCTGTGTTGTACTGCCTGTTGTACTTCCTGTTGCTCTGCCTGTGTTGTACTGCCTGTTGTACTTCCTGTTGCTCTGCCTGTGTTGTACTGCCTGTTGTACTTCCTGTTGTTCTGCCTGTGTTGTACTGCCTCTTGTACTTCCTGTTGTTCTGCCTGTGTTGTACTGCCTGTGTTGTACTACCTGTTGTACTACCTGTTGTACTGCCTGTTGCACCTCCTGTTGTTCTGCCTGTTTTTGTACTGCCTGTTTACCGTGGGTCAGAGAGGACTGCAATTTCATCTATGCTGTACGTCGTGCATATATGATAAAATTGACAATAAAACTGACTTTGACCTTTGACTTTGAAACAGTCGCTGGTGAAGTGTCACATAGTAAAAGCTGGAGGACTTACTTTCTGTTCGTCATCGTCAAATTCTGGTGCTGCAATGGAGATAATCTGTTTGAATTTGGAAAGGGCCCCCAATTTAATCTCGTCAGACTCTGACTTATGACAACTGACAATGTCAGAAAAACATCTGAAGAGGGAGAGAGAGAAACACTTATCTCAACATGTTCCATAGGTTTAAGGCAGTGTGTGTGAGTGACTGTACGTGATCAAGTCGGCCTCCGGAGAATTCTTCATCAACCCCTTCTGCAACTGTATTCGGTTGACGAACTCTGAGAGAGTGAGCAGACTTTGGAGGCAGGCGTTCATGTAGCAGTCCTGCCCGGGGTTCACAAACCTGGTGGAGGAAAAACAAGTCAAATCACATTTGATCTTTAATGACCAATCAGGAAAAAGAGTGACTCACGTCGTCCAAATTAGTCGTTTTTCATTCTACTATATTCTGTGTGGAAAAAATCAATAAATCAAGCCACTCTGGATTAAATGACATTTTCTAGTTTCCATTTTCTTAAAAAAATATTATCCACTTGATTCTTGTGTCTATGTGTGGAAAAACATGCAAATTTACTCACCCACAATATTCTAATGATTGGAGACCGTTGCTGTAGTGACAGACACAAAGTTTGGTTAAGATTTACATGATTATTCACTCACATTGAGATTCACCAATGGCACGGAGTTTTTAAAAGTTTGTATGTGATCAAGCCGACAGCGACGACTGACACATTACACTTAGATTTGGGTGTAAGAAACGTTTTACAGAAAAAAATAAAAATGCATTTTACATGAAATATCCGATTAAAAACTCGATTATAAAAGATAAAAACTGTAAACTAAACATTCATGACATTTTGGATGCATGTGCTGATGTCAGTAGATTATTATAACATAAATGTGACAGAATAGTTCCCTGACCTTTCAGGGGATCCAGTACACAGAAGATTTGTAATTCGGTCCTCTTCGTCGGTGCAGCTGTCTTTGGAATTTATGTTCGCAAATTCACTGTTATAAAAACTGTAAAAGGAATAGAAACACAAAATTACTCTGTGTCTCATTGGATTAGTGTGGTTATATATAGCATATAACATGTAATTGAACATTACAAGTACTACAAAGGGGGTGATAATTGATAGTTTCCTGACCTTTCAGAGTTTTCAATCCACAGAAAATTTGTCATCCTGTCCTCTTGCTTGATGCAGCTGTATTTAGAATTGGTAAATTCATTTCTATGAAAACTAGAAAGAATTGAGAAACACAAAATTGTTCTATATTTCATCGGATATGTAGCATATAGCATTTAATCCAACATTACAGGCACAAGACAGAGTGTGATTGGTGATACCCAGCTGTATTCTTCCTGACAGTTTAATCATTCGTTTGTCAAAACCCGCTGCTTCCTCTTTAGCGGGGAAATGTGACAAAGAAGTTGCTGACCTTTCTGAGGTTCCAGTACACCGAAAATTTGTCATCCTGTCCCCTTCCTTCACGTCTTTAGAAATTGCAAATTTGTTTTGATGAAAACTGTAAAAGGAATTGAGAAACACAAAGTTATTCTACATCTCGTCGGATTGGTGACGTTATGTGGAGTAACCCCTGACACATTCACGCTTCAAGATGCTGATCATTTGGGTGCTTCACAAGGGGGCTGCCCACCACTCCACCTCCCACTGCATGCCTACAGGCTAGAGGTCTTACGCCAAAGCCCGAGTTCGGGCCGGACCCGGACCGAAATTCGGGTCGGGTCTGGCTCAAAAAGTCAACAATTACTTCCGGGTCGGGTCGGGCTTTAAACCCTCGGGCTCGGGTCGAGTCGGACTGGATTTTTTAGGCCCGATCTGACCTCTACTACAGGCCCCCTTGTGTGTGGTAATGTGTGTTACACAGACCTGTAAACACTAAAATGTGTGTGTGTGATTGACTAACAAAAAACAAAAACGAAACTAGAGTGTGCATTCAGTGTATAAAAAAATAAAAATAAATGAATGTGACAGAATCGCTGCCTGACCGTTCAAAGGTTCCAGTACACAGAAGATTTGTAATTCTGTGATCTTCATCGCTGCAGCTGTCTTTACAAGTCGCAAATTCATTTTTATGAAAACTGTAAAACAAATTGAGAAACACAGTTATTCTATATCTTTTTGGATTATTGAGGTAATATATAGCATATGGCATGTAGTCCAAACCCAGGCGGCACTTTAACTATAATGTAAATGTGACAGAATAGTTGCCTGACCTTTCAGAGGATCCAGTACACAGGAGATTTGTCATTCGGTCCTCTTCGTCGGTGCAGCTGTCTTTGGAATTCATGATTGTTGATTCACTGTTAAGGAAACTGTCAAAGAGGAATTGAGAAATACAAAGTCATTCTATATCTCACTGGATTGATGAGGTAATATATAGCACATAACATTACAAGTACTACAAAGAGTGGTGTTTGATACCCAGGTGACAGTTTAACTATAATGTAAATGTGACAGAACAGTTGCCAGACCGTCCAGAGGTTTCAGTGCACAGGAGATTTGTAATTCTGTGATCTTCATCGCTGCAGCTGTCTTTAGGATTCACAAATTCATTTTTAAGAAAACTGAAAGGAATTGAAAAACACCAAGTTATTCCATATTCCATTGGATTAGAGAGGTAGTATCCAGCATACAACAATTAATCCAACATTCCAGGTACTAGGGTGGGATGTTTGTTACTCGGCTGTATTCTTACTGACAGTTTAACGTAAAGGTAATAGAATAGTTGCCTGACCTTTCAGAGGATCCAGTACACAGAAGATTTGTCATTGTGTCCTCTTCGTTGCTGTTGTTGGAACTCATGGTTGCTAATTCAATGTAATAAAAACTGTAAGAGGAATCGGGAAAGAGAAAGTTGTGATATAACTCAGTGGATCAGCGAGGTCAGACATAACATTGAATCCAACATTTGAAGTACTACAAAGAGTGTGACGCTTGATAGCCAGCTTTACTCTCACTGACAGCTTCACTTTGACGTGAATGTGATGGAATAGTTCCGTGACTATTAGTCGTGGGTATGACGTTAAATTGCATCTAACCTGTAGAGGGATGGGCGCCGCCAGGTTCAATTACCCAAGCCAAACCGCGGGTCATCTGTGACCATAGATCAAAGCTAATGCATAGGTAGCACTAGCATTGATCTACGGTCTTACTCACACTGGCCTACTCCCTCATCTTTCTATCTTATCCAGTTCCTGAGTGTACAAAAGTTAAAATTTAGTGTAGAATAACGTTTTATTCTCTATTTCATTCATATTTTCTTGTTGGTAATGTGATTTCATTTATTATAGGGCAGCACTCTCAAACTAAAAAAAATAAATAAAAGAAAAATGAAAAACCAACAAAGAAGAGAACTAAAATTATTGTTTAAATGCCTTATTTCTATCATTCATTAATTTTTCATTGCGCTTCCTCCGCTTTCATGGGTCAAGGGGGATTACTGGAGCCTATTTTAGCGGAGACACGGGCAAAAGGTGGGCAGACGCTCCGGACACGTTGCCGACCCATCTTGGAAGAACACGAAAGTTGAACAACCACTCACGCACCCACACTACCAACAATTTGAGGCGACAGCGCCCCCTACTGTACCGCTGTGATGCCTTTATTTCTATCAGTTAACAGTAAATCGCACAGCAAACAGTTCAACCCAGTTACCAGGGTATCTTCTCCTCAGCCTGATCTTCACTTATGTTCTTGTTGTTCCTTTCCTGTTGGAGGGAAAGCAAGAGTCAGTACAAAACAACAGTTGTATTCAGTAAGACGAATATAATAAGCACTTCAGACAACTAGTAATTATGGGTAATGTGAAGCGTAGGTGTAGCGTGTGAAACTTACAGACAAACAATACAAGAAACGCTGGAGATTTTTTTTCCATTTCCCCATGTGTTCCTGTTGGAGGGAAAGCAAGTCACTAACACGTACGGTATGATGAATACAATCAACACCTTATTAGACAACTAGGAATTGTGGGTGACGTGAAGCATGTGAGTACTGTGTGAAACATACAGATAAACAATTCAAGAAATGCTGGGAAATGTTTTTCCATTTCTAAATGTGCTCCTGTTGGAGGGAAGGCACCGGTCACCAACACGATTGATGAATACCATCAACACCTCGTCAGACAAGTCCTAAACTTATGGACAACCGTTTTAAGAAACGGTGGAAAATGTTCCACCATTTCTTGTTTTTATGTTTCTTCATTTTTTTCATGTTTCTCAGCGTCTTTTCACTTTTCACCCTGAACCATTATAAGAGACTGCCCTTTACTGAAAGGTCCCCCAGTCTCTACTAGCTACATAGTTCATAGGGAGTTTTTCCCCGCTTCTGTGGCTTATGCTTACTCTGGGGGGTTCTGTTGGGTTTCTCTGTCTGTTACAGCGCTATGAAATGTCTCCTGATGTGATTACTCGCTATGTAAATAATGGTTGATTGGTTGATTGATGACTTGCAACATTAAAATCACTGTTGAAATGAGGTAGCACTACCTTTTTTTGGCTGAATAAAGTCTGTTTGACCTTGTGGTACACATAAATGATGAGTACATCAAAAACTTTGTCACTTTACTTCAAAGCCTTCAAAGTCTTCAAATAAATAGCTAACACATAACAAACTTCCCTCAACCTCAATCAGACTTTGACTCAGGCTACGTTCAGACTGCAGGCAAATCGGATTCCAATCAGATTCTTTTTCATGTCTGATTTTGAGGACTGACGGTTCACACTGTTTTTAGCAAGTGTCCCAGTGGGATCGTTCTTAGTTCGGACTGGGCCACATAATTGGCCGATCTGACAGGTTACCGTAGGCGTCCTCCATGCCTTATAACACGCATTGGCTCTTGAGGCACGTAGCGTGACGTGACGTCACAGACAGTCAAAACCGAATGATGAGTTTGGAGTTGTTGAGTTGCATCTGTCCTAATGCGATTTGAAACTATTTCCTGACAGTGGTTTCAATCCGTCTTTCAAAAATCAGATTATATGTGGTATGTGACTGCTCAGACTACAAAAGAGACATCTGCTTTGAATCCGAATGGGCTAAAAATGGGAATTTAGCTGCTAGCCTGAACGCAGCTTTTATACTTTGAATTACAAAGAGACATCAGCTGATTGGCTGTAGACTACTACCTTGGGTGAGCAGGGTTTACTGCTGGGATCTGGGGTAAAAGCTGCTCATGCCTTCTTGTTTTCGTATCAGGATTTAAAGGTTGTCTTTAGCAGATTTAGCTAAGATTTGTTTCATGTTTGGCTCCCTTGGTGTTCTATGTACCTGTTATGATGTTCTATGTATATTATGATATTATATATATTTTTATTCTGATTTATTATACAGTAACATGATATTATGTGCTTGTAATGGCTTTCAAGGAATCTTAAGAGTCTATTATTTGTGGTGGACAGACGTTAAAATGGGTGAAATGAAGTAACGTTAGTTATTCTATTGCCGTGTATTTTTTTTGAAAAATGACATTTACTCGAGAACGACTTAATTGTAAATGACCTGTAATATTTTACTTTAGTATGTGTGTTTATATGTCAGGTCATTGTTTCTGGTAAGTCTTACGGAATAGTACAGTCATATTTAGAGTAGTAATACCACTAACTCTAGCATTTCAATTTATTTCTAATGTAAACTACAACCAACGCAGTCACAGACTGCAACATCCCGCAACAGCCCTGAATTCAAAATTTTATCCTGACCTACTTGCATAGGTCAAAGATCAAAGCTAGTGCTCTGACCTACTGTCATTGATCAAGGCACTAGATTTGATCTATGGTCTTACTTACACTGGCCTTCTCCCTCATCTTTCTATCTTATCCAGTTCCTGAGTGTAAAAAAGTTTAAATTTGACCTTGACCTAAGTCTAAGTCATCATCTCATTTTCATCCCCTTTGCTGCCCGAGTCATGTGCTTTTTGTTTCATCTGTCTATCTGTAATGGTTGAGAAGATATTTGGTGGACGAACGAACGGACAGATGAACACACTGACAGTTACAACATATCACTGCTTTGAAGCGGGGTGTAAATCCACGGTAAAGTGCTGAGTTAGACTGTACACTTACTGTACACTTACCGTGCTACCACAAGACAAACACAAACAATCATATTTAGCAATAGACCAGGACAAGCGATCCTGCGGCGGCAGTGACTCAGCGGTAAAGCAGGTCGTCCAAGGATCGGCAGTTCAAAACCTGCTCCTGCCCAGTCACCCGGAGTGTGAGCTGACAGCGGGAGGTGTCAGCTCACCTCTCGAGCACTGCCGAGGTGCCCTTGAGCAAGGTGCTGTCCCCCTTTACAAGTTTCTCATTTGGGCACACCAAGAAAAAGCTTCCCGCTACTCTACCTCCCACAGCCCACACCGTGTGTGTGTGTGTGTGTGTGTGTGTGTGTGTGTGTGTGTGTGTGTGCGTGTGTGCGTGTGTGTGTGTGTGTGTGTGTTACAGGGCCAGTACCAAACATATATATGCATGTGTGACTGACTAACAGTACTAACTAGAGTGTGTTATTAATTTCCCTTTGGGGATTATTACATATGATAATGATTATTTATCATTATCATATACTGTAGCTTTAAAGACTGAGTGAAAAGTCTCTCTTGTCACCCAGTCATTTAGTAAGACATCAGGAAATTGTGAAGACGTCCAACCAGTCCATCATGGCTGTTAACGTCCCAGGAGTGATAGTGATGGTGGTTTTCTACCTGCTGGTTCTTGGGACCGGAATCTGGGCTTCTTTCAAGTCCAAAAGGAAACAGAGGACAAGTGGAGCCACTGGGATGGAGATGGTCCTGCTGGGAAACCGGAGCATCACCTGGGTGTTGGGGGTCTTCACCATGACAGGTGATGAGAACACATCTTAATGAGAGTGATTTGTCATGCAACTGTCACACCCGCATGCAGAATCAGAGAACAGAGGCAGGACTGAGGTAAAACGAGGTTATAGTATGAAAACATTGAAGTTCAGTTTGCTCCAGAGTTTAATCACTGAATAATCAGATATAGACAAACACACAGAGATGTAACACTGAGGCAAAGTCCAAGAAGACACAAACTTGTAAAGGCAGGATATGAGGTCAAACAACAATCCAACAAAGACAGAATGAAAACAGGGTGATGTAAATAGTCAGGTGAATCAGAAACAAGCAACAGGTGCGTGGCAGAATGAGCAGACTCGCAGCTGATTGGCTGTCAGCCAAGGCTTGAAGGTGTGGCCAAGGGTGAGGATTAAGAGGAGCAGGAAGCTCCAGCAGTGTCCTACGACTGACATGGACACATTTACAAGAAAGAGATCATTTCTTCATTTAGAACCTTTCAATTTTTTTTTCAACAACACTCAGAAACATGGTGTTAGCCCCATGTTAGGTATTACGTTTTTGGGAAAATGATCACATTTAAAGCTGCAATTTTTTGTTACGTTTGTGGGAGTTATTACGTTTGTGGGGCTAAGAGGGTCAATGTTCTCCAGAATATGAAGGATTCAACGTTTTCATCCAGTCCTCCTTCTGTCACAATTGCTTCCTGCTCGTATTCCACAAGGTTTCAATCCAGAGATATGTATTAGTTATTCTGTCATTTGTGAAAAAAAATAAATGTAAAAAAGCTGCACAAAACCTGTATCTAGGCTTCCTATTTTATTTTTACAACACAATAAAAACCTATGAAAATTCTGTTTTCTTACTGAACAGGTTTTTGCCTCCATGTTTGTTAATCTGTCCCGTAGCTACGTGGGTTGGAGGAGCCTTCATTAATGGGACAGTTGAGATGATGTGCACACCATCCATGGGACTAACCAGGACAATAGTTCTGTTACTGTCATACAGCTCATCTTTTTTATTTGGTAAGAGTTTGAAATGCATCTGAAAGAATACTGTCTTTCTAAATATTAAATGATAAAGGATCCTTATCAGCCTAGACATGCTAGAATAGTTTTTACCCCCATCAATTAGTCAGTTGTAGTGACTTCAGATGGTTGAGGATGTGTTGCTCCAATATTCACTTTTTAAATGTAACTACAATGTTTTATTTTGGTCTATGGAAGAAGACGTGGGCCATAGCATTATTTACAGATTTCTTTACATATAAAATCACCCAAAGCGTCTCTTCGACTGACAGCTGGAGACTCCAGTACTTTCTAGTTGACTTTTCTGGAGAGATGTGTCACCGACAGCTCTACAACATCCAGAGCTTTGAGGTAGTCAGGACGGATCTCATCTAAACCTGGGGCCATGGCACTACGGAGCTTTATAACAGCTGAAGCAACTTCAGGCCCAATGATGATGGTGATTCTCGGGCCCACTTCCCAGTCTTCTGGCTCTGTTTTGTCAGTGGAGTGCACATCAAACTGCTCCTTCTACGACCTGACTATTCCCTCAGTTGAAGTCAGCAGGTTCCCAATCGTCTGGTAAATTGTGTGGAGAAAGGGTCGCCTCCCTCTCATGAGATGTTTATCACTTTGCCAGAATCTCTACTGAATGTTTTCTCGAGTGATTTCATCAATCTTTTCCAGAATCTATCTGTCTCCTTGACAGCTGATGCTGTTCATTGCTTTGCCCGTTGGTACTCATGTACTTCCTCACCCTAACCCTAACTCACTCACAGGCAAACTATGCCCTTTACGACTCCCTCAGTCTGATGGCATCCCTTCCCTCTGGAGTCCACCATCAGGTTCATTGATTTCTGCTACAACCTAAACCAGCAATTTTACAACCACAGCTTTAAGCAGCCTCTTCTGCAATGGCTACCGGAGAAATATACCATTCATATTCAGTATCCCTCACCACTTCCAGAACGTGATCAAGGCTTTGGGAAAGGTGTGAGTTGTAGAACAACTTGACGGGGACCTCAGTCAGATTCTCAGCAGACCCTCACTATCTGCTTGGGTCTCCCAGGTCTGTCTGGCATCTTCCCCTTCCTCCTCAACCAACTCAACACCAGGTGGTGATCAGTTGACAGCTCAGCTCCTTTACCTGAGTGTCTAGAATATATGGCTGCAGACGGGCTGAAAATGACAACAACGTTGATGATTGACCTATGACCTTGAGTGTCCTGGTAACAGGTGGACTGGTGGACACTCTTATGGACACTCTTATGCTGGAACATGGTGTTAGTTGTGGATCAACTATAGCACAGAAGTCCAACAACTGAAAACCATTCATACTTGACAGTGGGCAGGCCATTCCTCCCAATTCCGTCTTGATGCTGCCCAAAGGAGCATAGAAAACCCCTTAAGGGTGCTTTCCAGTACCCATACCAAGGACTTCAGAAAGGGTGGGCTCTTTGAACTGCTGTTTGGATCATACCTGCAGACATCAGTCAGAAACTGTCAGCCCACTTGAAAGCAGACAGAAACAACACTTCCATCCACCAGGGTAAACTCAATACATTAGCAGAGAGCCAGGGAGGTATGAGCAAGACCTCATCAGTGCATCTCCAGCAAAATATTGAGCTTTTGTTACCAGGAATTCTAAAAAAATTAACACTGCCCCCGTGGTTCCTCTGTTGAGTGGTGGACCCATGGGAAGATGTACTCATATTCCTGTGTCAGGCTGAGCCAAATTGGACCCCATGGGTGCTCACTGCCCCCTTCCTAGGCCTGGTTCCAAGGTTTGGCCCCGTATTCCTCCAGACTCACTGCTTAGTGTACTCACCATCAGGGATCTTTCAGCTGCTCTTTGTCTGACCCTTCACCTAAACCTCTTTTCCATGGGTGACCCTACCATCAAATACCAATTTTAAATTCCCCTAGATAACACAGTTTTCTGCATCATTAAGGTACTCAAACCCCTCCACCACGGTACAGTGGTTGACTGAGGGAATCACAGAATGTTATGAATTAAATTACTACTCAACAATTTTGTGACAGATATTACCATTAAATCACAGAAATAGATTTTTTTTTTTGTTTTGTTTGAGTCATTATCTTTGCACTGGATAGTAAAACCCTAAAGTTTAAATGATTCTGCTACAAAACTGCATGAACCAAAAATCTTTTTTTAAATGTCACCAGGCTTTCACCAGATTTTATCTTTACATCTTAACTGAAATTTTTTTCCCCAGATAATAATTTTGATGTAATTGTTTTATTACAAAAAAAGGTCTGATTTTTGTCAAGCCAATGAGGGACGGGAACTATGTGACGATGTTGGACCCATTCCAGTTCAAGTACGGTAAAGTGATTGCAGCTGGAATGAGCTTGATCTCAGTTGGGACCGACTTGGCCTGGATGGCTACGACTCTCGTGGGTTTAGGTACATTTTTCACATTTTCATTTGAGACGTTAACAGATAACATTCAATCAAAGACTGATAAAAAAAACCTTGTTTTGGCCTTTGAAAGGAGGAACCATGAGTGTGGTTCTGGATTTGCCGTTCTCTCTTTGTATCTGGATCTCTGGTGCTGTCATCATCATCTACACCCTGATGGGAGGTCTCTACTCTGTGGCCTACACAGACATTATACAGCTGATCCTCATTTTTGTTAGCTCGGTGAGTTATCAGACACTTTAAGGGGATTCCAATAAGTCTAAATGATTTCTGAAAAACTTATTCATCATGTCCTTTTTATTGACTTCCAGTCCATCTGTCTTCCCTTTGTCATGATGAGTCCTCACACCTTGGACATCAGTCAGACTCTGATGAACAACACCTTAAACGCTCCCTGGATTGGTCAACCAGAGCTGAAGAAGATCTGGATCATGATTGATGACTTTCTCGTTATGGTAAGGAAGTTACAAAATGCCTTGGACCAAATATAATTTATTCTGCATTTCTGTTCATTGATTGATTATAAAAATAATTTAGGGGGTTTGGGCCTTTTTTGGAGTTTGTTGGGTGTAGTTGTAAAGTTTAAGGTGGTAACCAGTTACTGGACTAGATTTACTTTGAAGGGATTGGGGAGTTTGGCGTACCAGTGCTTCCACCAAAGGACCTTGTCAGCTTCTTCCACTGCCTCAGCAAAGCTGTCCTGTTGGTCAGCTGCTTTCCTCATACTCGTATTTGCAATACCTCCGATACTGATTGGAGCCGCTGCTGCATCCACAGGTAATACCGATGAACCTGATGTCTGTGATCCAAACTAACGATGTCACAATGTGTTACTGTCAGGATAACGATAAATCTAGTATGTAATGTCGTACAATGAAAATATTCATGGTACAGCTGCTATACCATTATGCTATATTGTAGCATGACACCTGTTAATGAATAGAAAAAAAAATCAAATTTTTGATCCCTAAGAGCAGGAAACAATCTTTATACTTTATGTATAAAGGTAACGTTACTGGCATCACATCTTTGGATTCAAACCCAAATCCCAAAACCCAGGTTTTTAATTATCACACAAAACATTTGTGGTGGGTAGCGGTGTCATTCGACTGCAGGAACATGCTGGGTTCATATATTTTCTGTGCAGGAATTGTATGTTCTCCCCATGTCTGCGGGGGTTTTGCTGTCTGTCTTCCTCCAACCTCCAAAAAGATTCAGATCGACTGGTCAGTTCCAAATAGTCCATTGGGATGTGTTTGTGCGTGGATGTTTGTCTTTCGTGTGGTTCCCTGATGCGCTGGCAACATCTGGAGTATCTCCCTGCCTGATTCCCATAAGTCTCCTGGGATAGGCTCCAGCAACCCCCATGACCTGCAAAAGCAGAGGAAGCGATACCAAACATAAGCAAATCAATAATTTGAACAAATCTTTTGGCTTTTTTAGTTTCCCCTTTTTTATCCATTCCGCAGACTGGAACCAGACCGCCTATGGTTCTCCATCTCCTTATGAACGGGGTGAGGGAGCTTTCACTTTGCCCATCGCTCTGCAGCACCTCACCCCCACCTTCATCTCCATCATCGGGATTGGATGTGTAGCTGCTGCTGTGATGTCATCAGCTGACTCTGCTTTACTTTCTTCTGCTTCCGTTTTCACCTCCAACATTTACAAGAACATCCTGAGACCAAAGGTAAAAAAAAAAAAACGTTCTTGCCTATGCTTCCCCACCAGTAGCAGTCATAGATAAATTCATCATGTACCATTTACAGTCTTCTTCTGCTTTGGGCTTTTCCCTTCAGGGGTCTCCACAGCCAATCAGTTCCCTCCATCTAACCCTGTCTTCTGCATCCTCTTCTCTCACACCAACTACCTTCATGTCCTCTTTCACTACATCCATAAACCTCCTCTTTGGTCTTCCTCTAGGCCTCCTGCCTGGCAGTTCAAAACTCAGCATCCTTCTACCAATATATTCACTATCTCTCCTCTGGACATGTCCAAACCATCTCAGTCTGGCCTCTCTGACTTTATCTCCAAAACCTCTAACATGTGCTGTCCCTCTGATGTACTCATTCCTGATCCTATCCTTCCTGGTCACTCCCAGAGAGAACCTCAGCATCTTCATCTCTGCTACCTCCAGCTCTGCCTCCTGTCTTTTCCTCAGTGACACTGTCTCTAGACCAAACAACATCGCTGGTCTCACCACCATTACTGTAAATGTACCATTCACAGTAATGAATATTTACGTGATAAATTGTACATAAAGTATTGTGCAAAGATAATCTATTAAGGAACTTATCCTGAAGATTGTGTTTATGTCTGCGTAAGTTCAGTTGGTCTGTTGTGAAATAGTGCTAAGTGGCATCTCAACTGTCAAAGAACAGTCCATTGGCCACAGTTGTAGCCCACAGCTGCACATACACAAACATTAGAGTTGATGGTTATAAAAGCAAAATTATTTCAGTTTTATCTGCTCCTCCTTATTTTCTCCTACAGGCCTCCGACAGAGAAAATCAGTGGGTGGTCCGGATTTCTGTGCTGGTCTTAGGTGTCATAGGAACATCGCTCACCATGCTGAATAACAGCATCATAATATTCTGGTTCCTCGGTACTGAAGTGGCCTATATTACAGTATTTCCAGAGCTCTTTTGTGTCCTCTTCTTCAACATCTCCAATGGTTATGGGGCTATAATGGGTGTACTGGTGCCAGTGTTGTTAAAGGTGCTGAGTGGAGACACATCACTGGGGTTAGAACCAGTCCTACATTTCCCAGGATGCACTCTGGAGGATGGTGTTTATGTCCAGTACGCTCCAGTTAAGACCATCTCCATGCTGTCTGCCATTGCTGCCATCTTGTTGTTCTCCTACCTGGCTTCTGTCCTCTTCAACAAAGGTGTTCTACCTGAGAAGTGGGATGTGTTCAAAGTGAAAGCCCAGCACTCACCAGTACCACTGTCACCAGTAGGTGGCGCCATAGAGGAGGAGGAGAATGAGGAAATAGACATAACAAAATTCTCAGAATGAGATATTACAGCCAATAATGGAGCCATGCTAATGTTTTTATCTACTTCTGTTATGTAGAACAGAGTTGCAACTCACTTTCATTCAAAACACTTTTGCAATATCAGGATCAGAATCCTTTATTACTCCCCTGAAGGGGAAATTGCTTTTTGTTACAGTCACTTCTGTTTTGTCCTGGTTGAGCTGTAAGAAGTTACCCGCCATCCATAACTTAATATCTAAAATGTATTTTAAAAGGGCATCTATTGGCCCAGTGTCATCTGGGGACACGGCTATGTAAAGCTGTGTGTCATCAGCATAACTGTGGAAATGAATGCCATGTCTCCTGATGACATCCCCCAGCCGTAACTTAAAAAGATTAAAAAGAGTTGGACCTAAATTTGAGTGTTGGGGGACACCACACTTCAGTTCATAGCTCTTAGAGGAATAGTCGTCCATGCTTATAAAAAATTCTCTTCCAGTAAGATATGACTTAATCCAATTAATCCAATCCAATTAATTAATCTTAATCCAATTAAGACAGTACCAGAGATGCCAATCAGGGTATAAAGTCTGTCTACAAGAATAGTGTGGTCAACTTTGTTGAACGCTTCACTGAGGTCAAGCAAGACAAGAACAGACAGTCTCTTTATGTCCATATTGCACCTTAAATCATTGAAAACGTTTGTTAATGCCGTCTCTGTACTGTGTTTGGCCTGAAAACCAGATTCATATTTTTCAAAAATATCACGATAGTTTAAAAAAATCATTCAGCTGATCAAAAACAAGTTTTTCTAAAATTTTACTTAAAAATGGGACATTGGATACAGGTCTGTAATTACTGAGGACTGATGGATCTAAATTGTTTCTCTTCAGTCAATGTCATTCCTCCTCATAAATGCAATGGAGGACCTTCCCAGTTCCTAATTTGCTGTATCCCCATAGACATAACCAAGCGCTTGCTGATTCTAAGTTTCTTTCATCTCTTTGAAAAAGCTGTGTTCTTCAGCTCTGTCCTTGTTTGTGCTCCCGTCTGTCTGGGTTTACCTGCCAACCAGAGTTTGTCATTGCTGGAAATCTGCCTGCTGCATAACACAGTTTATTCAACAGGAAATGATCTGTGCCATCTCAGACTGTGTAATCTCATCCAGACTGTTAGAAGCAGAAAAAGTGATATATTAATAGACATAACTAGGTGAAAATCATTGACAGGAATGGCTGTAAATGTGTCCACAATTGCTTCCATCTTGTTGTTCTCCTACCTGGCTTCTGTCCTCTTCAACAAAGGTGTTCTACCTGAGAAGTGGGATGTGTTCATAGTGAAAACCCAGCACTCACCAGTACCACTGACACCAGTAGGTGGCGCCAGAGAAGACAACGAGGACAACAAATCTGAGTGAGGAATCACATCCGGTGAAGAACACCTGTTGATCTTTCAGTTGGTATCAGTTTCCCTCATTTATAACGTGGATTACTTTTAAAATACTATTAAACAGCCAAAAGTAAAAAAGTTTTCTGTAAAAACTAATCGTTCGGGAAAAATGGGTGAAATGCTTCAAATCATTTTCTTCAACTATTTACAACCTTATGGTAGTTGTTTTGTTGTTGAATGGAGAGAAAATATTAGGTATGTACAGTAACAATAATTAAAAAAATGTACTGTACAGAGTAAGAAAGGTGTGTGCTGAAGTCCTTGTTTTTCCTTGTAATTGTGTGTGTGTGTGTGTGTGTGTGTGTGTGTGTGTGTGTGTGTGTGTGTGTGTGTGTGTGTGTGGATGAATAGTACTCCAAGAGGACAGTGAGTGACAGACACAAGAGGGCAGTGTCACACCAAATATGAAAGTACAGTGTGGCCTCGCGCATTCGCGCTTCAACACTGGCAACTTCATTGAATTGAATTTCAAAGTAATTCATCAGATTTCTACATCATGCCTGCAGGCCTGTGGACCTCCTTCTTGGTGATGACAGATATACCTCCAGGGAAATAGACAAACAGGAGTAAAAGCCGTGTCAAGGGGAGGCACACGCTGAACATCTCCTACATTATATAAAAAGAACTTTTTGCAAAGAGAAAACTACACACATCATTACCTGCTGGGATGTGAGAGCATGACTGATTTGTTATACTGCAGATGTGAGGACAAATCTGATTGTAGATGTGTGTGATGGATTGTGACATGAACCGGTACCGATCATGAAGACAACTGTCTGGATACGACAGGACATCTGAATGCTTGACAATAATGTTTAATTCTGTGAGTGAATGCTGAACCTTCACCAATGGGATCTTTGTCAACCTGACAGTGATTCAATATGAACTTTATTTAAAGTGAATGATGTTGTGTGCTCAGAGGAGGGGTTTAGTGATGGCTGAGGGTCAGAGTGGAGAACCCTGGTTGTGTTTCTGTTCCCCTGGTGGTCTGAAGTGTGTAGTAACGTCTGTAAATGTTGTTCCAGTCCAGAACAACAAGGAATAAAAGACAAACTTCTGTCTGGATGTGGACAGAGGTCAGCTCCAGGTCACGGTCTACCTGCTCGTCAGAGCCAGTGGCCTCACCTGTGCCACGCCCCCAGCTGAAGGTGATCAGTCTCGTTGGGAGGTTACAAAGGGAGGCGGAGCCTCCTCTGTTCACTTGGTTGTGTGTGTGGAGGGTCAACACCATCAGTTGTCTCTCTGTCTTTGTGTTTGTGTCCGTTTGGGTTCAGTGTGTTAGAATCTGGTGTCCATGTCCACTGGTTCCCGTTCCAGTTTGGTTCTGGGTCTCTGGTTGATCCATCATTTTGATGGAATCAGTGGTAACTGGGGGGAAATCTTGACAACAAGCAGGACATTTTGTTTTTGCAGGTTCGTTTATTTTTCCCAACCTGCAAGTTTGGTTTGGAAACTGGGAACAAATATATTCAGTCAAAGACATCAAAGCAACATTTAAAGCTCCAACATGACGCATTCAAAGACTGAAAAAATAAGGGGTTTTGAATACTTTCTGTACCCACTGTATAAGGTGCAGACAGGTCAAATAAGTAGATCCTTTGGATGGATAATGTCTTATATTTACATTAAATATAAGTCTGGGCACTTCAAGCATGGAAACGCGAAGATTAGAATTAAAATGATTCAACGATGAGGTTTCAATGCAAGAAAATTGACTCTGTGTGAAAACAGACTAAACATACAGAGTGATGAGACAATGCCCAACAGGTGGCAAAGGGAGGAGCAGACACCTGGAACCAGGTGGAAACAACATGACACTCAGTGGAAAGGAAATAAAGAGGCAAACATAGAAGATGTGGTATATCTCACCAAATATATGCAAACACAGAACTCATTACAGTAACGGGTATGAGGCACAAATCCAACATTATAATCCACGTGATAAAGCCACAAAGCATAACCAAAAATGAGCAAAGTCAGCAAGTAGACAAAAAGAAATCAAGCCTCAGGCATGAGGAAAAGGACGTGGGGAACAAAACAGGCCCAAAAACAGGGAACGAACAGACGAGCTGACAATGGGCTGTGAAGAAATCATCAAAAGTTAATATACAGTTAAAAAACTATGACTTGTATACAATTACTGAAAATGGGGCGGCATCAAGGGGCAGCAGTAGTTCAATCCACTAAGGCCTCGTTCACACGTAGCCAGGTCTTTTTGAAAACTCATCTTTTTTCCTGCGGAGTATGCTGATGGAGGAAGCACATCTCGAGCAGTATTTTGGGCTTGCATTGTGCAGAGCTCCTTTGGTGTGATAGTTTGCCTTTAGACGGCTCAAGACCTGTTTTGGAGCTTTGACGAGAGCTATGAACACTACAGGAACTGCCTTATGGAAATAATGCATGTTTTATGCTGCATAATTACTGTGAGGCTACTAAAGACACTGGATGACAACTGTGTCATATGTATAAATGATTCATCCTACAGATCTTTTTGCTTACTCAACCAAGTCTCTGAAATTGCTGTTGTAGCAAATCATTGTTGAATCTGTCAAAGGGAGTCCTCAATCACTGAAGAAAAAAAACAAAACCCAATGGAATTAAACTTATCTCCAGAATAAGATTCAGCATTACTGTTACTCATAAAGTACTATTTTCCAACTTTGTTAAGGGAAACAGATTGAACTGAAAACATCAACGTGTTTATGTTCACCTCGCTCTGACAGTTGGTTCTGTTCATTCCCTCATTCTGATTCTTGTCTTGATCAACAACTGCTGGTGATCGTGGTACTAGTGAGATTTTGGATTTCACACTGAACACATTAAATTTTGAATCAGCTTTTTCTCCTACAAAAATAAAATCAGAAACGGTCTGAAACAACAACTTCTTGGTCATGTCAGGGATGTCAGGCACCTGTTGGTTACCAACATGTACAAGACCAAGACATCAGATTTCACAAATCAAAAGGTTTATTGAACAGACCAAATGAAATGAAATATAAGTGTGAAGAAGGTTCATTCAGTGTCATCAGATCTTACCTAAAGTAAGTCCTATTATCAAAGAACCAAGCGTCTAAACTAGTGTTTCTGGGACGTCCTTTTCACGTATATCTTTCTTACTCTTAGACAATGCAGAATGACCCTGGTATGTTTTGACTATTCCTTGGATGGTTTCTACTATTTGGTCTGGAGACATACATTTTATTTGAGTGTGTGAAGAACAGGACATTCAGAGTCACACGAGTTTAAGTGGATGAACATTTATAGCATGGTTATAATGTATATAAAATGATTACATGATTGAATAAATATTCTAACAGTTACATATACATATAACATTGGTTCAATATTAGTCATGGATAAGATGAACAGATGCATCTGAAAAGAACATGCTAATCATTAGCTCCGTCAGTTGTAACTGTTCATTTCCTCATTCTCTTTCTCCTCTATGGCGCCACCTACTGGTGACAGTGGTACTGGTGAGTGCTGGGCTTTCACCTTGAACACATCCCACTTCTCAGGTAGAACACCTTTGTTGAAGAGGACAGAAGCCAGGTAGGAGAACAACAAGATGGCAGCAATGGAAGACAGCATGGAGATGGTCCTAACTGGAGAATACTGGACATAAACACCATCCTCCAGAGTGCATCCTGGGAAATGTATGACTGGTTCTAATCCTATTATTGGGTCTCCACTGAGCCCTCTTATTATTAATCCAGTCAACATGCCCATAACAGCTCCATAGCCGTTGGAGATGTTGAAGAAAATGACACAGAGGAGTTGAGGGAAGATGATGATGAAGGTTGCTTCATTGCCAATGAACCAGAACATTAGGATGCTGTTTTTCAGGCTGGTTAGCAATGTACCAACCAACCCCATAACCATCACAGAAAAACGGATCGCCCACTGAATCTCTCTGTCAGATGCCTGAAGATGAAAATGAAGAGAAAGATAAGAAGACAGTGCTGTCCCAAACATGCTTTGCACCAATCACTTGTCTTTGTGTCTTTGTTTCTAAATTATGTCACTTCATTCCATTAAAGTAAACATCAAGGTTTGTGTGTTACACTTTGAAAAAAACAAAACAAGTGAGTTTTTCACCTGAGGTCTCAAGATGTTCTTGTAAATATTTGCAGTAAAGACAGAAGATGCTGAAAGCAAGGCAGAATCAGCTGATGACATCGCAGCAGCCGCCACACATCCAATACCAATGATGGAGATGAAGGGTGGGCTTAGCTGCAAAGTGATGGGCAAAATCATGGCCGCTTCTCCACGTTCATATGGAGATGGAGAACCATAGGTGGTCTGGTTCCAGTCTGAAGTATAGACACAAAACAAGCAAATATTGACATAATTACTGAAAGACCTTGAAAGACCTGTTTTAGGGGTCTCAAATGCAATGGAGAGTATCAAAAAAGGGGTGCAATGATATCCTGAAATGTATTCAATCATCTTTGACACATTTTTGGTGTACACATGTATACTATTAGCAAATTCTCCCAAATAAACGGAATATAATAGAAAATATATCAAGTAAGAACCCTGAGTCGCACTGGCTCAGCGGTAGAGCGGGTCGTCCAATGTTCCAAGATCGGCAGATCGATTCCGGGTCCTGCCCAGCCACCTGGAGTGTGAGTGGACAGTGGGAGGTGTCAGCTCACCTCCTGAGCATTGCATGTATTTGATGACACTAGAGTGTGCTCTTAATTTCCCTTCGGGGACTACAATATACAACATTTAAAAACAAAAATCCTCAAACAAGCAGTGTGGTGTGACGTTACTGTCAGGACAAATTGGAAGTCTTTGAAACATTTACGTTGCTCGTCAAGAACAAGTAATAACTTGTCTTGGTAAATCCATGTTTCTCTGGCTCCTGGTATCATCTGACAATCCTGTCTTCCAGGCTCTGGTCAATGACATTGTCAAGGACCTGTTCAACAAATGTGTTTGTCTACCTTGCTAGGATCCTAATCTTTCCTCAAGCCAAAGAGGAACATGTCCACCATGTCTAACATGGGGCCCCGTGGCAGACTCTGCCACCAGGTGCTCGCTGATGGGCCCAGGCCTGGCTCCTGACATGGACCCTGGGCTTCCTCCGGGTAGGGTCAAGTTATTCCCTCCTTGATTTGCCATAGGTTCTTTTGAACCACTCTTTGTCTGGCCCTTCACTTGTTTGTTTTCTCTTACATCCCTTTGGAGGATGGGAACATCAACCTGAATGGTTGATGTTCAAATCTTCCATTGCTGAAGCTGCTGCTGAGAGCTGTGGTCTCAAGGTCTTAGGTGCTTCAAGAAGCCATAACGCTCGAACACCATGGTAGACTCCGATTGTCAGGGAAGCCATTCAAATGAAGGAGGCCTTCAGGGGCAGGTTGTCCCTGGGGACTCCTGAGGCAGTTGCAAGGTATGACAGGCCAGAAGGACTGTGGCCTCGGCTGTGATGGAAGCAAAACAGAGGGTGTGAGAGAGGGTGTGGGAGAGAACACGGAGAAGGACTTTCAGACGGCACCAAAGTTGTGTTGGAGGACTGTCCGACACCTCAGGAGGGGGAAACGGGTGTCATGGATGGCACGCCTCTTTAGCATTGTGTGGAAGTCTGGGACAGTACCGAAAAAGTAGCAGCCTGGGGTATAGGTATCTCTTTATAAAAAGGGGGACTCATCCAGTCTACATGTGTTTTGCGAACTGGGAAAAGGCGTTTGATCGGGTCTCCAGGTAGGTGCTGTGAGAGTATGAGGGTGAGGGGGCCTCTCCTCAAGGCCATCCAATCCCTGTACACCCAAAGTGAGAGCTGCGTTCGAATTCCCGGTAGTAAGTCAGACTTGTGGGTTTTGGCCTTCGCCAGGGCTGCACTTTGTCACCAATTCTGTTTTCATGGACAGGATACTAGTTGTGGTGAGAAGAGTTTACAGTTTTGTGGGCTGAGTGTTGCATCACTGCTTTTTGCAGATGATGTGGTCCTGTTTGCGTCCTCACCCTTTGACCTGCAACCCTCATTGGTCCACTTTGCAGCTTAATGTGAGGTGGGGGGATGAAGATCAGCACCTCCAAATCTGAGGACATGGTTCTTAGCAGGGAGCCAGTGGACTGCCTTCTCTGCAGGGGGTATGAAGTCCTCCCCCAAGTGAAGGAGTTCAAGTATCCTCGGGTCTTGTTCACGAGTGAGGGAACAATGGAACGCGAGATTGGGCAGAGTTGGGAGCGGTATTGCAGTCGCTTTGCCGAGAGGCAACGCTCTCCATCTACCGCTCAGTCTTTGTTCCTACCCTCACCTATGGTCATGAGCGATGGGTCATGATCGAAAGAACAAGATCGCAGGTAGAAGCAACTGAAATGGCTTTTCTCAGCTGGATAGCTGGTGTCTCCCTTAGAGATGGGGTGAGAAATGAGAGACTCAAAGTAGAGTCGAATCTCCTTCTCATTTAAAGGAGTCAGCTGAGGTGGTTTGGGCATCTGGTGCGGATGCCTCCGAGGCGGCTCCCTTGGGAGGTGTTTCTGGCACATCCAGCTGGGAGGAGACCTTGGGACAGACCCAGGACCAGGTGGAGGGATTATATCTCAACACTGGCCTGGGAACGCCTTGGGATCCCCAAGTCAGAGCTGGTGGATGTGGGAAGTTTGGGGTTAGGGTTACCCTGTTGAAGCTGCTGCCCCCGTGACCCAACTCTGGATAATGCGGATCATGATAATGATGACGTTGGACTTTGAACATCAGAATGTTTAACTGAAACTGATAGCAAACACTGATTTGTTTATTCAGTTTGCAAGTTATACAAACACAATAATTACCTGTAGATGCAGCAGCTGCCCCAAGAAGTACTGATGGTATCCCAAATGTAAATACAACGAATGCAGAAATAAAGGACGTGATCTTGGCTGTGGTAGTGGAGGAAGCTGACAAGGTCCTCTGGTGTAAAGCCTGAAATCCCAGACTTCCGAGCGCCTTAGGGGTGAAACAAATAGTTGGTTCTTTCTTGGACTAACATTAAAGGTCTCACTGCAATTTTTTCTTCAGCATGAATTCAGATAATTTGAAGCTAACTTTAAACTTTGACTATGGTTATAAAAATAATTTTTAAACTGGTATTATCGAATGCTTGATTTATTAGCCAGTCAGTGAAATTTGGTTGTTGCTGTCAGTGGTTAACAATTAACGTTCCAAAATAAAAGTTTTGTGTTATTCATAAGTCAAAGGATATTTAGCTGACAAATGGAGTTACATATGATAAAAGCAGTTTGTGGTTTCTTTACAAAGAATATGAAATTATCAGTCATTATCCAGGGCCTCATATCAGCTTTTAACTACAATAAAAATTGGTTCTGCTTCCAAACTAAATCAAAACAGCATAATCTCCAAATGTACATACTCATCACAGCTGTGTAATCAAACAGTATGTCAGTACTGCAATGGAAGACTTTTGAATTTATGAGGTGCTATAGCTTACTTACAAAGAATAAAAAGTTATCAATCATGATCCAGATATTTTTCATCTCTGGTTGTCCAATCCAGGGAGCGTGTAAGGTGTTGTTCATCAGAGTCTGACTGATGTCCAAGGTGGAAGGGTTCGTCAACACGAAGGGAACACAGACCCACTGAGGACACAAATTATATGTGTGTGTGTGTGTGTGTGTGTATAATAGTTTTTTAAACATCATGAAGTTCAAAATTCAGTGCAACATAAAACATGGCAATGGCACACTCACCAAGCCAGTAAATATCAGGACCAGCTGTATAACATCTGTGTAGGCCACAGAGTAGAGACCTCCCATCAGGGTGTAGACCGTGGCGACAGCAGCAGAGATCCAAGTGCAAACAGAGAACGGCAAATCCAGGATTACACTCATGGTTCCGCCTGTTAAATAACAAAAAAACCTAAACATTTAACATTTAAATGTTGCTACTTTAAACACACATGTATAGTACTTGTATAAACACCGTACCTAAGCCAGCTAGTGTTGCAGGCACCCAAGTCAAATCATTGAAAAGTGAGAACAGGCTCAGTCCAGCTGTTAGCACTTTCCCATACTTGAAATGCAAAGGGTCCAGCATCGTCACACATTTTCTGTCTCTCATGGGCTTGGCAAACACCAGTCCAACTTTATTTAAAAAAACACAGGTAAAAAAGAGCATTAATATTTATTTCTTGGTTAATATGCAAAGGTGGAGAATTGGCAGGTTCATCTACAGTACATTAGTAGTTATCATAGTTACACATCAGCACAAGAGCAGGACTACGTTCAATAAATTAACTAATGACGGGAAGTCAACACCTTTTTTTTTTTCATTGTTATATCAAGTTATGACAGTAATAGCTTTTGAGATTGTCAGGCTGTAATTCTTTAGTTACACTTTGGGATAAACACATGTGATAAATACATAGTTACCAGCAACAAATGATGAACTGTATGCAATTAATATCACGATTGTCCAGATGAGTCCCATGGAGGGGGTGTAAATCATCTCCCCAATGCCAGTAATGAAGGCTCCACCAACCCACGTCGCTACAAGAGAAACACACCAGTTGGCTTGTGAGTAAATGGAGACCAGTTTAAAGGTGACACAACGCTGGATAACTACTTTTTTACACTTAAATACTGTGTTTGTACATCTAGTGTTAAAACTGTCCGATGGGTAGACATATACAGATGGACAGACAGCACAGTGGACGTAAATGCACATAAATAAATGCTAGATAAATAAAACACAGAAAAAAAAAAGCATTGACAATACAGGACAAACCGCACAGTTTAAAGAAAGATTCAACTAAACAAGTAGACAGTATAGGAGACCCTCGTGGTGGGCAAAGCGGATCCCTTGTCCCAATTGCATCTTAAACACCCTGGTTCCACCAGTGTAGCACAAGCCATTTCCTTCCCACCAATCATCTAGTATTCTGATATACAGCAATATGGAAAAGTGTTGAGTCTACTAATGTTAGCTGTTCCCTCCTCACCTGTCATGGTGAAGACCCCCACCACCGAGTTGATGCTCCGGTTTCCCAGAACAACCATCTCCATTCCAGTGGCTCCACTTTTCTTCTGTTTTCTTTTGGACTTGAATGAAGCCCAGATTCCGGTCCCGAGAACCAGCAGGTAGAAAACCACCATCACTATCACTCCTGGGACGTTTGCTGACATGATGGACTGGTCGACTGTCTTCTTCCCCAGTTGATTTGTTAGTGAATGAATGTAAAGTGTGGCAGTATTCAAGAGGAGTAGCAATGGGATAACAAACTTACTTTCCCTTAAACATGATTGCCCGGGGTGTATAAAACTTGTTTTTATTGAATAGTATATTTGTTCATGTAAAAAATTAACATTTAAATGATCCCACGACTCAGTGGCGCAGTAGGGAGCGCTGTCACAGAAAGGCGGTGCCGGGTTTGCTTCCCCCTCTGTGTGGAGTTTGTATGTTCTCTCTGTGTCTGTGTGGGGTCTCTCCGGTTCCCACCCACCTCCAGAAACATGTGCTTCAGGTGGATTGGCCGGTCCCAAATGGCCTGAAGGGTGTGAGTGTGTGCATGCGTGTTTGTCTGTGTTTACATGTGGCTCCGCGGGGCACTGGCATCGTGCCCAGAGTGTCCCCTGCCTCACGACCCCAGTAGGCTGGGATAATGGCCACATCAGCTGAGATCCAGATACAATGTTGGGCAAACTCAGGACCACAATCAATGTCCCTAATATCAAAGATATTATTATATAGGTAGTCATCAACATTTAAAACATACTAGGGTCCGGGAGGTTGTTTGTAAGTTGAATTGTTTGTAAGTTGAATTGTTTGTAAGTCGTTATTTATTAAATTTCAATCAATGATCACCATTTGAGGTCGTTTAAACATCATTATCAATCAATCAAGTTTTATTTATATAGCGCTTAATCATGGCAGCAGACATTTCAAAGCGCTTTAACAGACAGAGAAACCCAACTGAACCCCCCAGAGCATAAGCGACAGTGGCGGGGAAAAACTCCCTCGATGAGGAAGAAACTCCGGGCAGGACCCAGACTCTTTTGGGCGGCCATCCGCCTCGACCGGTTGGGTGGAAAAGAAATCAAAGGAAGATAAGAACAGGGTCGGAGAGAGAGAGACAGAGAGAGAGTGACAGATAGACCAGATAGAGACAGAGTCAATATGGTTAAGGTTGTTAAAGTCAAGGCACGATTACAGCTGCGTGGATGACTGTATGGCGGCACGGAGGAAGAAAGGAAGCAGGACCCCAGCCAATGGTTAGGTGAGGGGTGGTACTGGTGGGCTTGGAGGAGAAGGTCCACAGCACATGGAGAGATGGGGGTGATACTGGTGGGGTCGGAGGTGCAGGTCCACAGCAGATGGTCCACAGTGGATGGGTGGATGAGGGGTGGAACAGTATGGGGGCACGGAGGAAAAGGAAGCCGGACCCCAGCCGATGATTAGGTTCGGGGTGGTACTGGTGGGATAGGAAGAGCAGGTCCATAGCAGATGGTGGATGAGGGGTGAATCTGAAAAAAAACCTGTGAGGACATAGAGCACAGAGACTCCAGGGAAGAAGTTTAGTTAGTAAAGAAGTTTACTAGAGTAGTAAACTTCTTTACTACTCTAAATAGTAAAGTACTATTCCCTAAGACTGATCAGAAGAAAATACAGGACATAAAAAAACACAATACAATAAAATACTGAAAAACAGTAAAGTGACTTTAACATCTCTAATTCTGCTGAATGAATTTCATCCTTGGGGCGTAGAGGCAAAGCCAAGCTTTAAGCCACTGAGTACAGTATTGCATGAATGACATGCTGATGCTCTTCCTTTTCATTGAAAGTCTGACATGCCACTTTGTGTACAATGAGAATGTGAAATGTGAATATAAATGCAGTATTTGTTTTGGGATTACCTTCAGTATTATTTTGCATATGTACACGCTGGAGGTCTTCAGTGTTTCTGGGAAAGTGCAAACAGGCTGCCTCAAGGGAAGTGAAATAACTGACAATGACTAAAATCAACACTGGTGGGATAAACCATTATTTTAATCTTTTCTAAACATCCAAGTTTTATTTAGGTTCCTTTTAAGATTTTGGATGAACTAAAATGATTTCACAGAATCCAAAAACTACCAAGGTCAAAATTATTACCATGAGTCAATTGTGTATATTAGTCAATTGCTATTTTTGCCAAAGTGCATAAACAAATACAGGAAAGTCACTATGACATAACATGTAATAGTAAATAACACACCAATACAGTTGGTCTGTGGTGTAGGAGGCACAGGTGTGCAGTAGTGGAGTTGTACGGTGGGAATTGGAGATGGTCCTGAACCCAGAGTCAACCTCGGACACAGACTAGAAACAGAAGAGGAAACTCAATCAGTGTCAGAGTCTTTGTCGACACCGTTCCTCAGCTCACATGTGTGTCCTGTTCCTGTTTCTCAGTACTGATCTTCTGTTTTGTCCATTTTCTGCTTCTTGTGATGTTTCTCGACTCCTTTAATGTCCCTTATTCACCTTGTTTCCCTTCACTTTTTGACCCTTGTCTTCTTTTAGTCTACATTCCAACTGGGACAATTCTCATCAGGAAATCCAAAAAGCCTGAACCGTTCACTCACACACTCCAAACATTTGACACAGATCTCATGATCAAAAGTACTGGCATCACCATGTCATGTTTGCAGAACCCCTTACTATTGCTTGTTCCAATCATATCACTTTTGTTTGACGCTTCAGCTTCCTCTGTAAGTGTCTCGAATAATATTGTCCTCCTGGACCATATTCTTACTTTCTGATAGAATTTTCTGAATTTTTATCAGTTGATTTAAGTAACTGCAAATAACCTGGATGTACCTGATGGTTTTCACATAGAATACATTCAAAATTATACAATATTTCACATTTTTTAACTGATTTTATTACAGTTGAAGTGAATTCTGTAAGATGGTCAATGCAAATTTCCCAGTTGGGGATCAATAAATGATCTGCTTACAATCTACACATTTATATTACATCTGCAGAAGAGCTTGTAGACGCCACTTTACGATCTGAATTATTTTCATGCATAATTCATTTGTTATGTTGCTGAAAAACATGAGCAATCAAAATCACATTGAAAAGATTGAAAGAAAAAAAAATTGGATTATATTAGCGACTTTTTATAATTACTAAAAAGTGTTGATTTCAGCAATATGATTGATGACGCCTACATGAAACAAACACAACAGAGACACTAATGCTTCACATTCCTCATTGGCTGTGATGACTCAGTCTTTGACATGTGTGTAATCCATTTGTTTTCCTCTTCTATGGCGCCACCTACTGGTGACAGTGGTACTGGTGAGTGCTGGGCTTTCACTTTGAACACATCCCACTTCTCAGGTAGAACACCTTTGTTGAAGAGGACAGAAGCCAGGTAGGAGAACAACAAGATGGCAGCAATGGTGGACAGCATGGAGATGGTCTTAACTGGAGCGTACTGGACATAAACACCATCCTCCAGAGTGCATCCTGGGAAATATATGACTGGTTCCAATCCCAGTAATGGGTCTCCACTCAGCAGCTTTAACATTAATGCCACCAGTATACCCATGATAGCCCCATAACCATTGGAGATGTTGAAGAAGAGGGCACAGACGAGTTCAGGGAGTATAATGTTGTAACCCACTTCAGCACTAAGAAACAAGAACGTCATGATTCCACTGTCCAGCATGGTGAGAGATGTTCCAACCACACCCACGACCACAACAGAAAGCTGGACCACCCTCTGATTCTCCCGGTCTGATGCCTGGAAAAGATGCCTACATTATTTCTCAATCGCAACAATTTTTATTTAATTGACCCTTTCCTGCTGCCACACCTTGACAACAGCAGACACCTGTCTGGTCAGTGTCACGATGACCGCAAACGGAGGTCTTTTCGACACGTGTGTCAATGACCTGCTGAGTATGATGATGTTTTTGTCTAGACATATCGCCACAGCTCTTTCAAATGACTTAAAGGTCGTTTTTTTTTTTCGTGGCTTGGCCAGGTTTGCATCAGTCCAGGTCAGACTATTAATAGCGGAGCAACAACAGCTTCCTTTCTTTTGGTGACAGATCAACCTTCAACATTTCGCTGCATCAAGGTTCACCAATCATACTAGAGCACTGTGGAGACCTGCAAACCATTTCTGACTTTGTCTGGAGTCCTAATGGTATAAATAAAAAATAAATCCAATTCACTTTATTCATATAGCACAATTTAAATTAACAGAAGGTTTCCAAAGTGCTGTACAGACACTAGATAAAAACACAACAGACACGCCAGAAAACCATGAACATAATGCAGCTAAATAAAATATAAAAATCCAGTAAAAAAAATATTAGTTTTTTTCAGCAACTGGCACTGAGAGAACTGGTTTCAGACGTAGGGATTTTTATTAATTGTCCTATGTAACAAGGTAATTCCGTTGAGAACCAGTTCTCATGTACAATGATGAGCTCGACAAGAGGCAGCAAAATGAAAACAATTTAAATCAACATTGTACTTGTGCATTTACAACATTGCCCAGGATGCATTTCAGGTGGCATTAAGATTTCCTATCAACTTCTGTCTGCGCTGTCACACATGAATCCCCAGTCCACCTGAATATTCTAGGAAGTTCCATTAGTTGTTGTGAGTGTTTAAGCCGCCCAAATTTTGTAAATCGATGTGAGAATTACAATAAACATATACACCAAAAGATGAGTATTCCCTGACAATATTCCAGAGATCCTGGTGTCATTTCTGCAAATCATTTGGTAGGAACACCAATGTTTATTCTTTTTTTCATTTTTTACCTGAGGTCTCAGGATGATCTTGTAAATGTTATTGGTGAAGACAGAAGCAGCAGACAGTAAAGCCGAGTCAGCTGATGACATCACAGCAGCAGCTATACATCCAATCCCAACAATGGAGACGAAGGATGGGGTGAGGTGTTGTAGAGTAATGGGCAGAACCATAGCAGCTTCTCCACGTTCATATGGAGATGGAGAACCATAGGTGGTCTGGTTCCAGTCTGAGGAATGGACCGAGAAGGACTTTAAAAATGGTCAAGTGATCTAATTTAGCGAGGCCCAACCTCTTCAGTTGGTTTAAAGATTTTTACTCCTCACTTTATTTGGGGCAATACATTGTGAATATAATGTAGTTAGATGTTAGACAGCTGTGGGGAATTGATTAGCCGTTACTTACAGTGGAGTGGAGAAAAGAGAAACAGAGGGTGGGTCGTGATAACCTTGATAATTAACTGCTTATGTTTGTGTATATATACTGTATATATAAACAACTGTATAGGAATATATGTAGACCTTTTCTTTGTGGAATATTGCTTTTTGCTTGGATCACAGCCATCAGGTTCATCATTACCTGTGGATGCAGCAGCTGCTCCAAGCAAGATCGGAGGCACAGCAAATACAAGTATGAAGAGAGCAGCAACAAAACAACAGCGCTTGGCTGAAGCTGTAGAAGAAGCTGACAAGATCCTTTGGTGGAAGGCCTGGTATCCCAAACCCCCGAGTCCCTGAATACAAAACCAGGTCAATGGTTAAGTAGTCATAGAGTGACTAACATGACTTATACAACTTAGTTAGAAGATTCTCTTTTGCACTGCTCAATATATCACTACCGCACAACTGTGTAGGCAGTGAATTAATTTGATCCAAGACTTGTAACTTTCTCACCAAGAAGAGGAAGTCATCAATCATGATCCAGATCCTTTTCAGCTCTGGTTGTCCAATCCAGGGAGCGTTTAAGGTGTTGTTCATCAGAGTCTGACTGATGTCCAAGGTGTGAGGACTCACCATGACAAAGGGAACACAGATCATCTGACAGACAAATAAAGGAAATATTTTATGAGTTTTACAGAAATGAATTTAATTTGTAATGCCTTAACAACTATCTGATAACTCACCAATCCAGAAAATATGAGGACCAGCTGTATAACATCTGTGTAGGCCACAGAGTAGAGACCTCCCAGTAGGGTGTAGGTGATGACGATGGTAGCAGAGATCCAGATACAAACAGTGAAGGGCAAATCCAGAACCACACTCATGGTTCCTCCTGTTAATTATAGACTTCCATTCAAATTATATACCGTATGTAGAAGTCACAAATTTTTTTTCATGCTGTCTTGTTTGGTTCTGCAACTTGCAAAGTATGTATGGGTATGTGTAATATGTATACATGGGAGTCTACGTACCATATATGCTTGAGGAAATGTACAAAAACTTACCTAAACCAGTGAGTGTTGCAGGCAGCCAGGTCATATCCACACAAACTGAAAACAGGCTAATCACAGCTGCCACTTCTTTCCCATACTTGAAATGGATTGGGTCCAGCATCGTCAAATAGTTTTTTTCTCTCATTGGTTTGGTCATGAACAAACCTCCTACAATGAAAACACATTAAGTAGTAAAATTATATTCATCATATAAGGAGCAACCTTTGATTAACTTTATTCAGCATTGGATAAGTGAATTTCTTCTCATTTACATGAAAATCTAAAGAAACTTGAGGAGACCCAAATGGTGAGGTAGACATGTACTTCAGCATCAACTGGGTATTCCCATTCAGTGAGGGAGTTTCAGTCCAATCACAGGACACAATTTCTTGGTAAACTCCTGCCTGGAATTCCAACATCTGTTGTGAAGCTCCACACTTATACATACAGTGTATATCATAGAACATTATATCAGGATTCAGACACTGGATCCCTTTCATATAACAAGCTTCAGTATCTGACATGAGTCTGTAAATGTTCCAATCACATTCATGAATGGGTAAAGTGTCTGTCTTACATTGACAGCTATTAGCAGCTGGAGGACGCTGCAAACCCCCCCACTGCTCCAACTCAAGTAGAACCTGTGTAGGTTCTCAGTTATTCAGGTCATGTTCATCCATTGGTGTTTAAATCAATCCACTGGACTTTAAGAAAGTTTGTTGAAGAAGTTTCTCATCCAAGAGGCTTCTTCAGTTCTTGTGGTGGCTGGTCTTGACCCAGTTTATTAACCCTGTGAGGTGTGGTCAGTGCTATTCGTATTCCAACGACCATTGTCGAGACCTGTCTGGCTCCTCAACGATGGTTTATGGGGGTGCCTGGGTGTGTCAAAAAGGGTAGCTGAAATGCAAGTTTCACCAAACTTTTGTTTACTAATGAGGGTCATTAGCATGAGACACATCACCAGGGTTACATCACATCACCCCCCTGTTCAGACATGGCTTCTCCACTTCGACATGGATGGCTTCCTTCACGCCTCTATCAAACCATCTGTCCTTCCTGTCCACGATCTGAACATTGGCATCTTGAATTGAGTGTCCTCTTCCTTGAGGTGAAGGTAGACTGCTGAGTTCTGTTGAGTGGTTGTTTGGTTTCCCCTATGTAGACATCTGAGCATTCCTCTCTGCATTTAACTGCATACACCAGGCTGATCTTCTGACTGAGTGGTGTTGGGTCTTTTGGGTGGACCAGTCTTTGTCTCAGGGTGTTGCTCGGCTTAAAGTACATTTGGATGTGGTGTTTGTTCAACACCAAACACCAAAATAAACACATTCTATCAGATATCATTTAAAGTCTTACCAATGATGAAAGTTGAACTGTACGAAACGTACATAACTAACATCCCAGTTAGTCCCCTGGAGGGTGTGCAAATCAACTCAATTGCACCCATGATTGAGGCTCCTCCAATCCACGTGGCTACAGAACATATTAACAAACATGAGCATAAATTACTAGGCAAGCACAAGTTTGCACTTCCAAACAGGAATATTATTTGTGAACAACGAGCAATTTGAGCCCCCCCCCCCACATGACAAAAAATACAATCAAAAGTCTACTATGTGTACTACAACTACCATGCTGATACTTGTCATGCATATACAGAATTGTTGTTAAAATTTAGGCGTGTTCCTCAGATTTGTATATATGAAATTGTTGAATTTATAGTCATAAAGTTCCATTGCTAGTCCTGAGAGCTGTTCCGTTCTCACCTGTCATGGTGAAGACCCCCACCAACCAGTTGATGCTCCGGTTTCCCAGCAGGACCATCTCCATTCCAGTGGCTGCACTTTCCTTCTGTTTCCTTTTGGACTTGAAAGAAGCCCAGATTCCGGTCCCAAGAACCAGCAGGTAGAAAACCACCATCACTATCACTCCTGGGACGTTAACAGCCATGATGGAATGGTTGACTGCACTATTTGCTGATGTCTGACAGACTGAGTCAAAAGACAATATTACCCTGATCTAAACCAATGCCCACTGAAGTAAAAACTACATTAATCCAGTTATTTTTTGCTTCAGGAGCATGCAGACACTTTATGCATACTTGAACATTTGGAACACCAAGTTTTTCACTGGCAGTTGCATTAATGACTACAGGACATTACTGTTAGTTCAGTTACATTTTAATCAATAGGCCCAGAGGGGTGTGTCCTTCTGCCTCTGCACAAAAGGACAGAATCCTGTAGATCAGAACATGGAGTTCATGACTTAAAATGACAGTGTTGTGGCACCACTTGGCACAATTCCTTCAACATTTTTTGTGAATGAACTGTATGTGTAGTTTCAACAGTTTATTGAAACCACATATACAGCCATTCCTGTCAATGATTTTCACCTAGTTATGTCTATTAATATATCACTTTTTCTGCTTCTAACAGTCTGGATGAGATTACACAGTCTGAGATGGCACAGATCATTTCCTGTTGAATAAACTGTGTTATGCAGCAGGCAGATTTCCAGCAATGACAAACTCTGGTTGGCAGGTAAACCCAGACAGACGGGAGCACAAACAAGGACAGAGCTGAAGAACACAGCTTTTTCAAAGAGATGAAAGAAACTTAGAATCAGCAAGCGCTTGGTTATGTCTATGGGGATACAGCAAATTAGGAACTGGGAAGGTCCTCCATTGCATTTATGAGGAGGAATGACATTGACTGAAGAGAAACAATTTAGATCCATCAGTCCTCAGTAATTACAGACCTGTATCCAATGTCCCATTTTTAAGTAAAATTTTAGAAAAACTTGTTTTTGATCAGCTGAATGATTTTTTTAAACTATCGTGATATTTTTGAAAAATATGAATCTGGTTTTCAGGCCAAACACAGTACAGAGACGGCATTAACAAACGTTTTCAATTATTTAAGGTGCAATATGGACATAAAGAGACTGTCTGTTCTTGTCTTGCTTGACCTCAGTGCAGCGTTCAACAAAGTTGACCACACTATTCTTGTAGACAGACTTTATACCCTGATTGGCATCTCTGGTACTGTCTTAATTGGATTAAGATTAATTAATTGGATTGGATTAATTGGATTAAGTCATATCTTACTGGAAGAGAATTTTTTATAAGCATGGACGACTATTCCTCTAAGAGCTATGAACTGAAGTGTGGTGTCCCCCAACACTCAAATTTAGGTCCAACTCTTTTTAATCTTTTTAAGTTACGGCTGGGGGATGTCATCAGGAGACATGGCATTCATTTCCATAGTTATGCTGATGACACACAGCTTTACATAGCCGTGTCCCCGGATGACACTGGGCCAATAGATGCCCTTTTAAAATACATTTTAGATATTAAGTTATGGATGGCGGGTAACTTCTTACAGCTCAACCAGGACAAAACAGAAGTGACTGTAACAAAAAGCAAAATTTCCCCTTCAGGGAAGTAATAAAGGATTCTGATCCTGATATTGCAAAAGTGTTTTGAATGAAAGTGAGTTGCAACTCTGTTCTACATAACAGAAGTAGATAAAAACATTAGCATGGCTCCATTATTGGCTGTAATATCTCATTCTGAGAGTTTTGTTATGTCCATTTCCTCATTCTCCTCCTCCTCTATGGCGCCACCTACTGGTGACAGTGGTACTGGTGAGTGCTGGGCTTTCACTTTGAACACATCCCACTTCTCAGGTAGAACACCTTTGTTGAAGAGGACAGAAGCCAGGTAGGAGAACAACAAGATGGCAGCAATGGCAGACAGCATGGAGATGGTCTTAACTGGAGAATACTGGACATAAACACCATCCTCCAGAGTGCATCCTGGGAAATGTAGAACTGGTTCTAACCCCAGTGATGGGTCTCCACTCAGCACCTTTAACAACACTGGCACCAGTACACCCATGATAGCCCCATAACCATTGGAGATGTTGAAGAAGAGGACACAAAAGAGCTCTGGAAATACTGTAATATAGGCCACTTCAGTACCGAGGAACCAGAATATTATGATGCTGTTATTCAGCATGGTGAGCGATGTTCCTATGACACCTAAGACCAGCACAGAAATCCGGACCACCCACTGATTTTCTCTGTCGGAGGCCTGTAGGAGAAAATAAGGAGGAGCAGATAAAACTGAAATAATTTTGCTTTTATAACCATCAACTCTAATGTTTGTGTATGTGCAGCTGTGGGCTACAACTGTGGCCAATGGACTGTTCTTTGACAGTTGAGATGCCACTTAGCACTATTTCACAACAGACCAACTGAACTTACGCAGACATAAACACAATCTTCAGGATAAGTTCCTTAATAGATTATCTTTGCACAATACTTTATGTACAATTTATCACGTAAATATTCATTACTGTGAATGGTACATTTACAGTAATGGTGGTGAGACCAGCAATGTTGTTTGGTCTAGAGACAGTGTCACTGAGGAAAAGACAGGAGGCAGAGCTGGAGGTAGCAGAGATGAAGATGCTGAGGTTCTCTCTGGGAGTGACCAGGAAGGATAGGATCAGGAATGAGTACATCAGAGGGACAGCACATGTTAGAGGTTTTAGAGATAAAGTCAGAGAGGCCAGACTGAGATGGTTTGGACATGTCCAGAGGAGAGATAGTGAATATATTGGTAGAAGGATGCTGAGTTTTGAACTGCCAGGCAGGAGGCCTAGAGGAAGACCAAAGAGGAGGTTTATGGATGTAGTGAAAGAGGACATGAAGGTAGTTGGTGTGAGAGAAGAGGATGCAGAAGACAGGGTTAGATGGAGGACACTGATTGGCTGTGGAGACCCCTGAAGGGAAAAGCCCAAAGCAGAAGAAGACTGTAAATGGTACATGATGAATTTATCTATGACTGCTACTGGTGGGGAAGCATAGGCAAGAACGTTTTTTTTTTTTTACCTTTGGTCTCAGGATGTTCTTGTAAATGTTGGAGGTGAAAACGGAAGCAGAAGAAAGTAAAGCAGAGTCAGCTGATGACATCACAGCAGCAGCTACACATCCAATCCCGATGATGGAGATGAAGGTGGGGGTGAGGTGCTGCAGAGCGATGGGCAAAGTGAAAGCTCCCTCACCCCGTTCATAAGGAGATGGAGAACCATAGGCGGTCTGGTTCCAGTCTGCGGAATGGATAAAAAAGGGGAAACTAAAAAAGCCAAAAGATTTGTTCAAATTATTGATTTGCTTATGTTTGGTATCACTTCCTCTGCTTTTGCAGGTCATGGGGGTTGCTGGAGCCTATCCCAGGAGACTTATGGGAATCAGGCAGGGAGATACTCCAGATGTTGCCAGCGCATCAGGGAACCACACGAAAGACAAACATCCACGCACACACACATCCCAATGGACTATTTGGAACTGACCAGTCGATCTGAATCTTTTTGGAGGTTGGAGGAAGACAGACAGCAAAACCCCCGCAGACATGGGGAGAACATACAATTCCTGCACAGAAAATATATGAACCCAGCATGTTCCTGCAGTCGAATGACACCGCTACCCACCACAAATGTTTTGTGTGATAATTAAAAACCTGGGTTTTGGGATTGAATCCAAAGATGTGATGCCAGTAACGTTACCTTTATACATAAAGTATAAAGATTGTTTCCTGCTCTTAGGGATCAAAAATTTGATTTTTTTTTTCTATTCATTAACAGGTGTCATGCTACAATATAGCATAATGGTATAGCAGCTGTACCATGAATATTTTCATTGTACGACATTACATACTAGATTTATCGTTATCCTGACAGTAACACATTGTGACATCGTTAGTTTGGATCACAGACATCAGGTTCATCGGTATTACCTGTGGATGCAGCAGCGGCTCCAATCAGTATCGGAGGTATTGCAAATACGAGTATGAGGAAAGCAGCTGACCAACAGGACAGCTTTGCTGAGGCAGTGGAAGAAGCTGACAAGGTCCTTTGGTGGAAGCACTGGTACGCCAAACTCCCCAATCCCTTCAAAGTAAATCTAGTCCAGTAACTGGTTACCACCTTAAACTTTACAACTACACCCAACAAACTCCAAAAAAGGCCCAAACCCCCTAAATTATTTTTATAATCAATCAATGAACAGAAATGCAGAATAAATTATATTTGGTCCAAGGCATTTTGTAACTTCCTTACCATGAAGAGAAAGTCATCAATCATGATCCAGATCTTCTTCATCTCTGGTTGACCAATCCAGGGAGCGTTTAAGGTGTTGTTCATCAGAGTCTGACTGATGTCCAAGGTGTGAGGACTCATCATGACAAAGGGAACACAGATGGACTGGAAGTCAATAAAAAGGACATGATGAATAAGTTTTTCAGAAATCATTTAGACTTATTGGAATCCCCTTAAAGTGTCTGATAACTCACCGAGCTAACAAAAATGAGGATCAGCTGTATAATGTCTGTGTAGGCCACAGAGTAGAGACCTCCCATCAGGGTGTAGATGATGATGACAGCACCAGAGATCCAGATACAAAGAGAGAACGGCAAATCCAGAACCACACTCGTGGTTCCTCCTTTCAAAGGCCAAAACAAGGTTTTTTTTATCAGTCTTTGATTGAATGTTATCTGTTAACGTCTCAAATGAAAATGTGAAAAATGTACCTAAACCCACGAGAGTCGTAGCCATCCAGGCCAAGTCGGTCCCAACTGAGATCAAGCTCATTCCAGCTGCAATCACTTTACCGTACTTGAACTGGAATGGGTCCAACATCGTCACATAGTTCCCGTCCCTCATTGGCTTGACAAAAATCAGACCTTTTTTTGTAATAAAACAGTTACATCAAAATTATTATCTGGGGAAAAAAATTTCAGTTAAGATGTAAAGATAAAATCTGGTGAAAGCCTGGTGACGTTTAAAAAAAGATTTTTGGTTCATGCAGTTTTGTAGCAGAATCATTTAAACTTTAGGGTTTTACTATCCAGTGCAAAGATAATGACTCAAACAAAACAAAAAAAAAATTATTTCTGTGATTTAATGGTAATATCTGTCACAAAATTGTTGAGTAGTAATTTAATTCATAACATTCTGTGATTCCCTCAGTCAACCACTGTACCGTGGTGGAGGGGTTTGAGTACCTTAATGATGCAGAAAACTGTGTTATCTAGGGGAATTTAAAATTGGTATTTGATGGTAGGGTCACCCATGGAAAAGAGGTTTAGGTGAAGGGTCAGACAAAGAGCAGCTGAAAGATCCCTGATGGTGAGTACACTAAGCAGTGAGTCTGGAGGAATACGGGGCCAAACCTTGGAACCAGGCCTACATCATTGGGCCTGAAGTTGCTTCAGCTGTTATAAAGCTCCGTAGTGCCATGGCCCCAGGTTTAGATGAGATCCGTCCTGACTACCTCAAAGCTCTGGATGTTGTAGAGCTGTCGGTGACACATCTCCCCAGAAAAGTCAACTAGAAAGTACTGGAGTCTCCAGCTGTCAGTCGAAGAGACGCTTTGGGTGATTTTATATGTAAAGAAATCTGTAAATAATGCTATGGCCCACGTCTTCTTCCATAGACCAAAATAAAACATTGTAGTTACATTTAAAAAAGTGAATATTGGAGCAACACATCCTCAACCATCTGAAGTCACTACAACTGACTAATTGATGGGGGTAAAAACTATTCTAGCATGTCTAGGCTGATAAGGATCCTTTATCATTTAATATTTAGAAAGACAGTATTCTTTCAGATGCATTTCAAACTCTTACCAAATAAAAAAGATGAGCTGTATGACAGTAACAGAACTATTGTCCTGGTTAGTCCCATGGATGGTGTGCACATCATCTCAACTGTCCCATTAATGAAGGCTCCTCCAACCCACGTAGCTACAGGACAGATTAACAAACATGGAGGCAAAAACCTGTTCAGTAAGAAAACAGAATTTTCATAGGTTTTTATTGTGTTGTAAAAATAAAATAGGAAGCCTAGATACAGGTTTTGTGCAGCTTTTTTACATTTATTTTTTTTCACAAATGACAGAATAACTAATACATATCTCTGGATTGAAACCTTGTGGAATACGAGCAGGAAGCAATTGTGACAGAAGCAGGACTGGATGAAAACGTTGAATCCTTCATATTCTGGAGAACATTGACCCTCTTAGCCCCACAAACGTAATAACTCCCACAAACGTAACAAAAAATTGCAGCTTTAAATGTGATCATTTTCCCAAAAACGTAATACCTAACATGGGGCTAACACCATGTTTCTGAGTGTTGTTGAAAAAAAAATTGAAAGGTTCTAAATGAAGAAATGATCTCTTTCTTGTAAATGTGTCCATGTCAATCGTAGGACACTGCTGGAGCTTCCTGCTCCTCTTAATCCTCACCCTTGGCCACACCTTCAAGCCTTGGCTGACAGCCAATCAGCTGCGAGTCTGCTCATTCTGCCACGCACCTGTTGCTTGTTTCTGATTCACCTGACTATTTACATCAACCTGTTTTCATTCTGTCTTTGTTGGATTGTTGTTTGACCTCATATCCTGCCTTTACAAGTTTGTGTCTTCTTGGACTTTGCCTCAGTGTTACATCTCTGTGTGTTTGTCTATATCTGATTATTCAGTGATTAAACTCTGGAGCAAACTGAACTTCAATGTTTTCATACTATAACCTCGTTTTACCTCAGTCCTGACTCTGTTCTCTGATTCTGCATGTGGGTGTGACAGTTGCATGACAAATCACTCTCATTAAGATGTGTTCTCCTCACCTGTCATGGTGAAGACCCCCACCACCAAGTTGATGCTCCGGTTTCCCAGCAGGGCCATCTCCATCCCAGTGGCTCCACTTGTCCTCTGTTTCCTTCTGGACTTGAATGAAGCCCAGATTCCGGTCCCAAGAACCAGCAGGTAGAAAACCACCATCACTATCACTCCTGGGACGTTAACAGCCATGATGGACTGGTTGGATGTCTGCACTAGTTGTTGATGACTAATAGGCTGGGTGAGACAAAAGAGGGATGATAGTTAACATGGACAAATGATGAAAAAATATCCACGCAGTGTCAACTGATCGACTTGAATAGAGAAGTGGTTATAGTTTTGGTCATTCAATTCAGTTCAAAAATGTTATTCCTCCACAAGGGGCAGTTGAACACGTAGAGCAGCAGCATTGTGAAGATATAATTGATATAAAAAAACAGAAATGCAGAGTGCAAAAAGGAAAACAAGACAAAACTCCAATATACAAAGCCAATACTGACGCTACATATATACAATAAACAAATACAGCATGTACAGTATAAACAAGTACGTGCAATGAGATGCATAAATCACTGTTACAACAATCAACTATAGTGGACTGATTTGGCCTATGTCCTGAAGAAGAAGTGCACTTGATCGTCCCTCTTGGGGAAAGTATCTTCTCTTACTATATATATTTGAAGATGCATTTTTGTGTATGTGTGTACAGGCCCCTATAACAAACACACACACCAGGGGCCTGTAAGTATCCAATTTTTATATACACTGTGGGAGGAAAGAGCGACAGGCAGTGACGTCTTGGATGTATTGGGTCGGGGGGTGTCCTGCTTTAGGGCACCTTGGCAGATCTGGGGCGACTATAAAATAAGCCCCGAGGCTGCAAGACCACAAAATTAGGTCACGTAAGTTAAAAGCACCAAATCGAGGTTTAAAGTTCAAACTCATGCATTAATTTGTGTTTCTGGCACTTAAAGCACGTCTAGACGGTTAAAGTCTTAAGTTCTAGGGAAAATAAACAACATGAGAAAATAGGAACTATCTGGAGTCCGACTGCAAAGACGTCAGACAAAACTAGTTTCGATGGGGTTAAACCGGTTGAACCACTGACGACTCAGATGAGATAGTGATTCACAAAACGACGGCTGTCTAGTCACAATCAGTTAACCTGGGGTGAAATCTTATGCCAGTTTGCCAAAATTAAAGTCAAACAAGTTCCCACCACGGGGCACAGTTGGTAGTGCTGTCGCCCCACAACAAGGCGGTTGCAGGCTTGCGTCCCCGCTTACTGCGGAGGTTGCATGTTCTCAGAGTCTGCGTGGGTTCTCTCTAGGTTCTCCGACTTGGTCCCACCTCCAAAAACATACGCTTCAGGTTGGTTGGCCGGTCTCACATTGACCGTAGGTGTGAGTGTGGGCATCCTTGTTTGTCTGAGTCTCTGTCTCTTGTCTAAGGCTCCACAGTGCACTGGCATCGCGCTCTTGAGTTTCCCCCCGCCTCACGCTCTGTCAGCTGGGATAGGCTCCAGCTTCCCGTGACCCACAACCGCGGATGAAGCGGTTGTGAAAATGAATGGCTGAAAATTCTACACACATATATGCATATTTAAAAAAAAGATGCTAGCATGAGTGAAAAAATAACAATTTCCCCCAGGGGATAAATGAAGCTTATTTCTTTTTCTATTTCTATATTCTATCCATAGAACGTCAGTGAGACATGAAATGCTGACAGAAATAAAAAATGTTCTCATATTTTTAAACACATTTTCATTTTTGTGTGTTTTTATTTAACCGATCTTTAACCAGGAAGAAGTTGCGTTGACTCACAGGTACTTGTCTCACAAACGGCAGAGTTACAGACTACACAAACAACAAGGACCCAAACGTCAGCATGAATGTCAAACTAGCACCAGAGTACCCTTAATACAGATAAAAGTATAAGGAGCTTACCAGGAGGTCAGGTCTGAAGGAGGACTCTAAGTCAAATGTAGTAACACAACTCACTGAGAAACACACTTTCCTATTAGGTTGGTATCCAAGGATGGAGAACAGTTTCAGTGAACAACAGAAATATCTGAAACACCTCAGTGCAGCCTGACGTTTCTGCTGCAGGACCATCCTTAAAGGCTCATCTTTGGGTGTGTTAGGGTTTACTTATGTGTGCGTTATTGTTATTGTTTTTCATTGGCGGGACAGCAAAGCGCACGTTTGTGCATGTTTCAGGGGTATGGTTAGAACAATGCCACTCTCACCAGTAAATTTCCATTCTGTACTTAACTCATTCATTGCCATTGATATTTATTTTTTATATTTTATATACTGAATTAATCCCCAAAGGGAAATTAGGGGCACACTCTAGTTAGTCACACACACACACCCCCATATATACTCTGTATATATATATAATATGCTGGTTTAGCCTTGTCGTGTTACTGACTGCCCTGTATATCAGTTAAGTAACAAGATGGATAATAATCTGGTGTCTGTTTTTTTAACGTCGGCTGTCATTCATTCCAGAGAAACTCGGCACATAAGTAAAATAAATAGTTTTGGTATGTTCAGCCCGCACCCACACAGCCTCAGGCTGGTTCCTGGTTGCCTTCATCAATTATTGATTCCTGAGTTGATGACTAGTTGATTGAAGAGAGAGACAGATCACATAATAAACGTGGCAGATAGAACTTCATTTATGTGACACATTATTGATATCATCAGTGGAAAAGCTGGTTTTGTGCTTTGATACATGAATGGTGTGGAGGTTTGAACATGGAGCAACAATTACTGCGTCAATGAGATGGTGTTATTAACCAGATAGAATGGAATAGAAAGCCTTTATCGTCATGATACATAGTACTATGAGATTTGGGGCAACTTCTCGCAGTGCAATAATTTAATAGTAGAAAAAGAGTAAAGAATAAAATACAAATACAATTATATACAATTCTTCCGTTGTTCGCTCTGCTGAGGCAGCGGGGGGAGTAGATCTCCGACAGGGAGGGCAGAGAGCAGCCGATGACCTTCTCAGCCGCCTTCACGACTCTCTGGAGCCTCTTCCTGTCCTCCATGCTGCAGCTGCCGTACCAAACTGTGATGCGGTAGGTCAGCAGGCTTTGGACGGATGAGCGGTGGAAGGCCAGCAGCAGGGAGGGGTTCAGGTTGTATTTTTTGAGAACCCTCAGGAGGTGGAGCCGCTGCTGTGCCTTCTTGATGACGGCAGTGGTGTTGTCAGACCAGGAGATGTCTGAGGAGATGAGGACGCCGAGGAACTAGAAGGTTTGGATCCTGTCCACACACTCGCTGTCGATGTAGAGCAGGGCTGGGTCAGTGCTGAGCCTCCTGAAGTCCATGATGAGCTCGGTGGTTATGCTGGTGTTCAGAGCCAGGTTATGCTCTGAACACCAGGCTACCAACTTCCGGACCTCCTCTCTGTACGACGACACCCATGCGTGCCATTCCGCTGCACGTATGGCCTATTGTGTCACGTGATGCAGTCACTACAATTTCAGCCTCTACCTCCTTAGCCAACTGTTTTGCACTTGCACGCCGATTTTCCTCAACTTTTCTCATCACAACACGCTCCTGCCTGGGTGTTAATGTTCTTGGCGCCTGTACGTCTCTGTACTTTGGTTGCAGTTCCATCTCACTCGAATCTTTGGATCACTTTTGGGGCCGTGTTCTTACTAATAAGTAAGGCTTTACTGATCTTCGTGTGGCCCCCACCTCTCTTGTGTAAAGCAATAATCCACTTTCTCAGATCCAGAGACATTTCCTTGCCATGTGATGTCATTGCTGACGACAGGAAATGGGAAAGGGCTGTTTGCTTTAGGTAACAGCCTTTTGTAGCCAACTGTCTAAATAACACAGTGTAATGAGTAATTAGACTCAGTTAATTGTTTGTTCAGGTCCACATTGGGAGCCTAAAAGGTTGCTTTACTCAGAGACCTTCAGTGGGGTGTACTCATTTCTGCACCACACTAACCTTATTAAAATGGAAAAAACAAAACTTAAGTTATTTTATCTTCTTCTTCTTTCCTTTGGGCTTTTCCCTTCAGGGGTCGCCACAGCGAATCAATTGCCTCCATCTAACCCTGTCCTTTGCATCCTCTTCTCTCACACCAACTGCCTTCATGTCCTCTTTCACTACATCCATAAACCTCCTCTTTGGTCTTCCTCTAGGCCTCCTGCCTGGTAGTTCAAAACTCAGCATCCTTCTACCAATATATTCACTATCTCTCCTCTGGACATGTCCAAACCATCTCAGTCTGGCCTCTCTGACTTTATCTCCAAAACCTCTAACATGTGCTGTCCCTCTGATGTACTCATTTCTGATCCTATCCTTCCTGGTCACTCCCAGAGAGAACCTCAGCATCTTCATCTCTGCTACCTCCAGCTCTGTCTCCTGTCTTTTCCTCAGTGACACTGTCTCTAGACCAAACAACATCGCTGGTCTCACCACAGTTTTGTACACCTTTCCTTTCATTTTAGCTGAAACTCTTCTATCACACATCACACCTGACACTTTTCTCCACCCATTCCATCCTGCCTGGACACGCTTCTTCACCTCTTTTCCACACTCTCCATTGCTCTGGACTGTTGACCCTAAGTACTTCAAATCCTCCACCTTCTTGATCTCTTCTCCCTGTAACCTCACTCTTCCACTTGGGTCCCTCTCATTCACACACATGTACTCTGTCTTACTGCGGCTAACCTTCATCCCTCTCCTTTCCAGGACAAACCTCCACCTCTCTAGCTTCTCCTCCACCTCGTCCCTACTCTCACTGCAGATCACAATGTCATCTGCAAACATCATAGTCCATGGAGATTCCTGTCTAACCTCGTCTGTCAGCCTGTCCATCACCATAGCGAACAAAAAAACTTAAGTTATTTTATCAATCTTAGTTTTAAGTTCAAAAGCTCAACAGATCCTGTGTTTAGTCTGTGAACATTTTGGAAATATATTTTTGTGTTCCTTGTCATATTGTATGAAATGTTTCTTTTCAAAGAGGGTGTACTCGTTATTGCTGTGCACTGTATACAGTATATATATATATGTAAATATATATGTGTATATATATATATATATATATATATATATATTATACACACACGTATGAATGGTCAGAAAAGTATAAGGTATATACAGTATATGCAGTAGGGCCAATTAGTATTGGGCAACCTAAAAAACTTGAATTCACCAATTTAAAAAGACAAGGGGTTTGTAATTTCATCATAGGTACACATCAAGCGTGAGAGACAGAATGTAAAAAAAAAACAAAAAAAAACCCAGGAGATCACATTGTATGATTTTTAAACAATTTATTTGTAAAGATGGATGGCCAATAAGTATTGGGAAGACAACAACTGTTACTTTTAATTCCGCGTAACGTAGCCTTGGTTGGCAATGACAGAAGTCAAACGGTTCCTGTAGTTCCTGACCAGGTCTACACACACTTTAGTTGGTACTTCTGCTCCCTCCTCTGCACAGATCTTCTCCAGAGCTGTGATGTTTGAGGACTGTCGCTTGGCAACACAGAGTTTTAACTCCCTCCATGGCTTTTTGATTGGGTTGAGATCTGGAGACTGGCTAGAGCACTCCAGAACCTTGATATGCTTTTTATAGATGTAGTGAGAGAGGACATGAAGGTAGTTGGTGTGAGAGGATGCTGAAGACAGGGTTAGATGGAGGCAGCTGATTCGCTGTGGCGACCCCTGAAGGAAAAAGCCCAAAGGAGAAGAAGAAGAGACAAACAAAAGCTGTGATGTCATCAGCTGACTCTGTTTTACTTTCTGCATCTTCTGTCTTCACTGCTGAAATTCACAAGAACATCCTGAGACCTCAGGTGAGAAAAGACATTGACAGATGTTTACAGGTTGTCCTTCAGATCAAACCATTCACATTTCAGAAAACTAACACTGCAGGGAATCCTGACCGAATGGAGTGAAATACTACATTGCATTTGGATGAAAAACAGATTTCAGTTAATATCCACCACCCACACATGAGTAATACTTGAACAGAATGGGCGCCACCAGGTTCAATTGCCCAACACACACCATATGATGACAACCAGGGGTCTTCTGTAGTACCCCAACGACCCTTCAGGGTTATGAGACAAGCTAGGCTAGGCTAGGCTATCCAGCTGGGGTTAGAATTAGAAATTTAGTCTTCCTGTAACTGGATGGGGTGCTTGAGGTCATCTGAAAGAGCTGAGGGTTTATATTGGTACCCAGTGGTGTAACGTCATTACTCAGAGATGGTTGACATTTATAAAATGGGATCCACTTTGTTGTCCGCCAGACAAAACACTGACCAGTCCACTGTAGGGCTACGTATTGTAAAACAGGAGAAATGAAAAACAGGAAACAGTAGATCATATGAAAACTGGGACAATGGAGAAAACATGATCATCATTAGAAAGGAAGAACAGCAGAATTAATGTGGGGAAATCTTTTTTTGTCTTCCTCAGGCATCGGACCAGGAGAGTCAGTGGGTGGTCAGGGTCTCTGTGGTGGTCATGGGTGTCGTTGGAACATCACTTACTTCACTGAATAATGGCATCTTATTATTTTGGTTCCTTGCCAATGGTTATGGGGCTATAATGGGTGTACTGGTGGGACTGATGTTAAAACTGTTGAGTGGAGACCCATCACTAGGATTAGAACCACTCCTACATTTCCCAGGATGCACTCTGGAGGATGGTGTTTATGTCCAGTACGCTCCAGTTAAGACCATCTCCATGTTGTCCACCATTGCTGCCATCTTGTTGTTCTCCTACCTGGCTTCTGTCCTCTTCAACAAAGGTGTTCTACCTGAGAAGTGGGATGTGTTCAAAGTGAAAGCCCAGCACTCACCAGTACCACTGTCACCAGTAGGTGGCGCCAGAGAAGAAAATGAGGACAACAAATCTGAGTGAGGAATCACAGCCGATGAAGAACACCCGTTGATCTTTCAATTGGTATCAGTTTCCCTCGTTTATAACGTGGATTATTTTTAAAATAATATGAAACAGCTGAAAGTGAAAAACAACTTGTCAAGCTAATCGTTTGGGAAAAAATGGTGAAATGCTTCAAATTATTTTCTTCAACTATTTACAACCTTATGGTAGTTGTTTTGTTGTTGAATGGAGAGAAAATATTAGGTATGTAAAATAACAACAATTAACAAATGTACTGTAAAGACTAAGAAAAGTGTGTGCTGAAGTCCTTGTTTTTCCTTGTCATTTTTGTTTTTGGTGTGTGTGTGTGTGTGTGTGTGTGTGTGTGTGTGTGTGTGTGTGTGTGTGTGTGTGTGTGTGTGTGTGTGTGTGTGTATGAATGGTACTGTAAGAGATGGGTGGTGTCAGACACAAGAGGGCCGTATCGGTCCTGTTTTCATTATCATCCTGTGACCTGTAGTAGTCACTGGTTTGCAGCAAGTGTGAGGCAGCGGGGATGAGGATCAGCAAATCCATATCTGAGAACATGGTCCTTACCAGGAAGCTGGTGGACTGCCTTCTCCGAGTGGAGAATGAGGTCCTGCCTCAAGTGAAGGAGTTTAAGTATCTTGGGGTCCTGTTCACGAGTGAGGGAACAATGGAGCGTGAGATTGGACAGAGAATTGGGGCAGCAGGAGCGGTATTGCAGTCGCTTTACCGCACTGTTGTCACAAAGAGGCAGTGTTTGTGTTTTGCTTTTAGCAGTTAATTAAACTCCTGGGTTGTCAGTCGACACTTTGTGAGAATTCCCCTTTGTGGTAGTTTTTATGTTTAGGTAATTTCATTAATTATTTTGTCCCTTTGTGGTGGTTTCTCAATTTTCATTTTTTTGGACTTTGTAAATCAATCAATCAATCAATCAAGATTTATTTATATAGCGCTTAATCATGGCAACAGACATTTCAAAGTGCTTTAACAGACAGAAAAACCCAACTGAACCCTCCAGAGCATAAGTGACAGCGGCGGGGGAAAAACTCCCTCGATGAGGAAGAAACTCCGGGCAGGACCCAGACTCTTTTGGGCGGCTATCCACCTTGACCGGTTGGGTGGAAAAGAAATCAAAGGAAGATAAGAACAGGGTCAGAGAAAGAGAGACACGAAGAGAGTGGCAGATAGACCAGATAGAGACAGTGTCTTTATGGTTATAGTTAAACGATTGGGGTTGTTGCCTTCAGTACATGTTTCCCATCATGTTGTTAGTAAATTCAGGGCACAATTACAGCTGCATGGATGACTGCATGGAGGCACGGAGGAAGAAAAGAAGCAGGCCCCCAGATAGATGAAGGGTGGTACTGGTGGGCTTGGAGGAGAAGGTCCACATTCAGATTCTACCCTGCATCTGTTTCCTGACATTCAGTGAACACCCCATAAGAGTAGAGCTGCAATATGTTTGTCCATTCTTAGGATAGACTCAGGTTTCCTTGAAGGCACATTTTTAAACATTTTTGTTATTCACTGCTTGACTGATGGTCAAGGTGAAGTGATCCATCAAGACAAAATGAAATCAGACCGACTGCAGAGATGGATAAAAGAGAGAGATATACCTTATTGATCCCAAACTGGTAAATTAGCAAAAATGTTATTTATAGAGTTTTTCATGCCCTTCAGGTTCAACTAATTCAAACAAATGCAAATCTTAAAAGTGTGAAACACTTATATATGATCTCCTAGCAGCATGTTTAGAATGACCACAACAGCTGACATCCAGATACAATGTTGGGCAAATTCAGAACCACAATCAATGTCCCTAATATCAAAGATATTATTATATAGGTAGTCATCAACATTTAAAACATAATAGGTTCCAGGTAGGTTGTTTGTAAGTTGAATTGTTTGTAAGTCTTTATTATTTACATTTCAATAGATAATCACCATTTGATGTCATTTAAATGTCATTGCTACTATAAATAGTACTATTCCCTAAGACTGACCAGAAACAGTTACAGGACATAAAAACAACACAGTTAAATAAAATACTACATTGCATACAGTATTACATGAATGACATGCTGATGCATTTCCTTGTCCTCAAAAGTCTGACATGCCACTTTGTGTACAATGAGAACGTGAAATGTGAATATAAATGTAATAATTGTTTTGGGATTACCTTCAGTATTGTTCGGCACATGTACACGCTGGAGGTCTTCAGTGTCCCATGGTGCAGAGTGCAAACAGGCTGCCTCAAGGGAAGTAAAATAACTGACTAATGACTGGGAAAGTCGGCACTGGTGGGATCAACAATTATTTTAACACAGCTTTCCTAAACATCCCAGTTTCGTTTAGGATCCTTCGATGATTTTGTACAAAACAAAAATGATTTCACAAAACCCAAAAACTAGCAGGGTCAAAGTTATTACCATTAATTGTGGTTTGATGCAGTTTGTAACCAATCTCCGACACTACTGTTTTGCATAAACATACAAGAACCCACATGTAACACTAAGTAATACTAATGTCATGGAACGTCTCTGTAGCCCGCATCTGCTTGCTGTGGGAATGTGACCGCATTACATTCCCCCAGAGTTCACGTCTGCCGTTATGACTGGAACATACTGTACAACCCTACGTCAGCTGACGCACCTACTTCCTATGATCACCTCCACCGTCGCCAGGGTGCAGACCCAGCACACAAATGCCAGTGGTTACTGTTGACTTCAATCATGTTTCCCTGGACCGATTGGTGCCCACCTTCCACCAGTATGTTGTCTGTCCCCACCAGGAAAAATAAGTCTTTGGATCTGCTGTATGCATTACCCTGATCTAAACCAATGCCCACTGAAGTAAAAACTAGATTTATCCAGTTATTTTTTGTTTCAGGAGCATGCAGACACTTTATGCATACTTGAACATTTTTCACAGGCAGTTGCATTAATGACTAGAGGACATTACTGTTAGTTCAGTTACATTTTAATCTATAGGCCCAGAGGAGTGTGTCCCTCTGCCTCTACACGAGAGGACAGAATCCTGTAGAACAGAACATGGAGTTCACGACCTCTTATGGCAGATGCCCACAAATCATTCAACATTCAGTTCTTTGAAACCACATATACACCCATAACTGTCAATGATTTTCACCCAGTTATGTCTTCTTCTTCTTTTCCTTTCGGCTTTTCCCTTCAGGGGTCGCCACAGCGAATCAATTGCCTCCATCTAACCCTGTCTTCTGCATCCTCTTCTCTCACACCAACTACCTTCATGTCCTCTTTCACTACATCCATAAACCTCCTCTTTGGTCTTCCTCTAGGCCTCCTGCCTGGCAGTTCAAAACTCAGCATCCTTCTACCAATATATTCACTATCTCTCCTCTGGACATGTCCAAACCATCTCAGTCTGGCCTCTCTGACTTTATCTCCAAAACCTCTAACATGTACTGTCCCTCTGATGTACTCATTCCTGATCCTATCCTTCCTGGTCACTCCCAGAGAGAACCTCAGCATCTTCATCTCTGCTACCTCCAGCTCTGTCTCCTGTCTTTTCCTCAGTGACACTGTCTCTAGACCAAACAACATCGCTGGTCTCACCACAGTTTTGTACACCTTTCCTTTCATTTTAGCTGAAACTCTTCTATCACACATCACACCTGACACTTTTCTCCACCCGTTCCATCCTGCCTGTACACGTTTCTTCACCTCTTTTCCCCACTCTCCATTGCTCTGGACTGTTGACCCTAGTACAAATGTCCAGATTAATAAATCACTTTTTCTGCTGCCAACAGTCTGGAGGAGATTACAGTCTGAGATGTTGTACATGGTTTCCTGTTGAATAAACTGTGTTAAGCAGCAGGAAGAGTTCCAGCAATGACAAACCCTGGTTGGCAGGTAAACCCAGACAGACAGGAGCACAAACAAGGATAAAGTTGAAGAATGCAGTTTTTTAAAGAGATGAAAGAAACTAGAAATAGCAAGCGGTTGGTTATGTCTATGTTGTTTATGTTTATGACATTAGGAACTGGGAATGTAAAGACCTCCATTGCATTCATGAGGACGAATGGTGCCCAAGTCCAGTCTACATTTAGGGGGTCAATGTGGATGTTGTTGAGGACTACAAGTACTTTGGGGTCCACATTGACAATAAACTTGACTCGGGGAGGCACACTGACGCCCTTTCAAGACAGCCCAAAGCTGCTTCTTATTTCTGAGGAGGCTGAGGTCTTTTAACATCTGTAACACCTTGCTGAGGACTTTCTATCAGTCTGTGACAGCCAGTGTGCTCCTCAATGCTGTGGCGTGCTGGGGCAGTGGTTTGAGGATGGCGGATGCTTCAAGACTGGACAAACTAATCCTCAGGGCTGGTGACAATGTGGAAGTTAAGTTAGACTCTTACTGTAGTGTTGGAGAGGAGGACACTGTCCAAACTAAGGGCCATCTTGGACAATGAGCTCCACTCGCTGTACAGGACACTGATGGTACAAAGGAGAACCTTCAATATTAGGGTGACCCTTCCTAAATACACTACTGAATGCCATCAGGCTGCACAATGCCTCACTTTAACATGCAGTGAAGGAAGTGGCAGCTAGTGTTACTTTATGTATCTGTATATATGTTTAAATTTAATGCTCTCTATTCTGTTATTTATCTGCTGTTTTTAATTCTAATTTATCTATTCCTGCCTCACTTTTCTACATCGTTCTGCTGCAGAGTGATTGTAATGAAAAGCAATGTCCCTCTAAAGGGATTAATAAAGGATTCTGATTCTGATATTGCAAAAGTGTGTTTTGAACTTAAGTGAGTTACAAATCTGTTCTACGTAGTGGAAGTAGATAAGAACAGCATTAGCATAGCTCCATTATCGGCTATAATATTCTCTCATTCTGAGAGTTGTTTCTGTTCATTTCCTCATCATCTTCCTCCTCTATGGCGCCACCTACTGGTGACAGTGGTACTGGTGAGTGCTGGGCTTTCACTTGGAACACATCCCACTTCTCAGGTAGAACACCTTTGTTGAAGAGGACAGAAGCCAGGTAGGAGAACAACAAGATGGCAGCAATGGAAGACAGCATGGAGATGGTCTTAACTGGAGCGTACTGGACATAAACACCATCCTCCAGAGTGCATCCTGGGAAATGTAGGACCAGTTCTAATCCTAATGATGGGTCTCCACTCAGCAGCTTTAATATTAGTGGTACCAGTACTCCCATTATAGCCCCGTAACCATTGGAGATGTTGAAGAAGAGGACACAGAAGAGTTCTGGAAAGACTGTAATGTAGGCCAATTCAGTACCAAGGAACCAGATTTTCATGATGCTGTTATTCAGCATGGTGAGCGATGTTCCCATGACACCCATGACCAGCACAGAAACCCGGACCACCCACTGACTCTCTCTGTCCGATGCCTGTAGGAGATAATAAGAACAAGCAGATAACAATGAAATAATATGGCTTTTACAACGATCAACTCTAATGTGTGTGTATGTGCAGGTGTGGGCTACAACTTGTTATTGTGGCCTTTGGCCAATGGACTGTTATGTGGCAGTGGAAATGCCACTTAGCACTCCTTCAGGCTGACCTCATGCAGAGGCAAACACATTCTTTAGGATAAGTTGCTTATTAGGTCATCTTTGCCCAATACTTCATGTAAGACAGATCACATTACAATCCATTACTGTAAATGGTACATGATGAATTTATCTATGACTGCTACTGATGGGGAAACATAGGCAAGGACATTTTTTTCTTACCTGAGGTCTCAGGATGTTCTTGTAAATGTTGGAGGTGAAAACAGAAGCAGAAGAAAGTAAAGCAGAGTCTGCTGATGACATCACGGCAGCAGCTATACATCCAATCCCGATGATGGAGATGAAGGTGGGGGTGAGGTGCTGCAGGGCGATGGGCAGAGTGAGAGCAACTTCCCCACGTTCATAGGGAGATGGAGAACCATAGGTGGTCTGGTTCCAGTCTGAGGAATGGATAAAAAAGGAGAAACTAAAAAAAAGTCACATGATCTATTTCAATTATTGATTTGCTTATGTTCGGTATCGCTTTCTCTGCTTTTGTGGGTCACGGGGGTTGCTGGAGCATATCCCAGCAGACTTATGGGTGTGAGGCAGGGAGATACTCCAGATGTTGCCAGCGCATCAGGGAACCACACAAAAGACTCACCCCTATGGACTATTTGGAACTGACCAGTCCACCTGAAGTGCATGTTTTTGGAGGTAGGAGGAAGCCAGACAGCCCACAAAAACACCAGAGACATGGCACAGATAGGACTTGAACCTGGCATCTTCTTGCTGTTAGATGACACTGCAACCAATGCACCACTCTGCTGGCCTGTTTGAGTTATGTTTCGAAGATTTAGGACCTGGTAGCAGTTTGTGAGGTTTGGAGCCTTGCTGAAGGGCACCTTGGCAGTGTTCAGAAGGTGCAACCCTAACCTTAACCCTGGCTAACACCTCTGGACTTGAACTGGCCACCTTTTGTTCCAAAGCAAAGTCCAGGTGGACTGAGCTACTGCCACCCCACCTCGTTTTTAATTAAAAATCTGGATTCCACAATTGTTTGGGGATTTGGGTTTGAATCAGTACGGTTTCCTTTAAGCATACTGTATAAAGGTTATGTCTTGCTGTTTGGGATCAAAAATTGAATTATGACTGAATTATTTGTCTTTTCAATTCATTAACAGTTGTCATGCTATAGTATAGCATGGTATACAAAACTGTGGTGAGACCAGCGATGTTGTTTGGTCTAGAGACAGTGTCACTGAGGAAAAGACAGGAGACAGAGCTGGAGGTAGCAGAGATGAAGATGCTGAGGTTCTCTCTGGGAGTGACCAGGAAGGATAGGATCAGGAATGAGTACATCAGAGGGACAGCACATGTTAGAGGTTTTGGAGATAAAGTCAGAGAGGCCAGACTGAGATGGTTTGGACATGTCCAGAGGAGAGATAGTGAATATATTGGTAGAAGGATGCTGAGTTTTGAACTGCCAGGCAGGAGGCCTAGAGGAAGACCAAAGAGGAGGTTTATGGATGTAGTGAAAGAGGACATGAAGGTAGTTGGTGTGAGAGAAGAGGATGCAGAAGTGCAGTTGTGATTAATCATTATCCTGACAGTAACACATTCTGACATACTTCATCTGTGATTCTCACATGTAGTTTGGATCACAGACATCAGGTCCATTAATATTACCTGTGGATGCAGCAGCTGCTCCAATCAGTACAGGAGGTATTGCAAATACTGGTACGAGAAAAGCAGCAACAAAACATGTCAGCTTTGCTGAGGCAGTGGAAGAAGCTGACAAGACCCTCTGGTGGAAGCACTGGTACGCCAAACACCCCAGTCCCTTCAGAGTAAATCAAGTAACTGATTATTGTAATTTAATCATTACACTGGTTACAACCTTAAACTTTACAACACTCAAAAAAAAAGAAAAACAACCTCCTAAATTACTTTTTTATCAACCAATAGACATGCTTGCTTTACCTGTGCATAATTATTTATATAGAAGTTACGTAAACAATGATAAAACATGAACAGAAATGCAAAAGTCATGAGAACACTCGAGCACTACATTTTTACTCCGACCAAGATCGGCTTGAATCTCAAATAACTCGTAAAAAGGAGCAGGGCGTTTCTCAAGTTATTACTTCGATGTGTTTATTTTATTAGTCCCTGACAAAAGTGAGCTCTGTTTGTTGAAGGATTTCCTGACAAAATTTAAGATGACATCAATTTTGATCCCGGTCATTAAGGATAGTTACATTCTCGTTGGCACTATGCAGTTAAAAAATAAAATAAAAATTTAAAAAATCACTATCCGGTAGCTATCTGTAAAGCATAAATGAATGATGACTTCCTTACCATAGAAAGAAAGTCATCAATCATGATCCAGATCTTCTTCAGCTCTGGTTGACCAATCCAGGGAGCGTTTAAGGTGTTGTTCATCAGAGTCTGACTGATGTCCAAGGTGTGAGGATTCATCATGACAAAGGGAACACAGATGGACTGAGAGGCAATAAAAAGGACATGATGAATGAAGATGAACTTTGTTAATCCCCTTAATGGGGAAATTACTATTTTCACTCTTTTACATGATTTTTGTGTTACATGAGGGATATACAGTATTTGTGCAGGCCCCTGAAACACACAACACACAAGGGGCCTGCGAGCATGCAGTTAGTAATCACAGCACAATAGTACATGAGGAGGAAGAGTGAAGGGCAGCCACTTCAGGTGGTGCCCCAACTGAGCAACTTGTAAGGGGACGGCGCCTTGCTCAAGGGCAGCTCGGCAGTGGCCGGGAGGTGAGCTGACACCTCCCACAGTCAGCTCACACTCGGATGTCAGATGTGTGGCGGGAGCGTGAATCGAACTGCCGATGTCTGGGCGATGTCTGGTTGGAAGACGTCCGCTCTACCGCTGAGCCACTGAGTTTACAGAAGTCATTTAAACTTTTTAAATCCCCTTAAACTGATAACTCACCAAGCTCATAAAAATGAGGACCAGCTGTATAACATCTGTGTAGGCCACAGAGTAGAGACCTCCCATCAGGGTGTAGATGATGACAACAGCAGCAGAGATCCAGATACAAACAGAGAACGGCAAATCCAGAACCACACTCATGGTTCCGCCTTTCAAAGGCCAGAACATGTTGTTGAATGAATGTTATCCGTTAACATCTCAAATGAAAGTGTGAAAACGTGTACCTAAACCCATGAGAGTTGTAGCCAACCAGGCCATGTCAATACCAATGGTGACCAAGCTCATTCCCGCTGTTATGGCTTTTCCATACTTGAATTGGAATGGGTCCATCATCGTCACATGGTGTCTGTCCCTCATCGGCTTGATAAATATCACACCTTTATTGTAATAAGACATAAAAATTAAAATTACAATCTGGGAAAAAATGAACATGAAAACAGAAATGAAGATGTAAAGATAAAATCTGGTGAAAGCCTGGTGACATAAAAGAAGATTGAAGATGAAGATTTTTGTTTCATCATGGCATGGCCCCCGGGGTTGGATGAGATCCGCCCTGAGAACCTCAAGGCTCTGGATGCTGTAGATCTGTCATCAGTGACACATCTGCTCAGGAAAGTCAACTAGAAGGTACTGGAGTCTCCAGCTGTTAGTTGACAAGACGAGTTCAGTAATTTAATGCGCTAAAAAATCTCTAAATCATGTTATTGCCCACGTCAATAAAGCATTGTAGTTACACCAGGGAAATATTGTTAATGGGTGTTTACATGTAAAAAAGTGGTTACTGGAGCAAAACATCCCCGACCATCTGAAAAGAATTGACTACAACTGAGGGTGAGAAAATATTCCAGCATGTCTAGGCTAATATGAGTCCTTTTTCATTAAATACTTACAAATACAGTATTCTTTCGGATACATTTAAAGCTCTTACCAAATAAAAAAGATGAGCTGTACGACAGTAACAGAACTATTGCCCTGGTTAGTCCCATGGATGGTGTGCACATCATCTCAGCTGTACCATTAATGAAGGCTCCTCCAACCCATGTAGCTACGGGACAGATTAACAAACATGGAGACAAACAAGTTTCACTGATTTTTAGTATGACTGTGTAGTGAAAGTACTTCAAAATAGGAAGCCGAGATAGAGGTTTTGTGTAGAAAGATTTTCGTTTCACAAATGACAGAATAATACATTTTACAGAGACATGTCAATCACGACCATCCCTGCTCATCCAGAGACTTGAGGTACTCAGGGAAAATCTCATCCACCCCTGGTTCCACCTCAATGACTTCAGCTTGGGTGATGGATGGGTCCACCTCTGAGACCTCAACCTCTGCTTTCTTTGTGTAACACATCTTCTTAATCCTCACCCTTGGCCAAACCTTCAAGCCTTGTCTGCTATCCAATCATCTGTGAGACTGCTCATTCTGCCACACACCGGTTGCTTGTTTCGGATTCACCTGACTATATCACCCTGTTTTCACTTTGTTGGATTGTTGTTTGACCTCCTGTCTGCTTCATATCCTGCCTTTACAAGTTTTTCTCTTGGACTTTGTTTCAGTGTTAAGTCTCTACATTTGTCTACATCTGGTCATGCAGTAATTAAACTCTGGAGCAAACTGAACTTTGATGGTTTTGTACTTAAAACTCTGTTCTGTGATTCTGCATGTGGGTCTGCATGTGGGACGGTTACTTGACAAATCACTGTCTTTAAGACATGTTCTCCTCACCTGTCATGGTGAAGATCCCCACCACCCAATTGATGCTCCGGTTTCCCAGTAGGACCATCTCCATCCCAGTGGCTGCACTTTTCTTCTGTTTCCTTTTGGACTTGAAAGAAGCCCAGATTCCAGTCCCAAGAACCAGCAGGTAGAAAACCACCATCACTATCACTCCTGGGACGTTAACAGCCATGATGGACTGGTTCACTGTCTGTACAAGTTGCTGATGACTGAGTGGCTGGGTGAGACAAAAGAGGGATGACACAGTAATTAAAGACACATAGAGCAGCAGTATTGCAAATACAGGATTGGTACAAGAAATGGAAATGCAGAGTGCAAAGAACAAAAACAAGACTCAAATACACAAAACCAATACTGACACTAAAATATACAATGAAAAAGATATATACGGTATAAACAGGTATATGCATTGAGATACTAAATATATAAAAGATGGCAGAAATAATCAACTACCATTTTTTTATGTGTGGAGAGGCCTTGGAAACAAACCACACACACACCAGGGGGCATTAATTTTAATATACAGTACACTGTGGGAGTCAAGAATGACAGGCAGCGATGTCTTGGTGCACCCCGAAATGAGCAGCTTGTGGTGGGGGGGTACCTTGTTCAGGGGTAACTTGGCAGTGCTCAGTAGGAGAGCTGACACTTCTCACTGCCCGCTCACACTCCAAATGTTATGGCCTACCTGGGTCTTAAACCATCGACTTCTGGTCCCTAGTCAAAGACTTGTGAACTGAGCTACTGCTTAGCACAAATAGATTATGAAAGACTGTGGTGGAGAGGGTGAAGAGGCAGGCAGAGAGCACGCTCCCCTGTTGAGCCCTGTGTTGGTAGTCACCACTGACACACATCTACTGGGGTCTCTCTGTCAGGTAGCACGGTGGAGGAGGTACAGGAGGGTGTTGTGAACCCCAAGATGAGCCTGATAGTCGAACTGGAGAGAGTCCATTAGACCCTGGACCTGGGGAAGCATGAGCTCCGTGACCAGTCACTCCGGACAGCAACGACGTCAGACAAAACTAGTTGAGATAGGATTAAACCGGTAGAACTACTGACTACTCAGAACATCAACATCTGATGAGGCAGTAATTCACAAAATGATGAGCACCAAGTCAAAATCAAGTACCTGGGGTGAAATGTTATGCAAGCTTGCTAAAATTAAGATCAACAATTGGTTTGTAAATCTGATTGAATCTGATTGATCCTGAGATAAACGAGCGCTTAAAAATCTAATAAAAGTGATAAATAATAATTAACAATAGATAAAACAACAATAACAATGTGGATAAAACAGATTTTGACAGAAGGGTGAACAGAAAGAAATTGTAAAAAATGAAAGATAATGTGAAAGTCAACAGGGTGAGGTCCTTGAGACTGTGTAGTAAAAATCAAAACACACCCTGATGTCCTGCCTTGACATTGTGATGGCGAGGGAAGGGCCCTCCCACGACAGCCACAGTTAGAAGACATCAACGAATAGGCAGGAACTGACAAATTAGAAAATGACACACACATAGCTGAAGTGGCTGCGGAATATTTATCGCCCACTGTGCAGCAGGTGTTCCCAACTACAGTAAAGGGAACTGACCTCATGTCATGCAAACATAAAGCAAATGAGACAGGAGCAGATTACATCAGATGTGCAGGACACTCTGGAAAAGCCGAATGGGGCAGTTTACAGTACTGATATGATGGAGACTGTTTAGACAGACATTAATCCAATCTCTAGAACCAGACGTACAATGACATTTGGCAGATGTGACTGATCTTGAAGAGAAACTAAATGATAGCTGTGGAAAACACCTCCAAGCCTACCAGTATCACCCCCATCTCTCCATGTGCTGTGGACCTTCTCCTCCAAGCCCACCAGTAGCACCCCTCACCTATCCATCGGCTGGGGTCCTGCTTCCTTTCTTCCTCCGTGCCTCCATACAGTCATCCACGCAGCTGTAATTGTGCCTTGACTTTAGCAATGGGAAACATAACCTTAAACATGTTGACAATGTCTCTATCTGGCCTATCTGCCACTCTCTCTCTGTCTCTCTCTCTCTCTGACCCTGTTCTCATCTTCCTTTGATTTTTTTTTCACCCAACCGGTAAAGGCGGATGGCCGACCAAAAGAGTCTGGGTCCTGCCCGGAGTTTCTTCCTCATCAAGGGAGTTCTGTCTGTTAAAGCACTTTGAAATGTCTGTTGCCATGATTAAGTGCTATATAAATAAAACTTGATTGATTGATTGAAACTGGATTGAAAACATGTTTGCCACTTCTTTGACATATAATGAATGAAAATTAGTGATTTAGAGATGGACTTGAGAAAACAGCTCAAATGCAAACTAACAAAACTCAAACCAAGACACGAATTGTTAAAAAAAAAAAAGACATAGCACTTTTGAGCAGGAAATTGCCTTAACAATGGTGCAGTGGGGACAATTAATGTGGAGAGGGGCTTATCAGCCTCCCCATTCACCTGCCCCGACATCTTAAATTTGGTGGGAGAAATTTTATGAGTCAGCAGCCAAAGCTTTTACAACAGCATCAAACCAACTCTTTTTCTCCAAGGCAGGAGGTGGGGAGGCCACCCCACTACCACCCTGGACAGACGACAGAGTTACAGACGACACCAACAAGAAAAGGACCCAAACTTCAGCACAAATAAACTACGCACACTAGGGTACCCTGAATAACAGACAAAAGTATAGCGAGCTTACCAGGAGGTCAGGTCTGCAGGAGGGCTCTTAAGTCAAATATAGTAACACAACTCACTGTGAAACGTACTTTCTCATTAGGTATATATCCAAGGATGGAGAACAGTTTCTGTAGTGAACAACAGAAATATCGTACTCAATTCAGTGCAGGCTGACGTTTCTGCTGCTAATGATATTAACACTGCTGGAGGACCATCCTTGAACAGTCATCGTTGGGCGTGTTTAATGTCATCTTTGTAGGTGTGTCAAAATTACATCAAAGCAATGAATGTTTTCAAGATTATTGTTTCTCATTTTTTCTCTGGCACGACAGTAAAATGCAAGTTTGTCCATGATTCCGACCCTTGTGGTGTGGTAAGAACAATGCCACTCTCAACAGTAAATTTCCATTCTGTATTTAACTCATTCATTGCCATTGACATCTACAGATTTCAACTGCAGTCAGCACCTGTAATATGACACTCCCTTCACTGTCACACAGGGAAATAGAAGAATGTTTGTCACCGTCTGTCTGGGACACACCTCTTACAGACCTGTGTTTTACTCCAACTGTTAATTATCTGATGAATTTTGGCCTTGATTTGACGACAAGAACTCTCCAGCTCAATGTGTCATGATTCACTCCAGAGAAACCGTAGTGAAGGAGGAAAAAGTTTTGTTATGTTCAGCTGACACCCACACAGCCTCAGGGCTGATTCCTGGTTGCCTTTATCAATTCTTGATGCCTGAGTTAATGACTGGTTGATTGAGGATACAGTCAGGTCACATAATGAACGTGGAAGACGTAACTTCATTTATGATAATCATCAGTGGAAAAGCTGGTTCTTGTGTGTTGATGCGTGAATGGTGTGACGGTGTAAACATGGAGCAATAATTACTGCTTCAATTACCGTCCATCACTGGAGAGGCAGTTACAAACCAAATAATGGAACTAATTTTCACACCGTCAAGGTTGTAAACAAGTTAATACTTTTAACTACTTTTGGCTGTGTATGGATGAATGTTTTTGTCAGTGTATTTTTCACCTGAGGTCTCAGAATGTTCTGGTAAATGTTGGAGGTGAAGAAAGAAGGACAATTTGAAAAGATGGCCACACTATCTGTTCAAACATCTAACCGGAACAATCAGTGCTTCTTTTAATGTGATTGTTACAAAAACTTGGGTTTCAAAGTCCTTTAACCCAACAAAAAGTGTTTTGATGCATGTTTGACAACTTCATTTAAGACACCTCCTTCAATGTAAATGTCCTACTTATTACTACAAAGAACTTGAACCACTGCACATCTTACAGAACATGACACTAATTGGATGTGAATCCATGGAGGTCATGTCAGGTTGTGTTTCCACTTGGAGGAACCATCAGCTCAGCTTTGGCTTCATTCACTGTTGCAAGAGTTCATCTTTCAGACTGTGTTCCATGTCAAGATGTTCCACAATATTCTGGTGGATCCAGACCTTCTTGTGATAATGGTGGAACAACATGGAAAAAAAAGCTACAAAACACTTGTGAAGAAGAAGAACAAAATGGTCTGACCCTGGATGTGTCTCCATCTTTAACTAACCCATTGGTGGCACATAGACGTCAGTGAACAAATGGATTCACTAACTCCCAAAGACCACAGGTGGTCACATGTTTGTTTTTTGGTGAGGGCCAGAAAATTCAGGGTTATTAGCCCAATTCCTCTCAGTTCCCATCATTCTGATTAAAACTGCTCTCAGCTTTGAGTCTACAGACATCAGTGTTCTGATATTTATCTCCTGTTCATGTTGACTCCTCTCTGGAACTCTGTAATTTATTTCCTGCTGTCCAGTATTTCGTTGCTCTTGGAGGATTGAATCTGTTCTGATCTGGTGTTGGTGTCATGACTCATGCCAAGTCTTTGGTTCAGTTTTCATTCATCTTTAGTTTCCTTTCATAAAAATCTCCCATCTTTTTTTCAGAATTCTTCTCCACCTCTCTGAACTCATTCAGCTCATTCCAGTCACCTGTGTTGCTGCAGCCACCTGTAGTCCATCTCCCAATCAGTGTCCACCCTACATAAACTCTGGTCAAGCCTCAGTTCCCTGACAGGCTCTTGCAGTTCTTTCTTACTTCCCAGCAGTCCTGTTCTGTCTGACTACTGTGTACTGGTTCTGCCTGGTTTCTGGATTCTGCTTGTTTGCCTAAATAATAATTTGATTGGTACTGGATTTAATTGTACTGAAAATTTTCTGAAAGACAATATGAGTTTCTCCCAGTCTTTCACTCCATTGAGAGACAAAAGTTGCTTTGACTTCACTCATTGATGAAGTGTTGCTAATGTCTCCCAGAATCACCAAAGCTCTAAGTTTTAGCATAATTGGAAAGAAAGCCTCAAAGCTTCATGAGGCTTCATCCACCCTGAAGTGATTGATTGATTGATAACTAAAGTGCACCACTAATTTCCCTTTGGTGATTAAATCAGTATATGAAATGCAAGGAAAAAAAGAGGACATTACAGTTAAGTTACATTTTCATCAACAGGCCCAGAGGGTTGTGTCCTTCTGCCTCTGCACGAGTGGAGAGAGTCCTGTAGAGCAGAGCATGGAGTTCATGACCTCTAATGACAGTACTGTGGCACCCCTTGACAAGATGACAACAATTATACTGTGTGGTGAGAAAAATATCATAAAATCCGCCAAAAGCTGCCAATCCATTCAACATTCAGTTTATTGCAGTCACATAACCATTCCCGTCAATAATTTTCACCCAATTATGTCTACCAGAGTACAAATGTTGTCAAGATTAATGTCACTTTTTCTGCTGCCAACAGTCTGGATGAGATTACATAGTCTGAGATGTTACACCTCATTTCCTGTCGGATAAACTGTGTCAGAGTTACAGCAACGACGAACCCTGGTTGACTGGTAAACCCAGACTCACAGCTTTTTGAAGAGATCAAGAAACTAGAATCAGCAACCGTCTGATTCTGTCTCTATGGAGATACAACAAATTAGGAACTGGGGCTGTAAAGACCTCCATTTCATCCATGAGGACAGATGGTGCCCAGTGGGTCTCAAATACATACAGTTACAACTACTTTATGTTTATATATAAAGGAAGTAGATAAAACAACATTAGCATGACTCCATTATCGGCTAAAATGTCTCAATTTGAGTTGTTTAAATTCATTTCCTCATTCTTTCTCCTCTATGGCGCCACCTACTGGTGACAGTGGTACTGGTGAGTGCTGGGCTTTCACTTGGAACACATCCCACTTCTCAGGTAGAACACCTTTGTTGAAGAGGACAGAAGCCAGGTAGGAGAACAACAAGATGGCAGCAATGGCAGACAGCATGGAGATGGTCTTAACTGGAGCGTACTGGACATAAACACCATCCTCCAGAGTGCATCCTGGGAAATGTAGGACTGGTTCTAATCCTAGTAATGGGTCTCCACTCAGCAGCTTCAACATCAATGGCGTCAGTACACCCATTATAGCCCCATAACCATTGGAGATGTTGAAGAAAAGGACACACAGGAGCTCTGGAAAGACTAAAATATAGGCCACTTCAGTACCGAGGAACCAGAAAATAATGATACTGTTATTCAGCATGGTGAGCGATGTTCCGATGACACCCATGACCAGCACAGAAACCCGGACCACCCACTGATTCTCCTTTTCTGATGCCTTAAGAAGAAAATAGGAACAGCAGATAAAATTAAGTAAATTTAAATAAAATGACAAACACTGCCTTGTTTACAAATGTGTCATTGCTTGCTAGATTTTGTAAAACAATGTTTTAGTTCTCCATCATATATTCATCATATAATTTGTTGCTTTCCATTTTTTTTTCTTTTTAAATTGTCACACCTTCACTTTTCCAGCCTTTTGTCAGGATTATAACAAACTGAAACCAATTATTTTGTCTTTTGGTATGCTTATGGATTGATGTGTTTCCTTTCTTGATGTATTTTCTTGATGTGGTAATTGTTAATCAAGGAACTCCTGAAATGAGATCTCAGTTCATCTTTTAATAAGATCCCTTTAAACAAATCAGAGTCCGTCCCTGACCTGAGTAAAAAATGAAGTAACTGTGTCAGTGGTGAGCAGCAAAGATCACTCCCAAGCCCCTGACATCACTGCTAGAGGATAAAGAAATGGCAGACAGTCATGGATGATCTCAACTCGAGTGTGCTGGACATAAAACACCATCTTCCAGAGTGCATCCTGAGAAATGTAGCTCTAGTTCTAATCTGATGGTACTCTACTCAGCCGTCTTCATGCATATTCCACATTGATTCTTTTATTTCTTACCTGAGGTCTCAGGACGTTCTTGTAAATGTTGGTGGTGAAGACAGAAGCTGCAGAAAGCAACACGGAGTCAGCTGATGACATCACAGCAGCAGCTATACATCCAATCCCGATGATGGAGATGAAGGATGGGGTGAGGTGCTGTAGGGTGATGGGCAGCGTGACAGCTGCCTCCCCACGTTCGTATGGAGATGGAGATCCATAGGTGGTCTGGTTCCAGTCTGAGGTGTAGATATAAAAGAACGAGAAACTGAAATATGGTCACACCATCTGTGTCAGATAAAGATAAGCTATTCCTTTATTAGTCCCACAGTGGGGAAATTACACTGTGACACTGCAACACTTCAGTGTGCCGTCACTTAAGGAGGGATGGGTCACAAAACAACTCCCTACCGTACTTCACGCAGGAAGCATAAGGATGACTGGTCAAAAAAAAGTCTCTTATTTGCAAAAAAAAAAATTGCGCAAGCATAACAGCAATCCCATGACGGGTGAAGAGCAGAAGGCATATGCATGCAAGGGACATCTTCAGTACAATGATTATGTTTGATTCCTCACTGAGTCGCTGCAAAATGATGAGAGGAAGAGGAAAATCTGAGGAAGATTGGAACGAAAATATGAAGGATATTCTAAACCAGGTGGTCTCTTCTATGAAAGAGTTAAAGAGTGACTTTGGTAAGTTAAGGAGTTACTTTGATAAAAAGTTGGAAGAAAAGCTAAAACTGGTGCTAAACGCCATGGAAGAAATGAAGGACGAAATGAAGAAAATGTGGAAAGACATGGATTAAAAAGACCGAAGATTTGTTGTCTTAGAACAGGGACAACAAAGAATGGATGATTTGGAACAAAGCATTGGTATAAATGATGTGATCATCACTGGAATCAACATTAAACTAAGGAATTAGTTAAGAATAGTTAATAGTTAATCTGTTGTTCTCACATGTAGTTTCATCAGTATTTGAATCATGTGGTCATCATCATTACCTGTGGATGCAGCAGCTGCTCCAAGCAGTACAGGAGGTATTGCAAATACGAGTATTAGGAAAGCAGCGACAAAACATGACAGCTTTGCTGAGGCAGTGGAAGAAGTTGACAAGACCCTCTGGTGGAAGGCCTGGAACGCCACACCCCCCAGTCCCTTCAAGTGAACCAAGTAAGTGGTTAATTTAACCAGTACACTAGTGGCAAACAATTTAATCTACACTCAGTGGTTAATTCAATCTTAACTCTTGCTAGTTTTTCACAGTTCTATAGATGTCTATTGGGGTAAGAGTGAAATCTATTTGTTAAAGGGCATAATGTAGATTCCTTACAAAATTTAAGAAGTCATCAATCATGATCCAGGTGTTTTTCAGCTCTGGTTGTCCAATCCAGGGAGCATTTAAGGTGTTGTTCATCAGAGTCTGACTGATGTCCAAGGTGTGAGGACTGGTCATGACAAAGGGAACACAGATCCACTGAAAGACACAAAAAAGGAGATGATGAGTTTTACAGAAATTTCTTAGACTTTTTGAATTCCCTTAAACTGTCTGATAACTCACCAAGTTAACAAATATGAGGACCAGCTGTATAACATCTGTGTAGGCCACAGAGTAGAGACCTCCCAGTAGGGTGTAGATGATGACAACAGCAGCAGAGATCCAGATACAAAGAGAGAACGGCAAATCCAGGATCACACTTGTGATTCCTCCTTTCAAAGGCCAAAACATGTTGAAGACTTTTAACCAGTCTATGAATAATATATGTTAATGTTTCAAATGAAAATGTGAAAAATGTACCTAAACCCATGAGGGTTGTAGCCATCCAGGACATGTCTGTACCAACTGAGATCAAGCTCATTCCTGCTGTGATCACTTTACCATACTTGAACTGGAATGGGTCCAACATCGTCACACAGTTTCTGTCTCTCATTGGCTTGATAAATATCAGACCTTTATTGTAATGAGATAAGTAAAAACAAATATTATTTTGTGGGAAAAAACCAAAACAATAAACATAAAAATAACATTCAAGATGAGAAGATAAAATTTGGCAAAAGCTTAGTGATATAAAAAATAATAATTTTTGTTTCATGCAATTTATTTTAGCGGGATTAGCCAATTTAACATGAGGATTTTACTACCGCTTGCAATGGCAAAGACTTAAACAAAACCAAAGATGTTGAATTACACAGTTACACAATTCCTGAATAATAATTGAATTCGTCACATTCTATACACCCTTCAGTCAACTGCCAACTTACGGTGGTGGAGGGGCTTGAGTACCCTAATGATCCAGGGATCTGCGTTATTGGGGGAATTTAAATTACAGTTTGCCCATAACTAACACCTTGTTCCAGCATAGGGGTGTCCACCAGTCCATCTGGTACCAGGACACCCTAGGCCATAGATCAAATATCAGTTGTCAACTGATGACCACCTGGTGGTGAGTTAGATGAGGAGGAAGGGGAAGATGCCAGACAGACCTGGGAGACCTGAAGGATAGGAAAGGTCATCTGAGAATGTCTGACTGAGGTCTCAGTGAAGTTGGTCCACAACTCAAACCATAAGGAAAGCCTTGAATCACATTTTGGGGGTGGTGGGGGACACTGATTTGAAATTGTTCAAGTTTTGTGCTTCCTTTGCCAAGGTGGCTGCATGAAGCTGTGGTTCAGATTGTGGCTATAATTCCTCCTTATGGACTCCAGGGGTGAAGGATGCCATCAAGATGAAGACGTCCTACAGGGAGTCCTGAGAAAGCACATGAGTACCGGCAGGCAAAGCAAGGCACAAGAAAAGGCTGTCAAGAAAGCAAAAGACCGGGTTGTGGAAAAGGTTTGGTGAAACCGCGTAAGAAAACATTCAGTAAGCTCCAGAGATTCGGGCAAACTTACTGACATGTCAGGAGGGGAAAGCCACCCTTCGTGAATGACATTTACCAGACTAATGGAGACCTGTTGACCTCAACAGAGGGAATACTCAACCAGCGAAAGGAGTACTTCACAGATCTCTTCAGTCCCACTGACACACATGCACTCCAGTGAGGAAACAGCCAGAAGAACTGGAGCTTACTCCACTCATCACTGGGCTGAAGTCGCTGTAGCTGTTAAAACAGCTCCGTAGTGCCATGGACCCGGGGTTGGAAATCCACCCTGAGTATTTCAATGCTCTGGATGTTGTAGAGCTGCCATCGCTGACACACCTTTGCAAAATTGAGTGTTGTTCTCCCCAGGAAAGTCTACTAATGATGTTAGTTGACGAGACAAGACTACAAATTCTCTATAGTTTTCACTTGTTGATCAAATCTGATGCAATGAAAATTCTTACCAAATAAAAACGATGAGCTGTATGACAGTAACAGAACTATTGTCCTGGTCAGTCCCATGGATGGAGTGCACATCATCTCAACACTGCCAACAATGAAGCCTCCTCCAATCCACGTAGCTACAGGATGGATTCACAAACTTTAAAATTGACACTTAGAAGTATTTCATTTTCTTTTAATCTTGAGTTCTTCAAAGACAATGGTTAGTTTTTCTAGATCTGTATAAACATAATTTTTTTTAATTTTATATACTGATGATCCCCAAAAGGAAATTAAGAAAGCAAACTCTAGTTAGTGGTTCAAACGCAAGCAAACATATTAGTGAGACAGGCCCCTGTAGCACACGCACAGACACGCAAGGGGGCCTGTAGGGGAGGTAGGGTGGAGGGCAGCTCCTTCATGAACAATTTGTAAAGGGGGTAGCGCCTTGCTCAAGGGCACCTCGGCAGTGCTCTGGAGGTGAGCTGACACCTCCCACTGTTAGCTCACAGTCCGGGTGTTTTTGGGCGAGAGCGGGAATCGAACCGCTGATCTTGAATCATAGGATGACCCGCTCTCCCACACACTCCACCACTGAGCCACCGCCGCCCGAGACTGTCAACAGGAAATGCAATTTAGAATAGAATAAAATGGAATTACCTTTATTCTCATTGCATTATATACTATGTATGAAATACAATGGAATTAGGATGCTGCTCCTTTGGTGCATTTACAAAAAGGTAATAACAAAAATAAAAACAGAAATATATACAAAATAGCTTCTGCAGGAACGACAGTAACAGCTGGCAAAACAATATCTTTTAGACACATGCCAGATATTGCTTATGGGATGTCACATTTATAGGGGTTGCATGGCACATGGCTAGATCACACAGAGACATTTGGGTGTTGCACTTGATTGAGGGAAGTGATGGTGATCGCACATTTTTTGTTTTTTTCACTTATTGTCCTGATAGCTGATGAGAAGACGCTATCCCTGAATCTGAATTTCTGTAATTTTTTTAAACATCTCACCTGTCATGGTGAAGATCCCCACCACCCAGTTGATACTCCGGTTTCCCAGCAGGACCATCTCCATCCCAGTGGATCCACTTTTCTTCTGTTTCTTTTTGGACTTGAAAGAAGCCCAGATTCCGGTCCCAAGAACCAGCAGGTAGAAAACCACCATCACTATCACTCCTGGGATGTTGACAGCCATGTTATCCTTTTTGAATGTCTTCATCACCAGCCAAAGCCGGAGTATTTATTTCCAGAAGAGAACAAACTGGCTGTAGACCCAATAGCTTGGAATTTTACTGTGATGTACAAACTGGTTTTGTGTTGTCTCAACAAACAGTTTATGGTTATTCTTACCCTTGAGAGGAAGAATAACCAGAATAACCAGAATAACCATGTTGAATTCATTTAATTTGTTGAATTAAATAAATTCAACTAATTCAGACCGTAAAACAAATGTCATGCTGAAAAATAACACATTTATATGCTTGAAAACATAAACTAGCAATGATTTAAATTTTGACAAAACTGAAGAACACTGAAGATCTTCTGTTAAAATGTGACTGATTTAAACCCTGTAGGAGAAAAAAAATATAGTTTTAGATGTGTTTAAAATTAAAAAGATATTTGTTCCTCCAATTACTTTAGTTAAAAATCTCCTTAGACCTAAGATGTGCAAGTCCGATTCAAGTAAAGGACCCAATCCAGACAAAAGAAATCACAGGAAAAACTGCAAAACATACCAATATATAAAACATCACCGAAAACGAATGCAAACATCAAATCTGCAAATGAGCAGCGTACAAAAGGCAGACAAAAAATGAAAAACCACAGGGAAAAACTAGAAAGTACCAAAAACGGCCAATATAGGTCAGGGTTGTAAGGGTTAAACATCATTATTATTCTAATGTATTTTCCATTGAAGTGCGTTGCATGCGATCCTCTCTCTGAAGGGACACAGGCTTTAACGCTCATAGTGCTGAATATTAATAATAATATAGATAACGAGTGGGAGATGTTTAACAGGAGCACACTGCTCAGAAGCAATGCCGAAATTCAAATAAGACAATTTGCATCTGGAGGCTGTACTTTATAGAGTAATTCCATCTTAGACCCTGAAACTGGATCAGGAACAACTGCATAAAAACCTTAACAAGGACAAAAAAATAAATTAACCCCAGAAACTATGAGGAATATGAGGAATCTCTAAGGATGGGTAAACATGGAATAGATTTTAAAAGTACAGAGAGAACAATCCTGACCCTCATCACAGCAGCCAAAGTCCATGGTGGTGGAACTGAGTCTGGGAGTATGATGTTGTAGAGGTGTACACAGGTGCAGTCCAGGAACCAGAGAGTAATATCAGTCAGGATTCACACACATGGTCACATCATCACATCAGGAAGTTGGGACATGGTAATATAGAGAAAGTCAGGAGGTAAAACCCCCAGGGTGAAATAACTGAACATGAATTATGGTAAAGTTTGAGAGTAGAGGTCGAGGGTGAACGAGGTAGAGCAGTAGAAGCCCCCCAGCAGGCTATAGCAGTGGCCTGTGTCAGCCCTAACTGAGTTTGATAGAAAAAGGAACACATGTGTCACCATATCAGACTGCAGTTCCCTTGTCTGCCACAACCCCCGCCGAGCAGTACCGCTGCAGACGCGAACCCCCAACACTTGTCTCCCCATCTGTTGTGTTCAGATGCTCACAGAGACGACAGATATGCTTTGTCATCGATGATAAGTCAAAAAAGGCTATTGAAGATCATGTTATTAGTGACCATGTCTCTGATGACAACTCGGCTTCTCACCAACAATAACTCCCCCCTTCTACTCCTCTTTCTTTGCTCTAAAGGCAAGTCACATGCTACATGCTACAGTACCCTAGCTGACTCTGGCTGTTGTTTGATACACTTAAAAGAACTAGTGGAGAGTCTCTTGAAGCCTCTTGTTCTTCATCTCCTCAAGGATTGAATCAAATCTTCTCCTTCGGGCTTTTCCCTTCAGGGGTCACCACAGCAAATCAGCTGCCTCCATCTAACCCTGTCTTCTGCATCCTCTTCTCTCACACCAACTACCTTCATGTCCTCTTTCACTACATCCATAAACCTCCTCTTTGGTCTTCCTCTAGGCCTCCTGCCTGGTAGTTCAAAACTCAGCATCCTAAACACACTTTCCTCCTCTCCTTCTTCGACCAACAGTAGTCCATTGTAAGTTGAGTAAGAGGATGTAAACTTGATCCTAATTTTCCTGTGTATTTCCACATACTGATATTAAACCACCTTCTATCTGTATTACCTTTTCCCACACTCTGATAGACTGTTTAAAGCACTTTTGTGTCTCACAAAAGTCCGAGAGTTACGGAACGGATCGCACTTCCAGATGCCGTCAGCCAATAAAATAGACGTATGGTATCACGTGACTGCCTACTAAAAATCCGCGATGAGTCGCAATCGTTGATGCGCGTATTAGCGAGGGTGCACTGTACTACAATTAAAGGGCTTATATAGGCCACAAAGACCCACAGATTTATTCAGAACATTGTCAGTGACCGTTCATAGAGGACTTATGTGTTTATTTACTCTCTTCTGTTGAATCTTTTCTTAATCTTTAATGCTGCACAACAAAAACCAAAGACTGACCATTTATTTCTGTGTTGGATCAATTCACAACAGGGATCAATAAAGGCATATTGTCACATCCTGAAAACATTAAGACATCAGATAATTATGAAAGAAGCAAAATGACAACTTTTACAAATCAATGCTTTGCTCTGCCTGCATCCAGAGTCTCCTTCTCTTCCTCCTCAATGGCACCACCTACTGGTGACAGTGGTACTGGTGAGTGCTGGGCTTTCACTTTGAACACATCCCACTTCTCAGGTAGAACACCTTTGTTGAAGAGGACAGAAGCCAGGTAGGAGAACAACAAGATGGCAGCAATGGAAGACAGCATGGAGATGGTCTTAACTGGAGCGTACTGGACATAAACACCATCCTCCAGAGTGCATCCTGGGAAATGTAGGACTGGTTCTAATCCTAATGATGGGTCTCCACGCAGCAGCTTTAACATCAGTGGCACCAGTACACCCATTATAGCCCCATAACCATTGGAGATGTCGAAGAAGAGGACACAGATGAGTTCTGGAAAGACTGTAATATAGGCCACTTCAGCACTAAGGAACCAGATTTTCATGATGCTGTTATTCAGCATGGTGGGCGATGTTCCTATGACACCCATGACCAGCACAGAAACCCGGACCACCCACTGACACTCTCTGTCCGATGCCTGTAGGAGATAATAAGGAGGGTCCTGAAGGTCTGATAGAGATCACTGTCATTACTGTAAATGGTACATGATGAATTAAGCTGTTACTGCGACTGGTGGGGAAGCATAGGCAAGGACGTTTTTTTTCTTACCTGAGGTCTCAGGATGTTCTTGTAAATGTTGGAGGTGAAAACAGAAGCAGAAGAAAGTAAACCAGAGTCAGCTGATGACATCACAGCAGCAGCTACACATCCAATCCCGATGATGGAGATGAAGGATGGGGTGAGGTGCTGCAGAGCGATGGGCAGAGTGAGAGCAACTTCCCCACGTTCATAAGGAGACGGTGAACCATAGGTGGTCTGGTTCCAGTCTGAGGAATGGATATAAAAGAAGCAGAAACTCAAAAAAAGGTCAAATGATCTGTGTAAATTATTCATTTATTTTCCCTACCACTTTCTCTGCATTCACGGGTCACAGGGGTTGCTGGAGCCTATCCCAGCAGACTAATAAGTGTGAGGCAGGTAGACGCTCCAGACATGTTGCCAGCGCGACAGGGAACCACATGAAAGACGAACGACCACTCAGGCACACACTCACAGCTATGGACTATTTGGAACTGACCAGTCCACCTCAATGTTTTTGGAGGTGGGAGGAAACCTAACAGTCTAGAGAAACCTCATGCAGGCGTGGAGAGTACACATTCCTCAGAAGAGGCACTTTAACCTGGCACCTGTAAAGAAGCCCGAGAGTCAGTCCAGCATGTGGTAGCAGGGTGTAAGATGCTCGCCAGCTCAGCATACATGGAAATGCGCAACCAAGAAGCTGTGATAGTGTACAGGAACATCTGCACCCAGTCTGGACTAGAAGTACCCAAATCCCAATGGGACATACCACCAAAGGTGGTTGAGAACAACAAGGCTCAGATCCTGTGGGACTTCAGCTTCCAGACTGACAAACAGCTGCTGGCTAACAAACCGGACATAGTGGTGGTGGACAAAGAGCAGAAGAGAGCAGTGGTGATAGATGTGGTGATTCCAGCTGACGCCAACATCAGGAAGAAGGAACACAAAAAGATTGAGAAGTATCAAGGGTTGAAAGAACAGCTGGAACACATGTGGAAGGTCAAGGTTAATGTGTTCCCCGTGGTAGTAGGAGCATTTGGGGCAGTGACCCCCAAACTGGAAGAGTGGCTCCAGCAGATTCCTGGAACAACATCTGAAGCCTCAGTCCAGAAGAGCGCAGTCCTAGGAACAGCTAAGATACTGACAGAACCCTCAGACTCCCAGGGGTCTGGTAGAGGACCCAAGCTTGAGGAGGACACAGATACCACCCCACAAGGGTGAGAGGGACATATATATATATATATATATATATATATATACGTATATCTTAGTGTGTACAGGCCCCTGTAATACACCAAACACACACAAGGGGGCCTGTAAGCATGCAACAGGAGGTAGAGTGGCAGGCAGCTATTTCTTGGTGCACCCCCTGACACCTCCCACTGTCAGCTCACACTCCGTGTGTTCTCTGGGCAGGAGTGGGAATCAAACCACTGATCTTAGAACATTGGACGGCCCGCCCTACCACTGAGCCACTGCCGCCCCCAACAAGGTTTGGATTACGAACATTGGGTTCATTAATATTACCTGTGGATGCAGCAGCAGCTCCAAGCAGTACAGGAGGTATTGCAAATACAAGTACGAGGAAAGCAGCTGCAATACATCCCAGCTTTGCTGAGTTAGTGGAAGCAGCTGACAAGACCCTCTGGTGGAAGGCCTGGTATGCCAAACTCCCCAGTCCCTTCAAAGTAAACCAAGTAACTGGTTAATTCAATGTCTGTGTAGACTTACAATTATCCAGGTCATAGTTATCCAATCCTGTTTATATCAATCCACTGGACTTTAAGAAACTTTCTTAAAAGTTAATTTTATCATTACACTGTTGACCGACTTTACAACTGCACTCAAAAATGACAAAGGCATTTTGTAACTTCCTTACAAAGAAGAGAAAGTCATCAATCATGATCCAGGTCCTTTTCAGCTCTGGTTGACCAATCCAGGGAGCATTTAAGGTGTTGTTCATCAGAGTCTGACTGATGTCCAAGGTGTGAGGACTCGTCAAAACAAAGGGAACACAGATGGACTGAAAGACCATTAAAATGACAGTTTTTTTAGAACTCATTTAGACTTTTTGATTCCTCTTAAACTGTCTGATAACTCACCAAACCTCCTAAAATGAGGACCAGCTGTATAACATCTGTGTAGGCCACAGAGTAGAGACCTCCCAGTAGGGTGTAGGTGATGACAACAGCAGCAGAGATCCAGATACAAAGGGAGAACGGCAAATCCAGAACCACACTCATGGTTCCTCCTTTCAAAGGCCAAAGCATGTTTAAGTTTTATAATCAGTCTTTGTATGGATGAAAAACAAATGAAAAAGTAAAAAATGTACCTAAACCCATGAGAGTTGTAGCCACCCAGGTCACATCAGTACCCAGTGAGATCAAGCTCATTCCAGCTGTGATCACTTTACCATACTTGAAATGGAATGGGTCCAACATCGTCACATAGTTTCTGTCTCTCATTGGCTTGATAAATATCAGACCTTTGTTGTAATAAGACATAAAAATGTGATTATCTTGAGGACAAAAATCAACATGAAAATAACATTCAAGATGGAAAGATAAAATCTAATGAAAACCTGGTGACATTTAAATAAAAGATGAAGATTTTTGTTTCATGGAATTTTATTGCAGCAAGATTATTAAAACTAGGATTTTACCATCCCCTTTACAAAAACAATAACTGAAACAAAACCAAACATGTTGAATTTCTGATTTAACAATAACTTAATTTATCACATTCTATGCACCTCTCAGTCAAATACAACCTTTCCGTGGCGGAGGAGTTTGAGCACTCGAACAATCCAGGGAGCTTTGTTATCTGGGCAAATTTAAATTTCGGTTTGCCCCAATAGCGGAATGATTATTTGTTAACCCTCAGGGACCTATTGAAATGGACACACACATTACCTGATCGGGTCACAAAAGGGAGGTCTCATAAGTGTAAAGAAAATGTAATACAGAAATACGTTTTTTTTCTTTTTATCAGATGTTTTCCATTACGTTAGACCTATTCATTGTTCATTGTTCTCCTTCCACGTAATAAGATAGATAGATAGATAGAGACACAGCTCACACATATTCACACACAACCAATGCATTATTTACTGTATGCTTATGTGTTCTTTACCCGGTGGGTGGAAGTGTTGATCCCGTTTGCTGTCAGCATGGGGAACGCTTTTCATCTAGACTTGTCTGGATAAAGCGCCAAACAGCAGTTCAGAGTACTCACTATTTCTGGAGTCCTTGGGACGGTATTAGTATTCAATCAAATTCCTTCAAAACTCTTACCGAATAAAAACGATGAGCTGTATGACAGTAACAGAACTATTGTCCTGGTCAGTCCCATGGATGGAGTGCACATCATCTCAACACTGCCAACAATGAAGCCTCCGCCAATCCACGTAGCTACAGGATGGATTCACAAACTTTGAAATTAGCATTTATGTTAATTCGCTTTTGAGTTCTTTAAAGTCAGTCTTAGTTTCTAAATCTTTATGAACATAATTTTCAACAGGAAATGCAATTTCCCAAGTTTTTCAAACTACTCTCCTCACCTGTCATGGTGAAAATCCCCACCACCCAGTTGATGCTCCGGTTTCCCAGCAGGGCCATCTCCATCCCAGTGGCTCCACTTTTCTTCTGTTTCCTTTTGGACTTGAAAGAAGCCCAGATTCCGGTCCCGAGGACCAGCAGGTAGAAAACCACCATCACTATCACTCCTGGGACGTTGACTGCCATGCTGAATCGCTTCACCACCAACTGAAGTCAGAGTATATAGTAACAAAACATTAAAAGAACTGGTTGAAACCAGTTTGAAACCTCGTGACTACATTGGCTTCATGCTAACTAATTAAAGAAGAATTTCTGCTATGTTTTACACTTGAGGGTGGAAGATATTTAACAGTACTCATAGAATAAAACTAAAGACATCCTGATCAAAGTAATGTTAAAATAGGTCAAAACAAATTGGCTTCCTTTTAAATTATTAGAATTTAGACACCATTGAACATCACTGGAGATGTTCTGTTGAGACAGTGAATGCTGTACAAACAATATAGTTACATCCCTCTTCAAAGTGGTGATGTATTGTAGTTGTCATTGCTCATTCATCCGTCCGTCCATTCATATGTCCACCAAATATCTCCACAACCGTTCGGATAGAAACCAAAAGCACATGACTCAGGCAGCAAAGGGGATGAAAATTAGATGGTGACCTTAACCTTGAAAAACTAGGTCAAGGTTAAATTTCAACTTTTGTACACTCAGGAACCGGATAAGATAGAAAGACAAGGGAGAAGGCCAGTGTGAATAAGACCATAAATCAAAGCACTAGCTTTGATTAATGACAGTAGGTCAGAGCACTAGCTTTGATATTTGACCTATGCACGTAGGTCAGGGTAAAATTTAGAATTTGGGGGTGTCGTGGGACGTTGCAGTCTGTGACTGCCTTGTTTTAGGTTTATTTACCAATCAAAATGTTGCTTGTTCCTCCAATTACTTCAGGTAAAAAATCACGTTTGGCCTAAGATGTGTAACTCAGGTTCATTTCAAAGTAAAGGAGCCAAATGCAAACAACATGAATGACATTTGAAATCTTTAAACAAAACACACACACACACACAGATGATGACCATTGACCCACAGCTTTGAGTGTAGAAACAGGAGCAATGGTTGCCTCAGTCTTTGCTGCTCCTTCTTGGAGACGATGGACAGTGTAGTTCCTGGTCAGAGCCCACAGGACTGACAGAGATGCAAAGACAAGAGACAAAAGAACAACATTAATGTTACATCAAAGATGACCCCCAGACTGAACCTGAGGGGATGGGGTCACCCACTTAGAGAAAAGCTACGGAGTTTCTATCAGCTTGTTTTATTGATAACCAAAGTGTCTGAAGAAGAATGACCCTGAACTACCAGCAGTCCACTGCTGAACCTTTCGTGCTTCCTGGTTTGACGATTCAGCTCTGCTTGTTTACCAAGATCCATGAAAACCAAGGCTGTTGTTCTGTGTGTCCAGTGAAGTCAGTAAAATGAAGTCCGTGCTGATAAACCATTTTATTAGTCTAATGTTCTTTTGAGTTGAAGTGTCAAAATAAAATTCTCTGAAGGGACACATAGTCTACCATAGTCTACCTCCCAACATGACTCATCATAACAGCAGCACACACCGCCAGGGACCGCAACTTGGAGTGAGTCAGAAAAAGGGAGAAACTAATCCTGTCACTAGCTCCCTTCAAACAAGTTAGCGAGAATTAATGGTGACTTCTCTCATTGGTGATCATTATCATCAATCAATCTCTAGAACCAGACGTACAACAACATTTGGCAGATGTGACTGATCTTGAAGAGAAACCAAATGATAGCTGGGGAAAACATGCTTGCCACTTCTTTGACATATACTGAATGAAAACTAGTGATTTAGAGATGGACTTGCGAAAACAGCTCAACTGCAAACTAACAAAACTCAAACCAAGACACAAATTGTTCAAAAAAAAAAAAAGACATAGCACTTTTGAGCAGGAAATTGCCTTAATAATGGTGCAGCGGGGACGATTAATGTGGAGAGGGGCTTATCAGCCTCCCCGTTCACCTGCCCCTACATCTAAATTTGGTGGGAGAAATTTTATGAGTCAGCAGCCAAAGCTTTTACAACAGCATCAAACCAACTCTTTTTCTCCAAGGCAGGAGGTGGGGAGGCCACCCCACTACCACCCTGGACAGACGACAGAGTTACAGACGACACCAACAAGAAAAGGACCCAAACTTCAGCACAAATAAACTACGCACACTAGGGTACCCTGAATAACAGACAAAAGTATAGCGAGCTTACCAGGAGGTCAGGTCTGCAGGAGGGCTCTTAAGTCAAATATAGTAACACAACTCACTGTGAAACGTACTTTCTCATTAGGTATATATCCAAGGATGGAGAACAGTTTCTGTAGTGAACAACAGAAATATCGAACTCAACTCAGTGCAGGCTGACGTTTCTGCTGCTAATGATATTAACACTGCTGGAGGACCACTGTGGTGGAAAGTTTTTAATACAATAAAATAATACAATATAATAATATAATAAAATAATGAAATGAAAATAATTACTGTTAGAACATATTTGGAAATGCTTGCATGACTGTCGGTTTCCTTGGAAGAAGTTAGACACTGACAGAAACAGCTGGCCAGATCATTTCATATACTGTACCTGAAATTAGAATATTTTGCACAGGGTCATCCAAAGAATGTCTGCAGCAGATGTGTCCTCACAGGGTTCATATGACTCATTATGTTATGTCATCAAATAGTTTTGTGAAACTGTTGACTTGATATTTTTGGTAACGTCTGGAGGTCATGACGTACCAACTGAAAGCCCGTAAAGAACTGGTTGAAAGCAGATGGGCCGAGGTTAATGCCTCCCCCTAGTCACACCTTTAGGGGATAAATGATGTGTGATCCTTTTTCTATTTTTGTACTTGAAGTTTTCCTGTACCCAGAATATTCTGTAACAACACTTCGAAGGACTGGTCATCGTCTCCAGAGCTCTCATCATAATTAGATAAGTATTTGTTGAACTTGTCTGTCAATATCATCGATGATATCATTGGACTTGTACTCAACCTGTGAATGATATTATTGTACTACTGCTCAACTTATGCATCATTTGAATTGACAAATATCTTGTGTTTAATACACTGTGTCCTGTCTTAAGAAAAACGAAACCCCCACCACACCATCCTTGAACAGTCATCGTTGGGCGTGTTTCATGTCATATTTTTGGGTGTGTCAAAATGTACATCAAAGCAATGAATGTTTTCAAGATTATTGTTTGTCATTTTTTCTCTGGCAGGACAGTAAAATGCATGTTTGTCCATGATTCCGACCCTTGTGGTGTGGTAAGAACAATGCCACTCTCAACAGTAAATTTTCATTCTGTATTTAACTCATTCATTGCCATTGACATCTACAGATTTCAACTGCAGTCAGCACCTGTAATATGACACTCCCTTCACTGTCACACAGGGAAATGGAAGAATGTTTTTCTGTTAATTATCTGATGAATTTTGGCCTTGATTTGATGACAAATCTCCAGCTCAATGTGTCATGATTCACTTCAGAGAAACCGTAGTGAAGGAGAAAATAGTTTTGGTATGTTCAGCTGACACCCACACAGCCTCAGGGCTGATTCCTGGTTGCCTTTATCAGTATTTGATGCCTGAGTTAATGACTGGTTGATTGAGGATACAGTCAGGTCACATAATGAACGTGGTAGACGTAACTTCATTTATGATAATCATCAGTGGAAAAGCTGGTTTTTGTGTTGATGCGTGAATGGTGTGAAGGTAAGAACATGAAGCAACAATTACTGCTTCAATTACCGTCCATCACTGGAGAGGCAGTTACAAACCAAATAATGGAACTAATTTTCACACCGTCAAGGTTGTAAACAAGTTCATCTTTTGTCAGGATGAGGTCTCAGAATGTTCTGGTAAATGTTGGAGGTGAAGACAGAAGCTGCAGAAAGTCAAGCAGAGGACCACCCATCCAATCCTGATGATGGAGATGAAGGTGGGTGTGAGGTGCTCCAGGGCGATGGAATGAACCAGACCTCGTTCTCCAAGTTCATATGGAGATGGAGAACCATAGGTGGTCTGGTTCCAGTCTGGATATAAAAGAAGGACAATTTGAAAAGATGGCCACACTATCTGTTCAAACATCTAACCGGAACAATCAGTGCTTCTTTTAATGTGATTGTTACAAAAACTTGGATTTCAAAGTCCTTTAACTCAACAAAAAGTGTTTTGATGCATGAACTTGAACCACTGCACATCTTACAGAACATGACACTAATTGGATGTGAATCCATGGAGGTCATGTCAGGTTGTGTTTCCACTTGGAGGAACCATCAGCTCAGCTTTGGCTTCATTCACTGTTGCAAGAGTTGATCTTTCAGACTGTGTTCCATGTCAAGATGTTCCACAATATTCTGGTGGATCCAGACCTTCTTGTGATAATGGTGGAACAACATGGAAAAAAAAGCTACAAAACACTTGTGAAGAAGAAGAACAAAATGGTCTGACCCTGGATGTGTCTCCATCTTTAACCAACCCATTGGTGGCACATAGACGTCAGTGAACAAATGGATTCACTAACTCCCAAAGACCACAGGTGGTCACATGTTTGTTTTTCGGTGAGGGCCAGAAAATTCAGGGTTATTAGCCCAATTCCTCTCAGTTCCCATCATTCTGATTAAAACTGCTCTCAGCTTTGAGTCTACAGACATCAGTGTTCTGATATTTATCTCCTGTTCATGTTGACTCCTCTCTGGAACTCTGTAATTTGTTTCCTGCTGTCCAGTATTTCGTTGCTCTTGGAGGATTGAATCTGTTCTGATCTGGTGTTGGTGTCATGACTCATGCCAAGTCTTTGGTTCAGTTTTCATTCAACTTTAGTTTCTTTTCATAAAAATCTCCCATCTTTTTTTCAGAATTCTTCTCCACCTCTCTGAACTCATTCAGCTCATTCCAGTCACCTGTGTTGCTGCAGCCACCTGTAGTCCATCTCCCAATCAGTGTCCACCCTACATAAACTCTGGTCAAGCCTCAGTTCCCTGACAGGCTCTTGCAGTTCTTTCTTACTTCCCAGCAGTCCTGTTCTGTCTGACTACTGTGTACTGGTTCTGCCTGGTTTCTGGATTCTGCTTGTTTTCCTAAATAATAATTTGATTGGTACTGGATTAATTGTACTGAAAATTTTCTGAAAGACAATATGAGTTTCTCCCAGTCTTTCACTCCATTGAGAGACAAAAGTTGCTTTGACTTCACTCATTGATGAAGTGTTGCTAATGTCTCCCAGAATCACCAAAGCTCTAAGTTTTAGCATAATTGGAAAGAAAGCCTCAAAGCCTCATGAGGCTTCATCCACCCTGAATTGATTGATTGATTGATAACTAAAGTGCACCACTAATTTCCCTTTGGTGATTAAATCAGTATATGAAATACAAGGAAAAAAAGAGGACATTACAGTTAAGTTACATTTTCATCAACAGGCCCAGAGGGTTGTGTCCTTCTGCCTCTGCACGAGTGGAGAGAGTCCTGTAGAGCAGAGCATGGAGTTCATGACCTCTAATGACAGTACTGTGGCACCCCTTGACAAGATGACAACAATTATACTGTGTGGTGAGAAAAATATCATAAAATCCGCCAAAAGCTGCCAATCCATTCAACATTCAGTTTATTGCAGTCACATAATCAACCATTCCCGTCAATAATTTTCACCCAATTATGTCTACCAGAGTACAAATGTTGTCAAGATTAATGTCACTTTTTCTGCTGCCAACAGTCTGGATGAGATTACATAGTCTGAGATGTTACACCTCATTTCCTGTCGGATAAACTGTGTCAGAGTTACAGCAACGACGAACCCTGGTTGACTGGTAAACCCAGACTCACAGCTTTTTGAAGAGATCAAGAAACTAGAATCAGCAACCGTCTGATTCTGTCTCTATGGAGATACAACAAATTAGGAACTGGGGCTGTAAAGACCTCCATTTCATCCATGAGGACAGATGGTGCCCAGTGGGTCTCAAATACATACAGTTACAACTACTTTATGTTTATATATAAAGGAAGTAGATAAAACAACATTAGCATGACTCCATTATCGGCTAAAATGTCTCAATTTGAGTTGTTTAAATTCATTTCCTCATTCTTTCTCCTCTATGGCGCCACCTACTGGTGACAGTGGTACTGGTGAGTGCTGGGCTTTCACTTGGAACACATCCCACTTCTCAGGTAGAACACCTTTGTTGAAGAGGACAGAAGCCAGGTAGGAGAACAACAAGATGGCAGCAATGGCAGACAGCATGGAGATGGTCTTAACTGGAGCGTACTGGACATAAACACCATCCTCCAGAGTGCATCCTGGGAAATGTAGGACTGGTTCTAATCCTAGTAATGGGTCTCCACTCAGCAGCTTCAACATCAATGGCGTCAGTACACCCATTATAGCCCCATAACCATTGGAGATGTTGAAGAAAAGGACACACAGGAGCTCTGGAAAGACTAAAATATAGGCCACTTCAGTACCGAGGAACCAGAAAATAATGATACTGTTATTCAGCATGGTGAGCGATGTTCCTATGACTCCCATTACCAGCACCGAAACTCGGACCACCCACTGATTTTCTCTGTCTGATGCCTTAAGGAGAAAATAAGCAAAAGCAGATAAATCAAATACATTAAATAAAATGACAAACACTGTTTTACAAATCACTGCTTTCTAGCTTTTGTAAAACAAATCTTTTTTGCCTCATCATGCTTGCAACATGAACCAAGTATTTTGTGTGTTCGTATGCCTATGGATAAATGTGTTTCTGGTTATGGTAATTGTAAATCAAAGACCCCTCGAAGATGAGATCTCAAAAGGTTTATCTCCTAATTACATCCCATTAAACAAATCAGTTTGTATCTGACATCTTAGTGAATAGTGAATTTCCTGTATCAGTGGTAACCAGCAATTTTTTAGATGACTTCGAGTACCCCTTTTATTTGCATGACCCTCCCATGACCTTAGCGCCAAGTGGTGTGCAAATATTAATCCTGTATGAGTGAGGACAACAAACATGTAACATTTTTTTCCATTAAATTTTCCATTAAATTTCAGTTATTAGTCACGCAAAGTTGTGTAATTCAATCAACTGGACCAGAAATTTCCTTGAAGATGTTTCACCTGTCATTCAAGAGGATTCTTGAGTTATGGTGGGGGTTGGTCTTGTCTCAGCTTCTAAACTCTGTAAGGTGTAGTCAGAGCTATTCATAGTCCATTGACCTTTGCCAAGACCTGCCTTGGCAAAGGTCAATGGAACTGCTTAGTTCCTCAGTGATTGTTGTGTCAATGAGGGTCATTGAATTACAAACTTCACAGAAACTATGTGTGAGGTCTGCATGGAAGAAGACAGAAGTTTGAGTGTTGGTGTGTTATGTATGTTCATGCCTACGGACAATTTGGTTCTGACCAATTTAACTAAGCTCTACATTTTAAGAAGTTGGAGGAAGTCGGAGAACCCAGAGAGAACATTTTTAATTCTTTGTAATTATTTCAGATAACTCCTGATGAAGGCAATAACAGGACCTGCATAATGGGAGAACAGCAGCATGTGACACAAGGGTCAACTCATCAGGAAGATGTCTTATACCTGAATGTCTTTATTGGACCCCATTAGACAGCTGTGTAATCTTGAATCATAATTCGCATTTGAATTATTGGGTTATCCTTAAAACACATTCTTTGAGTTCCTGGTGACATTTGAGAACCAACATCAAATCACTTTGTCTTGAGTGAATATATAGGCCAACTTTACAATTGTTCCCTGAGGATATGATAGAGATCACTGTCCATCCATCCAACCTTTTTTTTTTTTTACCTGAGGTCTCAGGATGTTCTTGTAAATGTTTGTGGAGAAGACAGAAGCTGCAGAAAGCAAGTCGGAGTCAGCTGATGACATCACAGCAGCAGTCACACATCCAATCCCGATGATGGAAATGACGGATGGGGTGAGGTGCTGCAGAGCGATGGGCAGAGTGAGAGAACCTTCTCCACGTACATATGGAGATGGAGAACCATAGGAGGTCTGGTTCCAGTCTGAGGTGTGGATATAAAAGAACAAGAAACTGAAATATGGTCAATATGGTCACATTATCTGTTTAAGCCAAAGATAAGATATTCCTTCAGTAGTCACTCAGAATGCTTCCAACAGGATGCATGTAGAGGACTGTCAAATATTTGCAACGGATATTTAAGCATACATAAAACCAATAATGCCCAGAGAGGAACTGTGGTATTGTATGAGGAAGTCTGGAGTGTCGGAGAAGTATGTTAGAGCGGTGCAGGACATGTATGAGGACTGTAAGACAGTGGTGAGGTGTGCTGTAGGTGTGACAGAGGAGTTCAAGGTGGAGGTGGGACTGCATCAGGGATCAGCTCTGAGCCCCTTCTTGTTCGCTATGGTGATGGACAGGCTGACAGATGAGGTTAGACAGGAATATCCATGGACTATGATGTTTGCAGATGACATTGTGATCTGCAGTGAGAGCAGGGAACAGGTGGAGGAGAAGCTAGAGAGGTGGAGGTTTGTCCTGGAAAGGAGAGGGATGAAGGTTAGCCGCAGTAAGACAGAGTACATGTGTGTGAATGAGAGGGACCAAAGTGGAAGAGTGAGGTTACAGGGAGAAGAGATCAAGAAGGTGGAGGATTTGAAGTACTTAGGGTCAACAGTCCAGAGCAATGGAGAGTGTGGAAAAGAGGTGAAGAAGCGTGTCCAGGCAGGATGGAACGGGTGGAGGAAAGTGTCAGGTGTGATGTGTGATAGAAGAGTTTCAGCTAAAATGAAAGGAAAGGTGTCCAAAACTGTGGTGAGACCAGCGATGTTGTTTGGTCTAGAGACAGTGTCACTGAGGAAAAGACAGGAGACAGAGCTGGAGGTAGCAGAGATGAAGATGCTGAGGTTCTCTCTGGGAGTGACCAGGAAGGATAGGATCAGGAATGAGTACATCAGAGGGACAGCACATGTTAGAGGTTTTGGAGATAAAGTCAGAGAGGCCAGACTGAGATGGTTTGGACATGTCCAGAGGAGAGATAGTGAATATATTGGTAGAAGGATGCTGAGTTTTGAACTACCAGGCAGGAGGCCTAGAGGAAGACCAAAGAGGAGGTTTATGGATGTAGTGAAAGAGGACATGAAGGTAGTTGGTGTGAGAGAAGAGGATGCAGAAGACAGGGTTAGATGAAAGGAAAAGCCAAAAGGAGAAGTATAAGATGAATGCAATTTATGTCTTCAGTCTAACATTTGTGTTTTGTTGGATATCCTTGGTCTAGATGACACTGCCAAAGAGACACAGTTTCTGCCTCTTCTCCTCTGGAGGATTTTGTTTTCAGTTTTCCGACTGATTATGGGGGGTGGGGGGGGTAGAGTAGGGGAATAAATAGTTAGTGAGAGACACAGCCAATTCAGTCGACTCTATAGTCAAACCGTCCTCCCCACTTTCTCCCTTCCCCATGCAGACCAGTGAGTTGCCGCAAGATGTCATCTATCTTGCATTAGTCTCCACTAAGAACTCCCTGTTTAGCCCATTTTTGACCCAGTGAGGCAGTCAGCCTTTGGATTCTTTGAACGGCTGCCGTCTTTCCAATTTACCAATGCCCAGAGCAACGCTCACTCCAAGGGACAGAAACCCTGCTATAATAAATTCAAACAGTAAAGATCATCAATATCCTCCACGGAACGAACCATAAGGCACACAACTCTCCACTCCTTCCACGAGTTCCTCTTGTAGCCCCAAAAATACATCCTGTGAGGACAGATAGGTTCCCTTAGACCAGGTTTCCCCATCAAAATGATTTTGCCAATTGCATTGGTTCCAAGTTTGGTTTCCAACTTTTTGGTTCCAAGTTTGGTCCAGATGGTGTCGAAGAGACAGTGCAGAGAGGAGTTCTAAGACAGCAGAAACAACTAACAAAGAGAGTTAGAAAGGGAAGACAGGAGACAAGGATGAATGTGTCTGCAGACATAAAGATAATGGCTAAGTGGTGGAGTGAAATTCAGCCATGTTGCCAAAGAAGCAGGTTGTGAGGTATGGTGCCTTGCTCAAGGGCACCTTGGCAGTGCTAAAGAGGTGAAATGACCATTAAGACTTCAACTGGCCACCCTGTAGTCCCTAAACCAAATCCTTGTGGACTAAACTACTGCTGCCCCACCTAACCTGAACAATTAGCACGCGTTTTATGTGATGATTGCAGAAACTGTGTTTCACATTTCTTTGGGGATTTTGGTTTGGATCCACAAATTTGCCATCAGTAAGGTGACCTTTATACATACAATATCTTGATTCAACAGTACATGGTTTATTTTGTTATTCCCTGCACTTTAGGATTTAAAATTTCATAACAATTATTTTTCTTTGCTATTCATTAACAGGTGTCATGCGTACAATCAATGTCTGTATTTTAGGATATTTTGTTGTGATTTAACATAATCCTGACAGTAGTATGTTCAGTCATAGTTCGGTTATATCTGTGATTCTCACATGTAGCTTGGATCACAAGCATCAAGTTCATCAATATTACCTGTAGATGCAGCCGCTGCTCCAATCAGTAAAGGAGGTATTGAAAACACTAGTATGAGGAAAGCAGCAACACAACATGTCAGCTTTGCTGAGGCAGTGGAAGAAGCTGATAAGATCCTCTGGTGGAAGGCCTGGCATGCCAAACCCCCCAGTCCCTTCAAAAGAAATCAAATAACTGGTTAATTTGACCATGACACTGGTGAGAAACCAAAATTTTGCATCTTTTAATGCTAAAGACTCTTTTAATTCTTCATTCATTCAGTTCTATATGTGTCTTTTGGGACAAGAGCAAAATCTATTTGTTAAAGGGCATAACGTAGATTCCTTACAAAATTTAAGAAGTCATCAATCATGATCCAGGTCTGTTTCAGCTCTGGTTGACCAATCCAGGGAGCGTTTAAGGTGTTGTTCATCAGAGTCTGACTGATGTCCAAGGTGTGAGGATTTGTCATGACAAAGGGAACACAGATCCACTGAAAGACAATAAAAAGGACATGATAAATGAGTTTCATAGCAATTGTTCTTACTTTTTGAATTCCCTTTAACTCTCTGATAACTCACCAAGCTAACAAAAATGAGGACCAGCTGTATAACATCTGTGTAGGCCACAGAGTAGAGACCTCCCATCAGGGTGTAGATGATGACAACAGCTGCAGAGATCCAGATAGAAAGAGAAAACGGCAAATCCAGCACCACACTCGTGATTCCTCCTGTCAAAAGCCAAAATATATCAAAATTTCATATCAATCTTTGTATGAATGTTATCTGTTAACATTTCAAATGAAAATGTAAAATATACCTAAACCTATGAAAGTTGAAGCAATCCAGACTACATCAATACCAACTGAGAACAAGCTCATTCCAGCTGTGATCACTTTACCATACTTGAACTGGAATGGGTCCAACATCGTCACACAGTTTCTGTCCCTCATTGGCTTGACAAATATCAGACCTTGTTTGGAATAAATACAAATTAAATGATTATCTGGGAAAAAAAACAAAAGACAGAATTTGAAAATAGTAACGCTCAAGATTAAATGTGGCAAAAGCCTTCTGACATCAATAAAGATGTTTCATGCAAATTATTGTAGCAAGATTAGCCAACTAAACATCAGTATTTGTACTATCCCTTGAAATGGCAGACTTAAATAAAACTAAAGATGGTGAACTTCTCATTCAACAGCAAAAACTGTCACACAATTCCTGAATAACAATATAACTAATCACACTCTTTTCGCACTGCATTGCACTGGCATCGCACCCGGAGTTTCCCCCACCTCATGCCCTAAGCCAGCTGGTATAGGTTCCCGCTCCCCGCGACAGCAGATGAAGTGGTTGTGGTAATGAATGAATGAGTGGATGATCACATTCTATGATTCCCTTCGTCAGCTGCCATCTTACCGTGGTGGAGGGGTTTGAGGCCCTTAATAATTCAGAGAACTGGAAAATTCAAATTTCAAATTGTAATTTACCCCTGATGGGGTCTCCCATGGCAACAAGCTTCTAGGTGGTGGGTCAGACAAAGTGTAGCTAAAAAGATCCCTGATGGCGAGTTCCCTAAGCAGTGAGTCTACCCGGACTGGGGGAATACCGGGACCAAACCCTGGAGCTGTGCAAAGGGAAGGGGCAATCAGCACCTTTCAGCAAGGCCGTCACCCATGGAGTCCTATTTGGCTCTGCTATACACATGGACATGGGTACATCTACCCATGGGTCCATCAATCAAAGAAGGGATCCACAGGGGCAGTTTGAATTTTGGTAAAAATTTCTGGCTACAGAAGCTCAATACAGGGACATGGATAGTCACCAATCTAGTTGGTAAGGAGCCTAAGCCTGCGTGAGAGTTGAGGAGTTCCAACTACATGTATTCAAGCTCACCTTTACACACAGCTCCGGTTCCTCAACCAGCTGTCTCACTGGGCTGAACCCAATATCTGCTGGAGTTCCACTGGATGCGAAGAGGACTGCTGATGACTGCTTACTCATAGCTCCCTATTTGTTTTGTTTCCACCTGCTTTCCTGGTACCAGTACACCCTAGGTCAGAGGTCTATGATCAACGTTGTCATATCAGCTATCTGCATGCAGCCATATGTTCTGGACACTCAGGTAAAGAGACAAGATGACTTGTCAACTCATCACTTGGTAATGAGTTGGATGAGGAGGAAGGGGAAGATGCCAGACAGACCTGGGAGACCCTAACATACAGTGAAGGCCTGTTGGGAATGTCTGTCCAGAGGAAGCACATGAGTACCAGCAGGCACAGCGAGGCTGAGCACCAAATATTAAGAAGGTAAAAACCAGACTGTTAAAGGTTTGGTGAGACCATAGAAGAAAACATTCAGTAAGCCCCAGAGAGATTCTGGCAGACTGACATCTCAGGAGGGGGAGGCGTCCCTTTCTCCAGATGATTTACCAGCCAGTTGGGGGCCTGCTAACCTGTGTAGTTGGGTCATGGAAGGAATACTTTTGAGGATGTCCTCAATCCCACTGACATGCATTTTAGTAAGGAAACAGAGCCAGAGAACTTGGGGGTTGGTCTACACATTACTGGGGCTTCAGTTATTGCAGGTGTTAAACAACACTGTAGTGGAATCGCCCCAGAGATGGATGAGATTCGCCTCCCCAAAGATGTCAACTAGAGCTTCACTGGAAACTTTACTTTATTATGGATCCCCATTAGCACTTGCAAATAAGCGTGGCTATTCTTCCTGGGGTCCGGTACACAGACAAGACAACATATCATTCATACAACAAATACAATACACAGACATACAATGGTTCACTTCCAGAAGGATAATACATAGTTTAAATTACAATTTCTGCATCATGAAATGTATCAGCAAATAGGGTTTTCCTAGCTTTTTCTCTTTTTTTTCCTTCACCTCTGAGTTGAGACGAGACTACACATTCTGTACAGCTTTGGTCATTTTATATGTTAATTAAATCTCCAAATAATGTTATGGTCCACTTCAACCTCCATAGACCAAAATAAATAGTTGTTACACCAAGGAAACGATATTAATTTATATTATTTGGCCTATGTTGTCCAGAAACAGACTCGTGACTAACTCATGATTACAAGTAAGATATAATCAACATTCTTTAACTGTTATTGTTCAACATTCTCTCATTCAAACTCCCTTGAATGTGGAATTGTAAAAAAAACGACTGTTGGAGCAAATCTTGTTCAACCAACTGAAGAGAAGTGACTACAACTGACTACCTGATGGTGGAAAAACATTCCAAGATGTTGAAGTTAATCTGGGTTATCTCTGATTGAATAGTTAGAAATAAAGTATTCAATCAGATGCATTTAAAACTCTTACCAAATAAAAAAGATGACATGTATGAAAGTGATATAATTATTGTCCTGGCTAGTCCCATGGATGGTGTGCACATCATCTCAACACTGCCAACAATGAAGCCTCCTCCAATCCACGTAGCTACAGGACAGATTAATAAATATGGAGACAAACAAAAAAGCAATTATAAAGCTTTCATTGATTGTTAGTATGACTGTGTAGTGAAAGTACTTCAAAATAGCAGTTTTTTTCATACATGACAGAGGAATAACCAATATGTTTCTCTGGATTGAAATCTCATGGAACAAGAGCTGGAAGCAATTGTGATAGCATCAGGACTGGATTAAAATGTTGAATCCTCCCTATTTTGGCAGACATTGACCTCCACTGTCCATAATTTGCCATTAAAACTCAAGGACACCACAAATACATGAACAACCATGCACGATAAACTAAAGTGGAACTGTTTTGTAAAGTACAAAGTTCAACAGATGTGCAAACAACAAAAGATGAAGAAGGTACATTTGAGATATTTGGTAATAGGTAATATAGAATAAACCTCCTATGTGTACCACCCTGATTCAAAATAACAAAAATCATCACATTATTAATCAACAAGGAAGACTAGAGAAGGAGACAGAGTTTACACTGCAGCACTCCAGTGATCCAGTTCAGATTGTTTCCTCCCATGTGGCAAAGAGACATCAATCATAAATAAATGAATGTAAGAGAAGAAATTGTCTGGTCTCAGATCTGAATGATGAGGGAAGCAATGAGGCAAAATAGATGCCGAGAAAACTAATGATGGGAACAAAGAGGAAACAAGTATACCATGAAAACCTAAACAGCACAATAGAACTAAAAGCATAGTCAACGGGTTCTGAATTTATAGCTGACATTACAGTATAATCATGAAAACAATGAAGAGTAATAGAAACTAATTTATTGAAAACCTGATAATCAGTGTTGGCAAAAAAAATTCAAAGTTCTAAATTAAGAATTCATCTCCTTGTAAATGTGTCCATGTCAATCGTAGGACACTGCTGGAGCTTCCTGCTCCTCTTAATCCTCACCCTTGGCCACACCTTCAAGCCTTGGCTGACAGCCAATCAGCTGTGAGTCTGCTCATTCTGCCACGCACCTGTTGCTTGTTTCTGATTCACCTGACTATTTATATCACCCTGTTTCGACTCTGTCTTTGTTGGGTTGTGGTTTGACTTCTTGCCTACTTCATATCCTGCCTTTACAAGTTTGTGTCTTCCTGGACTTTGCCTCAGTGTTATGTCTCTGTATGTGTTTTATATCTGATCATTTAGTGATTAAACTCTGGGACAAACTGAACTTTGATGGTTTTCCACTGAAACTTTTGCCTCAATATTACCTCTGTTCTGTGATTCCACATGTGGGTCTAAACAGTTACATACCACTTTTAGAACTATAAGATGTGCTCTCCTCACCTGTCATGGTGAAGATCCCCAACACCAAGTTAATGTTCCTGTTTCCCAGCAGAGCCATCTCCATTCTAGTGGCTCCAGTTCTCTTCTGCTTCTTATTGGACTTGAAAGAAGCCCAGATTCCGGTCCCAAGGACCAGGAGGTAGAAAACCACCATCACTGTCACTCCTGGGACGTTAACCGCCATGTTGGATTGGTTGATTGTCTGCACTAGAGCTGATAACTGAGAAGCAGGGTGAGACAAAAGAGGGATGACATTTTACATGACAAAGGGACAAATGAAATATCTGCGAAATCTCAACTGATCATCTTAAATGGAAGAGCTGGTTATAGGTTGCTGGAGCCTATCCCAGCGGACTTGGGGTGTGAGGCAAGGTACAATCAAGGCGTGATGCCGGTGCACCGCAGAGCCACATGAACAGACAAACGCCATGCACGAACTTCATTTTGGAAATGTTCAGGTGGAGACTGCCACCAGTCTCCTGTGCTCACCCTCCCCAATACAAGTCACAATCACGGTGCTGTCGGAGAACTTCTACATGTGGCATGTATCTGAGTTACATTGGAAGTCTGTGGTGTAGACTGACGAGACAGGCCAAGAGCATGGTCCCTTTTGAGCCCCTTGTTGCTACTCACCACTGGTGACCAGCAGTCACCCATACAAACACACTGAGGTCTCTGTCAGGTAGCTGATTATCCAGCACACAAAGGGAGGGTGCGTACCCATGCTGACCTGTTTCTCCTACAATTGCCAAGACTGGATGGTGTTAAAGGCTCTCAAGAAGTTAAAACAGAGCATCCTATCACCACATCCCCTAAAATCCAGGTAGAAGAGCGCACAGTGCGCACAAGATGGCGCTGTCAACCTCAGCATGAGCCTGACAATGGAACTGGAGAGGGTCCATTGCACCCCGCACCTGGGGACACATGAGTTCCATGACCGGGTGCTACCGAATCTTCATCATGTAGGAACTAAAAGCAAGCATTCATTGAAATGGGGGAAGACCATTTCATTCACTGAAGATTTACCGCACTTGGTTGTTCCCCAGCTGGTTCTCCACTTTCTGAGCATTTCTGCTTGCCTTCCTCGTCTCCTGCTCGTGTATGTTTGTACAGACCTATACATTATAATTACATGTGTGATATAGAGTGGAAAAAAGTAATCTTCCTTCGAGGATCAATAAAGGATTATTAATTCATTTTTATTAATTAGTCCATGTATTTATGCTTTCTTGTTGTGTAGTTTTCTGTGTGTTTAGATGTGCGCTGACACATCTAAACACACAGAAAACTACACAAACATGTTTGTCATCTGTCCATCTGTCTATCTCTCATTTCTCTTTAGTTATTCAGTTTTAATTATAAAAAAGATTAAATTTTAATGGATCGTGAAATACTGACAGAATTTTCTTTCTCATATTTTTAAACATGTTTCTTTTTTTTCTTTTTTTTATTTAACCTGACTTTACCAAGTAAAACAGTCCCATTGACTCACAGGTACTTGTCTCCCAGAGAGTCTTGTATAGACCACAGAATATAGTTACAGAATGCAGAAACGACACGGAAAAGACCCAAACTTCAGCACAAATGTCAAACTACCTACGCTCTAGTACCCTTAATTACAGACAAAAGTATAACAAGCTTACCTGGAGGTCAGGTCTTCAGGAAGAGGACTATGAGTCAAATATAGTAACAGAACTCACTGTGAAACGTAGGTTTGTGCATGTTTGTGCATGTTTCAGACCCTTGAGGTGTTGTAAGAACAATGCCATTCTCAACAGTAAATTTCCGTTCAGTACTTAACTCATTCATAGCCGTTGATATCAGCTGCAGACAGCTTATGTTCTATGGCAAGAAGACAATGCGAGAAGTCAAACAAATTCAGGCAGCTCATACAGTTCAGAGAGAAACAGTGTCTCAGTCATGAGAAAAGATAATAGAGATCCTGAAGAGGAAGAACGGGAAATTAACACACACCCACACACACACATATATATAATTACAGTATATCTGCAGTGGCTCAGCGGTAGAGCAATCGTCTCAAAAAAGGATCGCCCAGCCATTGGTGGCTCGAGTCCCCCTCCCGCCAGGACATCCATCGGAGCGTGAAAAAATCTTTTCTTCATGGTGTATTCTATTGATTAGTCATGCACTACAATTTCTTTATTTGGGGGCCTTTAGCAGGTATGAGATTAAAATGTACCTTTTCTTTTTAAGTTCGTGTTCACACACACACACGTAAAGCATGTGTCTGTACACATGTGTGTTATTCTATTATGTGTCATGTTACTCCAAACGCCATTTGCATGTATCTTTTAATCTACATTAAAGTTATGATTTACAAACTGCCCACGTTAAGCTTGTCATGTTCCCGTGATCAGCCGTTAGGGTTAGGGTCAGTGAAATAGAAGAATGTTTGTCACCGTCTGTCTGGGACACACCTCTTACAGACCTGTGTTTTACTCCAGCTGTTAATTATCTGATGAATTTTGGCCTTGATTTGATGACAAATCTCCAGCTCAATGTGTCATGATTCACTCCAGAGAAACCGTAGTGAAGGAGGAAATAGTTTTGGTATGTTCAGCTGACACCCACACAGCCTCAGGGCTGATTCCTGGTTGCCTTCATCAGTATTTGATGCCTGAGTTAATGACTGGTTGATTGAGGATACAGTCAGGTCACATAATGAACGTGGAAGACGTAACTTCATTTATGATAATCATCAGTGGAAAAGCTGGTTTTTGTGTTGATGCGTGAATGGTGTGAAGGTAAGAACATGGAGCAACAATTACTGCTTTAATTACTGTCCATCACTGGAGAGGCAGTTACAAACCAAATAATGGAACTAATTTTCACACCGTCAAGGTTGTAAACAAGTTCATCTTTTGTCACCAAACTGGGAACAGTGTTAAGAACTACTTTTGGCTGTGTATGGATGAATGTTTTTGTCAGTGTATTTTTCACCTGAGGTCTCAGAATGTTCTGGTAAATGTTGGAGGTGAAGACAGAAGCTGCAGAAAGTCAAGCAGAGGACCACACATCCAATCCTGATGATGGAGATGAAGGTGGGTGTGAGGTGCTGCAGGGTGATGGGCTGAATCAGACCTGGTTCTCCAAGTTCATATGGAGATGGAGAACTATAGGTGGTCTGGTTCCAGTCTGGATATAAAAGTTTCAAGTTTATTTATTATTATATAGCCCAGATTCACAAAGAATGTCTCAAAGGGTTTTACAATCTGCACACGGACGATATCCGTCTGAACTTTGTGCACTGCCAGCAGTACGACCCTCACATCGGATAAGGAACAACTCCCCCCAAAACCCTTTTAACAAGGGAAAAAATGGATGGGAGAAGCCTCAGGAAGACTGCAGAGGAGGGACCCCTCTTCCAGGAGTGGACAGACGAAGCAATAGATATCGCATGTACAGATTAACAACACAATAATAACAATAATAATAAATGTATGACAAAGGCACGCTGGTCCATCCAGTAGAGCGAGTCACCACCAGCCGATGAAGCACAGAGGTCACCGATTGCCGAGGATCCACCACTCTGAGGACAGACCAAACAGTGCCTAAGTCATTGATCTCAAAAAAGTTATAGTTTAAGATTACTCTGCAAAAACCCAAAAACCACAGCAGAACCCAATGAGATGGAACCAGACTCCCCTACTGGATGGCTAAACAGGACCATTGTGCAGCTTGTGGTATCGCCACCCACTGAAGCAGACAGAGGTAGCCGATCGCCGATGATCCACCACACAAAGGCCTGAGAGAGAGAACAGGAGGGGGAGGGAGAGATGGAGAGAGCGGGGGGAGAGTGGCGCTAGAGGGACCAGAATGTCAGAGGGTTAATGGGAGGCAGGGGCCTAACTAAGAAATCCTATGGCTCGTCGGCAAGACTAGGCTAAACCTAAACATTGAGACTGCCCCCCCCAATATTAGTTATATGTTAGGTAGAACAGATACGTTTTGAGTCTAGATTTAAAGATATCTACAGATTTTGACTGTCTAATACCTATAGGGAGATTATTCCACAGGAAAGGGGCACGATAGGAGGAGACCCTCTGGCAAGCTGACTTCATTTTAACTCTGGGAACATACAAGAGATCTGTATTCTGAGAGCAGAGAGCCCTAATCGGAGTGTAAGGTTTAACAAGATCAGACATGTAGGTGGGAGTAAGCTCATTAATGCTTTTGTACGTCAATAAAAGTACCTTAAAGTCGGATCTAACATGAATCGAGAGTCAATGTAATGCAGTTAATACTGGGGTGATGTTGTCAAATTTCCCAGTTTTAGTTAATATTCTTGCTGCTGTGTTCTGAACCATCTGAAGGCCCCCAGTACCAGACCGAGGGAACCCCGAAAACAGAACATTACAACAGTCAAGTCTAGAGGACACAAAGGCATGAATTAAAATTTCTGCATCAGCCATGGCTAGAGAGGACCTAATTGTGGAGATGGGACATAATTTTGGAGATAGAAAAAGAAGGACAATTTGAAAAGATGGCCACACTATCTGTTCAAACATCTAACCGGAACAATCAGTGCTTCTTTTAATGTGATTGTTACAAAAACTTGGGTTTCAAAGTCCTTTAACCCAACAAAAAGTGTTTTGATGCATGTTTGACAACTTCATTTAAGACACCTCCTTCAATGTAAATGTCCTACTTATTACTACAAAGAACTTGAACCACTGCACATCTTACAGAACATGACACAAATTGGATGTGAATCCATGGAGGTCATGTCAGGTTGTGTTTCCACTTGGAGGAACCATCAGCTCAGCTTTGGCTTCATTCACTGTTGCAAGAGTTCATCTTTCAGACTGTGTTCCATGTCAAGATGTTCCACAATATTCTGGTGGATCCAGACCTTCTTGTGATAATGGTGGAACAACATGGGGAAAAAAAGCTACAAAACACTTGTGAAGAAGAAGAACAAAATGGTCTGACCCTGGATGTGTCTCCATCTTTAACCAACCCATTGGTGGCACATAGACGTCAGTGAACAAATGGATTCACTAACTCCCAAAGACCACAGGTGGTCACATGTTTGTTTTTTGGTGAGGGCCAGAAAATTCAGGGTTATTAGCCCAATTCCTCTCAGTTCCCATCATTCTGATTAAAACTGCTCTCAGCTTTGAGTCTACAGACATCAGTGTTCTGATATTTATCTCCTGTTCATGTTGACTCCTCTCTGGAACTCTGTAATTTGTTTCCTGCTGTCCAGTATTTCGTTGCTCTTGGAGGATTGAATCTGTTCTGATCTGGTGTTGGTGTCATGACTCATGCCAAGTCTTTGGTTCAGTTTCATTCAACTTTAGTTTCTTTTCATAAAAATCTCCCATCTTTTTTTCAGAATTCTTCTCCACCTCTCTGAACTCATTCAGCTCATTCCAGTCACCTGTGTTGCTGCAGCCACCTGTAGTCCATCTCCCAATCAGTGTCCACCCTACATAAACTCTGGTCAAGCCTCAGTTCCCTGACAGGCTCTTACAGTTCTTTCTTACTTCCCAGCAGTCCTGTTCTGTCTGACTACTGTGTACTGGTTCTGCCTGGTTTCTGGATTCTACTTGTTTGCCTAAATGATAATTTGATTGGTACTGGATTTAATTGTACTGAAAATTTTCTGAAAGACAATATGAGTTTCTCCCAGTCTTTCACTCCATTGAGAGACAAAAGTTGCTTTGACTTCACTCATTGATGAAGTGTTGCTAATGTCTCCCAGAATCACCAAAGCTCTAAGTTTTAGCATAATTGGAAAGAAAGCCTCAAAGCTTCATGAGGCTTCATCCACCCTGAAGTGATTGATTGATTGATAACTAAAGTGCACCACTAATTTCCCTTTGGTGATTAAATCAGTATATGAAATACAAGGAAAAAAAGAGGACATTACAGTTAAGTTACATTTTCATCAACAGGCCCAGAGGGTTGTGTCCTTCTGCCTCTGCACGAGTGGAGAGAGTCCTGTAGAGCAGAGCATGGAGTTCATGACCTCTAATGACAGTACTGTGGCACCCCTTGACAAGATGACAACAATTATACTGTGTGGTGAGAAAAATATCATAAAATCCGCCAAAAGCTGCCAATCCATTCAACATTCAGTTTATTGCAGTCACATAATCAACCATTCCCGTCAATAATTTTCACCCAATTATGTCTACCAGAGTACAAATGTTGTCAAGATTAATGTCACTTTTTCTGCTGCCAACAGTCTGGATGAGATTACATAGTCTGAGATGTTACACCTCATTTCCTGTCGGATAAACTGTGTCAGAGTTACAGCAACGACAAACCCTGGTTGACTGGTAAACCCAGACTCACAGCTTTTTGAAGAGATCAAGAAACTAGAATCAGCAACCGTCTGATTCTGTCTCTATGGAAATACAACAAATTAGGAACTGGGGCTGTAAAGACCTCCATTTCATCCATGAGGACAGATGGTGCCCAGTGGGTCTCAAATACATACAGTTACAACTACTTTATGTTTATATATAAAGGAAGTAGATAAAACAACATTAGCATGACTCCATTATCGGCTAAAATGTCTCAGTTTGAGTTGTCAGTCAGTCATTTTCTTAACCCACTGAATCCGCCTACGCAGGTCGCGGGGGAGCCGGTGCCTATCCTGGCAGTCTCAGGGCGTGAGGCGGGGGACACTCCGGGCACGACGCCAGTGTACCGCGGAGCCACATAGAGACAAACAATCACTCACACACACACTCACCTACGGTCAATTTGGGACCGTACAATCAACCTGAAGCGCATGCTTTTGGAGGGGGGAGGAAGCCGGAGAACCCGGAGAGAACCAACGCAGACACGGGGAGAGCATGCAAACTCAAACCCGGACCCGCCGTGTTGTGAGGCGACAGCGCTACCCACTGCGCCACCGTGCCGCCCAGTTTGAGTTGTTTAAATTCATTTCCTTGTTCTCTTCCTCCTCTATGGCTCCACCTACTGGTGACAGTGGTACTGGTGAGTGCTGGGCTTTCACTTTGAACACATCCCACTTCTCAGATAGAACACCTTTGTTGAAGAGGACAGAAGCCAGGTAGGAGAACAACAAGATGGCAGCAATGGTGGACAGCATGGAGATGGTTCTTAACTGGAGCGTACTGGACATAAACACCATCCTCCAGAGTGCATCCTGGGAAATGTAGGACTGGTGCTAATCCAAGTGATTGATCTCCAGTCAGCAGTTTTAACACCAATGCCACCACTGCACCCATTATAGCCCCATAACCATTGGAGATGTTGACGAAAAGGGCACAGAGGAGTTCAGGGAAGACAATGTTGGAGGCCATTTCATTACCAATGAACCACAATATCATAACACTAGTATTTAGAACAGCGAGCAATGGTCCAACTACACCCACAACCAGCACAGACACCCGGACCACCCACTGATTCTCTCGGTCTGGTGCCTGAAGAAGAAATTTTTACCTGAGGTCTCAGGATGTTCTTGTAAATGTTGGAGGTAAAGACAGAAGATGCAGAGAGTAAAGCAGAGTCAGCTGATGACATCACAGCAGCAGCCACACATCCAATACCGATGATGGAGATGAAGGATGGGGTGAGGTGCTGAAGGGCGATGGGGAGAACTAGACCTGCTTCTCCAAGTTCAATTGGAGATGGAGAACCATAGGTGGTCTGGTTCCAGTCTGAGGTGTGGATATAGAAGAAGGAGAAGCTGAAATAGAAGTCCTTTGAGGATTTGGGTTTGGATCCAGAGATATGATGTCAGTAATGTTATCTTTAAATATATACGGTACCTTGACTCAACAGTACACAGTTCTTTAGTTCGGGATTACCTGGCCAATCTCGATCGACATATTGAGCAGCGCTGCATTAACAGGCATCATGCTATACTGTACCATCAACGTCTTATTTTTTTGATATTGCACGTTGGTTTTGTTGTGATCAATCATTATACTGACAATAATAATAAAAAATAAATAAATTACAATTCTGTGATGTGAATTTATCACAATGGGACTAGAGATGAAATTATATTTGAAGAGATGTGTTACATCTTCCTTACAAATGATAAGAAGTCGTCAATCATGATCCAGGACTTCTTCAGCTCTGGTTGACCAATCCAGGGAGCGTTTAAGGTGTTGTTCATCAGAGTCTGACTGATGTCCAAGGTGTGAGGACTCATCATGACAAAGGGAACACAGATCCACTGAGAGACAAAAAGAAATTATATGAAACATAAACCACCTGGACCTTTGACACCTGTCATTTTTTCTGGTTACTAACCATGCCTAGCAGTATGAGGACCAGCTGTATAATATCTGTGTAGGCCACAGAGTAGAGACCGCCCAGCAGGGTGTAGGTAGTCACTCCTGTCATTGTCGGAGTTGTTACGCTTATAAATGCACTGATCAGCGCACTTTTACAGTTTCATGTGGGTGCATTTTCTTTCTTTTTTTAAAAATGAAGTCATATTGATTTGATTTTTTTTCTCAGGATAGAACAGATGTTGAGTTTTAAAATTACCCAGCTACGTGTGGACATGGCCTTAACCGACTGCACATGTACTGACGACTCATTCTGACTCATTTACTCTATGCCACCGCCAAGTGGTCAATGACATGAACTACCATCTAGTGTACACCTACAAAACAAGTGACAGGACCACAGTGCAGTCTCCCCTCGCTTATTTGTGCTTCAAGATGTGTGGCGTCACGACATCACGGATTTTTAAAATTGTATATTGTCCTCCATGAGATGTAAGTTTCATATTACAAATAGGAATGCACTTTTGTTGCTTGTAATTAAAGAGAATTAAAACCCCAAAATTTTTATTGCTTTTCATTTTAAAAGAAATTGTTTTCTCTAAAAAAAAATTTGAATTAAAGTGGTTCCACTTTTTTTTGAGGATTTTTCCTGCTGAGGAAAAAAAATCCTTTCACAAGGCCCAGATAAAGCTGGATTGGAAAGATACATGACAGCCGTTGTGAATAAATAAGGAAAATAATTTCTTTGCTTTTTCCAGTACTGCAGTGGGTCCTCCTGTCTGTCGGTTTGATTCTGTAGGGATTTCTGTACTTTGATTGTTGCATTTACCGTCAGTGATGTCGATGTGGGAGTTGCTGAAAGGATCTGTCTAGACGGAGAAGTTGCGGCAGCTTACGATGCTATAAAAGTTTGCGTATGTCAGTGTTCACGAGAGCAAACAGTGTTGCTCTGAGCGAAGCATCTGCAATCACCTTTTCCCACACTCTTATAGATTGCTTCAAGCGCTTTTAAGTGTTTTTTGCAATACATAGAAGTGCACTATATTCTGTGAGTCTCGGAACGCGGCGCACTTCCGGATGCTGTCAGCCAATAGAATGCACGTATGGTATCACGTGACTACCTAATAAAAATTTGCGATGTAGTGAAGCCGTGCATTTTGAAGGGTGAATACGAGAGGGGTTGCTGTAATTAAATACATATGAAACTTTTTGGATTCAGTCAGAGTTATGCTGTTCATCCTCACCTGTCATGGTAAAGAAGCCAAATGCAGATGAAATGACCGAAAATAAAAACTTCAAACAACATATTAAATTAAAAATAGAAACATACACACAAGAAAATAAAGTCCATAAAGTAATCCAACCAGTAAATCCACAAAGCAGCACAATGAAAAACCAGAAGGACAATAGTGTAGAAAATCAGACAATTCACCTGAGAGGAGGGAGTCGTCCATTCAGAGAAAAGTCTCACTCTACTCGTTTGGTGATAACTAAAATGAGGAAGAGAGACACGGAACCACCAGTGGTTCACTGCTGAACCTTTATGGATATGTGTTTTGTTGTGTGGTCAACTCCCCCGGTGCACTGGCGTCGTGCCCGGAGTGTCCCCCGCCTCACGCCCTATGCCGCCGAGATAGGCTCCGGCTCCCCGTGACCCGCTGTGGCGGAATTAGCGGTGGTAATCAGAAGATGACTGACCGACTGACTGTGTGGTCAACTCTGAGTTTTTACCAAGATGCATGAACACCAGAGGCAGTCCAATTCTGTATAAGGACGCTTGTGCTGATAAACAATGTTATTTGTCTAATGTGTGTTTGCACAGAAGTGTCACGATTGCATGTTATCCTCTGCAGGGACCCAGTATTCAACACTCTTCGTGTGAAATAACAATGACTCCATGAAAAAATCGACGAATCCTCTTCATTGACCTATTGAACGAACCAGAGGAGCAGCGGACAACAGGGGCAACTTTAATGCCTTCGGGAATCTCTACTGGTCGATCTTGACTCTCTACTGGTGGAGCTTGTCTCTCTACTGCTGGAGCTTGACTCTCTACTGGTGGAGCTTGACTCTCTACTGGTGGAGCTTGGCTCTCTATTGGTGGAGCTTGGCTCTCTACTGGTCGATCTTGGCTCTCTGCTGGTGGAGTTTGGCTCTCTATTGGTGGAGCTTGGCTCTCTACTGGTCCATCTTGACTCTCTATTGGTGGAGCTTGGCTCTCTACTGGTCGATCTTGGCTCTCTGGCGGTGGAGCTTGGCTCTCTGGTGGTTGAGCTTGACTCTCTACTGGTGGAGCTTGACTCTCTACTGGTGGAGCTTGACTCTCTACTGGTGGAGCTTGACTCTCTACTGGTTGAGCTTGACTCTCTACTGGTGGAGCTTGACTTTCTACTGGTGGAGCTTGACTCTCTACTGGTGGAGCTTGACTTTCTACTGGTGGAGCTTGACTCTCTACTGGTGGAGCTTGACTTTCTACTGGTTGAGCCTGACTCTTTGCTAGCAGGGCTTGAGTCTCTACTAGCAGAGCTTGAGTCTCTACTAGCGGAGCTTGAGTCTCTACTGGTGGCACTTTGCCCCCTACTACTGAAGCTTCACTTTCTACTGGTGGAGCTTGACTCTCTATGGGTGGAGCTTCACTTTCTACTGTTGGAGCTTGACTCTCTACGGGTGGAGCTTCACTTTCCACTGGTGGAGCCTTGCTCTCTGTGTAGGGAGACTCTGGGTCAGTCTTCTGAACATCTTCTACTGAAAGAGGATCAAAGGCAGTAAGTTGACAGACAGGATTAAAAAGCCATGAATGAAAACACATCAATCATCTGGTGTTCTAGATCAAATTGCTAGAAGAGCATCTGTTGCTACAGAGGTTTAGCAGTACTTTCTGTCTGACTCGGCACAAAAACTGACCATTGCGCAGCTGGTGTATGGCCAGCTTCAGGACAACAGAAACTGGTGTTTCTCCTGGATGGGTCACTGCCTGCAGGAAACGGAGACCACTAATGTTCAAACCACAGCTCTAACTCCACAAACCTTCAAATTGGTCCAAGAATCATGTTTTAGAATAATTTTCCTGTTTCACAAGGCCATGTCCACACGTAGCCAGGTATTTATCAAATCATTCTAACAAGTTCTCTGATAACAGCACTGTTGGTAACAGTAGAACACAATCAGAAAAATGCAGGTAGGTGGTTGGAGGAAACTGAGCAAACTCACCTGTTCAAAGAATGAGTGGTAAAACCTGCACTGCCTGGTCCATTCATTCATGCAGTCTGCTGCTGTTCTGAGGCTACAGATGAACGGGACACAGACAAAACATGTTAGCTGTGATGAATGGAAAAAGGAGCTATGTTCATAAAGACAGAAACCAAAAATTGCTCACTGTGATCGGTCCAATTCATTTATCTGTGTGTGGATGGGGGCCTCTGGCACCTTCTCCTTGACCTCCACTGGCCCCACGCCCACCTCATCCTGTGGGTCCACCACACAGTTGCTGGTAAAGTCCACCTTTTTATCAAGCTGTTTTCTGCAACCCTTCCTGTTTGAGGTCAAAGAAAGACAATCAAACCAATCAGTCTAAATTAAAGCAGGGAAAAGTAAAAGTAAACATCTGGAGCATTTACGCATTGTTTCTTTCTCTCGGTTTTCTTGAATCTTGTTGGTCTTTGTCCATTATAGCAAACAAACGGTCAAAGTACGCCTGATGTTCAGGGTCTTTGTCTTTTTTGGCGTCTGTTCCTACAGAGTTGTAGCGATGAACCTGTTTTTGTTTCTTACGACGTCCCATCTTCAACAATGACTGTAAGATAACGCTCTTAATACCAGAGATATGCGTCCATATTTTAAAAACAAGATCAAAGGTCAAGATCAAAAGTCAGTATCAAAGGTTATGATGGTCGTTTATCTAATTGGTTTTATTTGTTACAGGGAACAAAACAATGTTTCGTGTTTGAGACAAATGTTACAGTTTTGACTTCAACCAGCAGGCCACTATGGATGAGTTTCTGTCTTGCTTTTCCAGCAATTTGAAGAGTTCACAAGCAGAAACATTTTCAAAATCACTACTGACTTAATCAACACATTACCACCACCATGAGGATTCTGGCTGTACTGTCTGCTGCCATTTACTGTTGGTCTGTTGAATTGTTATCATAAATGTCCAGCATGTTTATCACATGATTCTTGAGTCGGTTCTCAACTTCCAATACTGTGAGTGCTTGATTGTCTCTTCCCCACACCATTGACCTTGGACCTATCCTGTGTTTTTCTCTGAAACTTTAGACCATGTCATGTCTCTGGGCAGAAGATGAGACTCTGAACAAACACAGACAGATGTTTCGCCATAAAAACGCCCTGTTTTCTTTCTTTAGATATAATGTCAGACTTCTGCTACTGTGATTTGCTGTTCCTCTTGCTGGAAGATGAATAAAACCACACAAAACAGTCGGACTGTTCTCATCCTTTTATGTTGCTTTTTTATTTGTTACTCATCTGGATAATTAAATATTTGGCACAAAACTAAACCTTGTAACATAAAGGAAACAGATACTACTGAAAACATTAACATGTTGGATGCTTCATTGGCTGTGATACATTTTTGTTCATTTCCTCATTCTCTTTCTCCTCTGTGGCGCCACCTACTGGTGACAGTGGTACTGGTGAGTGCTGGGCTTTCACTTTGAACACATCCCACTTCTCAGGTAGAACACCTTTGTTGAAGAGGACAGAAGCCAGGTAGGAGAACAACAAGATGGCAGCAATGGTGGACAGCATGGAGATGGTCTTAACTGGAGCGCACTGGACATAAACACCATCCTCCAGAGTGCATCCTGGGAAATGTAGGACTGGTTCTAATCCTAGTGATGGGTGTCCATTAAGCAGCTTGAATGCCAATCCCACCAGTACACCCATTAAAGCCCCATAACAATTGGAGATGTTGAAGTAAAGAACACAAATGAGTTCAGGGAAAACTATGATGTAACTCACTTCATTACATAAGAACCAAAATATAAGAACGCTCGTGTTCATCATTGTGAGCGACGTTCCAACCACACCTACGACCACCACTGAAGCTCGGACCACCCACTGACAGTCTTGGTTTGAAGCCTGAAAAAGAACTAAAGATGACTGACATTGAATGAAATTCCTTTCTCACTTGAATTGTGTACTGAGGTGCACTGGCCCGGAGTTTCCCCTCCTCACGACCTCAGCTGGGATTGGCTCCAGCTCCAACCGATTTGTTTGTGTGGCATTGAATCATATTCAGCTCATGGCTAAACTAAATATTAAGAAATTCTCTTTTAGTTATTCCAAAAATGTGTTCATTATGGTGAATATTATGGTCAGAGGAACCAAACATCTGGACATGTCTGTCTCTGACAGGAAGCATGGACACAGGTGTGTTTTCTTACCTTTGGTCTCAGGATGTTCTTGTAAATGTTGTTGGTGAAGACAGAAGACGCAGAAAGTAAAGCAGAGTCAGCTGATGACATCACAGCAGCAGCTATACATCCAATACCGATGATGGAGATGAAGGTGGGGGTGAGGTGCTGCAGGGCGATGGGCAGAGTGAGAGAACCTTCTCCACGTTCATATGGAGATGGAGAACCATAGGTGGTCTGGTTCCAGTCTGAGATTTAGACAAAAGACAAGGAAAGACTGAAATATAAACAACATAAACATCATACTCATACATACATAATTCGAAGTACCTGTTGAAATTGCCTGTTTTTATCATCGATGATACTGTTGGATATCTCGTCAACCTATGTATAATTTGAGTTGACAAATATTTTATACTTATGTACCTTGTCCTGCCTGAATAAAAACTCAGTCCACCACAATGGCCTAAAGAGGTATAAAAGAATTTCCTTGACACGCCACTGAACTCAACTGTGGCCATTTTCATAGTACTGCATTGTAAGGGCTGGTAATCCCTCGCTGGTTCGCGCATCAAGATGCTTCACTACATCGTAGCTTTTTAGTAGGTAGTCACGTGATACCTTACGCGAATATTATTGGCTGACACCGTCCGTGTGTGTGTGCTCTGTTCTGAGACACACAGAACGCAGTGCACTTCTGTGAAACACAAACGTGTTTTTAAACAGTCTATCAGAGTGTGGGAAAAGGTCATACAGATATAAGTTGGTTTAATGTCAGTATGGGGAGGGTTCATAAACGTTTAACTTACAGTAAAAAATAAAATAAATAGGTTGTCACTATATCATGGAATTTTGTTTTTAATGGGTGGTCCTGGAATGCATTAACTGTGAGTAACGAGGGATTTTTGTATTGATTTGTTCTTAGTGTCAACGTCAATGTGACTTCTGTGTCTTCGTCTCTCTGTGGTCATTTTGTCATCAGCAATCAAAGACAAACATCTGCGCCTCACTGATCTTACACGGTTTGGACCAGAAACATAAGGTTCACCAAATATTACCTGTGGATGCAGCAGCTGCTCCAATGAGTACCGGAGGAATTCCAAATATGAGTACTACAAAAGCCGCAGCAAAGCAGGAGGTCTTTGCTGAAGCAGTAGAAGAAGCTGACAAGGTCCTCTGGTGGAAGGCCTGGTATCCCAAATTCCCCAGTCCCTGAAAGATAGACCAAATCATTTGTTCAATTGCATCTACATCCCTCTTGATCTTTAAATATACAGTCAGTTAATAGTTAAATTCACTGTGACACTAAAACAGTTCAGTCTTCAGATATGTCTGACATTGGTCACTATTCTACATACAGCAATCCCTCGCTTATTCGTGCTTTTAGAATCACGGTGTCACTACATTTCAGATTTTTCAAATTAAATATACAGTCATCCCTCGTTACTAGCGGTTGATGCGTTCCAGGACCACCCGCAAATAACGATATTCCGCGACAATGCGACTAACTATTGTGCTATTGGCTGACAGCATCCATGTGTGCACTGCGTTTCAAGACTCACGGTTTCTCCTGCAAATTTACAAAAGTGTTTGAAACAGTCTATAAAAAAATAGGAAAAGGTAATGTCGATATAAGGTTGTTTAATATCAGTATGGGGAGGGTTCATAAATGTTTAAATTATACTTGAATAATAAAATACATGTTTGGTCGCCATATCTTGGATTTTTGCATTTCGCGGGTTGTCCTGGAACGCATTAACCGCGAGTAACAAGGGAATAAAAGAGTGAATTCTATTCATTCAAGGACACACTGTAGTTTACTTACAAAATATAACAAGTCATCAATCATGATCCAGATCTTCTTCATCTCTGGTTGACCAATCCAGGGAGCGTTTAAGGTGTTGTTCATCAGAGTCTGACTGATGTCCAAGGTGTGAGGACTGGTCAAGACAAAGGGAACACAGATGGACTGAAAGACAAGTGAAAATAAGACACACGTGTCTCTGAAGTACTTTAATTTTCTGTTTGATTGTCTGATAACTCACTAAGCCAGTGAATACGAGGACCAGCTGTATAACATCTGTGTAGGCCACAGAGTAGAGACCTCCCATCAGGGTGTAGACAATGATGACAGCAGCAGAGATCCAGATACAAAGAGAGAACGGCAAATCCAAGATCACACTGATGGTTCCTCCTATCAGATGTACAGAAGAACACAAGTACATTGGCAGTGGTACCTTGAGTAGTACCTTCAGATCAGAGTTGTTGAGTTCTTTGAGATATGAGACATCGCTCTGTCCATGTTTTTGTTGGACATACAAGCAAAAATCTGAAATTTAAGCCATGCACATTGCCCTCTTCCTCACAAACTTGCTCCTCTGCATTGCTTTCCCGATCTTTGTCTTCCCACTCATTTCCTGCAAAACTCTAATTGAGACCTTTGCTCGCCGTAAATCTTCTTGTCAATTTTGTATGCTGCAAATTAAAGATCTGCCCTCTGCAAGTCAAATGAGTGAAGTGACCCAACAGGTCTGGACATGACCATCTGTGTTTGTTTAATTTTTTGTTTTTTTGCAGCAATACTGGACAAATACGCTTCACCTGAAGCTCACATGATTGGGGGAGGAGGTGGCTGTCAGTGTGTTGGCTGACAGTGAACTTATGATTTCAATTTTGGCCATAATTATTGCTTTATAATCTCATTTTTATAATTGGGTCAAAACCGACCCCAACACTATAAAGGACATAATTTCAACTCGAGCATTTTATAATGAAGTGTAATTATAATAATAATAATAATGAACCTTTATTGTCCCACAGTGGGGACAATAAAGTGGGCTTTTATTGAATTTTGTTGAAATCAAGGTTCCTGACAAAGTCAAACAGCCTTGACGCAATAAACAAATTCTAAATAATTATTTTATGCATTTAAAAACTAAAAGGGGTCGGTGGCGGCCCGAACACAAGAGGAAGATTACAGGTGTGTGTGTGTGTGTGTGTGTGTGTGTGTGTGTGTGTGTGTGTGTGTGTGTGTGTGTGTAATATATATGAGAAGGAGGGAAAGAGAAAAATAAATATCCTACCCAATCCAGTGAGTGTTGTAGGTATCCAGGTGACGTCAATAAACAGTGAGAAGAGACTCATTCCAGCCATTATTACTTTTCCATACTTGATGTGGAAAGAGTCCAGCATCGTCATACAGTTTAATTCTCTCAGGGGTTTGACAAACAGCAGACCTCCTTCATTGGAAACAATACAAGGGGAAGAAAAATCTGAGCATTTAGAAAATTTACCTATGAGCAACTGACAATTGATAAATTCACCTGTCATGTATGTTTTGGAGGAGGGAAGGTCGGGGGGGGGGGGGCAGAGACATGGGAAGAACAAAAAAAATCCCACGCAGAAAAAACACCTGGGGCCTTCTGGCTGTGAGGTGACAGCGGTACCCACTGTGTCGTCAAGTAATCTTCTTTCCTTTCGGCTTTTCCCTTCAGGGGTCACCACAGCGAATCAATTGCCTCCATCTAACCCTGTCTTCTGCATCCTCTTCTCACACCAACTACCTTTATGTCCTCTTTCACTACATCCATAAACCTCTTCATTGGTCTTCCTCTAGGCCTCCTGCCTGGAGGCCACCTACAGCACACCTCACCACTGTCTTACAGTCCTCATACATGTCCTGCACCGCTCTAACATACTTCTCTGACACTCCAGACTTCCTCATACAATACCACAGTTCCTCTCTGGGCACCCTGTCATAAGCTTTCTCCAGATCTACAAAAACACAATGCAGCTCCCTCTGGCCTTCTCTGTACTTCTCTATCAACATCCTCAAAGCAAATACTGCATCTGTAGTACTCTTTTTTGGCATGAAACCATACTGCTGCTCACAAATGTTCACTTCTGCCCTTAGTCTAGCTTCCACTACTCTTTCCCATAACTTCATTGTATGGCTCATCAGCTTTATTCCTCTGTAGTTTCCACAACTCTGCATATCTCTTTTTTTAAAAAATGGGCACCAGCACACTTCTCCTCCACTCCTCAGGCATCTTCTCACTATCTAAGATCCTGTTGAACAACCCAGTCAGAAACTCTACTGCCACCTCTCCTAGACACTTCCAAACCTCTACAGGTATATCATCAGGACCGACTGCCTTTCCACTCTTCATCCTCTTCAGTGCTCTCCTCACTTCATCCTGGCTAATCTTTGCTACATCCTGGTCCACAACAGTCACCTCTTCTAGTCTTTGTTCTCTCTCATTTTCCACGTTCATCAACTCTTCAAAGTACTCTTTCCATCTTCCCATCACACTGCTGGCACCTGTCAATAGACTTCCATCCCTATCCTTAATCACCCTAACCTGCTGCACGTCCTTCCCATCTCTGTCTCTCTGTCTTGCCAGCCTGTATAGATCAGTCTCTCCCTCCTTACTGTCCAACCTAGCATACAAGTCATCACAAGCCCCTTGTTTGGCCTTTGCTACCTCTACCTTCACCTTGCGCTGCATCTCCCTGTACTCCTGTCTACTCTCCTCAGTCCTCTCAGTGTCCCACTTCTTCTTAGCTAACCTCTTTCTTTGTATACACTCCTGTACCTCCTCATTCCACCACCAAGTCTCCTTATCTACTTTCCTTCCAGATGACACACCAAATACTCTCCTACCTGTCTCCCTGATCACATTAGCTGTAGTTGTCCAGTCATCTGGAAGCACCTCCTGACTGAAGATGTAGTCTACCTGTGTGCTCCTACCTCCACTCTTATAGGTCACCCTATGTTCCTGCCTCTTCTGGAAGAAAGTATTCACTACAGCCATTTCCATCCTTTTTGCAAAGTCAACCACCATCTGTCCTTCTGCGTTCCTCTCCTGGATACCAAACCTGCCCATCACTTCCTCATCACCTCTGTTACCTGCACCAACATGTCCATTGAAGTCTGCACCAATGACAACTCTCTCACTTCTAGGTATGCTCTGCATCACTTCATCAAAGTCCAACCAGAATTTCTCCTTCTCCTCCAGCTCACATCCTACCTGTGGGGCATACCCACTAACAACATTGAACATCACACCTTCTATTTCTAGCTTCAGACTCATCACTCTATCCGACACTCTTTTTACCTCCAGGACATTCCTAACAAACTCCTCCTTCAAGATAACTCCTACTCCATTTCTCTTCCTATCTACACCATGATAGAACAACTTGAACCCTGCTCCTAAACTTCTAGCCTTGCTACCTTTCCACCTGGTCTCCTGGACACACAGTATGTCTACCTTCCTCCTCTGCATCATGTCGACCAACTCTCTACCTTTTCCTGTCATAGTTCCAACATTCAACGTCCCTACTCTCAGTCCAATAGTTTTGGTGGAAAGGCAGTCGGTCCTGATGATATACCTGTAGAGGTTTGGAAGTACCAAACTACTGTTGTCTTGGACTACTGTTGTCTTCTCTCTCCTCCTCATGAGGAGGAGAGAGAAGACAACAGTAGTCCAATTTCCACCAGCACCCTGTAGGTCAACAGCGCCGATGGAGGTCGTTGTTAACCCGGGCCTCAACCAATCCGGTATGGAAGTCATAGGTTTGATTCGCATCTTTGAATAATGGAATATATATTTTTAGATTCTATTACATTTAATATTTTATGTAATAAAATATAAAATAATAGAATATAAATGTAATAGAATATAAAAATCGTGTTGCCTTCACTTCAGCCTCCAGAGAACAGTGAATCTTACCAAAAATCATAGTCAAGCTGTATGACAGGAACAGAAGCAGGACCCTGACCAGTCCCATGGATGGAGTGCACATCATCTCAGTACTGCCAACAATGAAGCCTCCTCCAACCCACGTAGCTACAGGATGGATTAACAAACATGGAGTCAATAACAAGGCAGTCAGAGACTGCAACATCCTGCGACACCTCTGAATTCAAAATTTTCCCCTGACCTACTTTCATAGGTCAGGATCATTTAATAAAAGAACCATGATCCAACATGTAACTGGGGCATTTTATCAGTCATGAGGTTTCAGAGATGTGTACTTAAAAAACATATAAAAGTTCAAATGTGACCTTGACCTAGTTTTTTCAAGGTCAAGGTTGTGATCTAATTATCATCCCCTTGCCTCTCTGAATATAATTCCTTTTGTTTCAACTTTCTATCTTAACAGGTTCCTGAGATATGTACAAAAATATCTCAGGATAGACTAGAACCAAGGCAGTCAGAGACTGCAACATCCCGTGACACCCCTGGACCCTTGAAAGTATGTCAGGGTAAACTTTTGAATTCAGGGGTGTCGAGGGATGTTGCAGTCTCTGCATTCAAAATTTTACCCTGATCTACTTTCAAAGGTCAGGGTAAATGCAAGCATCTATGGGTCTTACTCACACTGGCCTTCTCCCTTGTCTTTCTATCTTATCCAGTTCCTGAGTGCACAAGTTTTGACCTAGTTTTATCAAGATCAAGGTCATCATCTCATTTTCATCCCCTTTGCCACCCAAGTAATGTGCTTTTTGTTTCGTTTTTCATTCTGCAACAGTTGCAAAGATATTTGGTGGACTAACAGATGGACGGACGAACACACGAACATTGACAATCGCTATACATCATAGCTTTGAAGTGAAATGTAAACATGGAAAGAAATATCAGAATGAACATATAAATTGACAGAAGTATTTTCCTTATCTTGATCACTTCAACGTCAGGGTTTAGTTTCCAGATCTATAAAAATGTCATTTTTAATGGGAAATGCAATTCCGTTAATTTTGCAGAATGGTCTTCTCACCTGTCATAGTGAAGATCCCCACCACCCAGTTGATGCTCCGGTTTCCCAGTAGGATCATCTCCATTCCAGTGGCTCCACTTGTCCTCTGCTTCTTTTTGGACTTGAAAGAAGCCCAGATTCCGGTCCCAAGAACCAGCAGGTAGAAAACCACCATCACTATCACTCCTGGGATATTGACCGCCATGTCCTCCTTGTTGAATGGCCTCACCGCTGGCTGAAGTTGGAGTATATAATTATAAAAGAGCAAACTGGTTGAAAACCTATTAGATTAACCTGAATTCATAACATGGTGTCAAAACTGCTTTTGCGTTGACTTGGTCAACAAATAATTCCTTTATAATTTCTTCTTGTTATTCCCGTTGAGAGTAAAATATATTCAACAAGACTCACACTAAAACTAATGTTACCCGCAACATAGTCACTTTAATATTTTTCATAATATAAAAATCTCTGCTATTTTTCAGACTGCATTTGGTTCCTTTACCTTCAAATGAACCTGACTGTGGGCGAGAGTTGGGGTGCGCTCTGGACACTTGGTCAACACATCGCAGAGCCACATGAAAGACAAACAACCACTCACACACTCACACCTATGGGCAATATTGAACCAATAATATAATGATGATAATAATTGTAAAAATAGCTTTATTAATAATTGTAATAATGCTAATAATATTGTTATTTATTATACGCTTGCATAAATGCAAGGGGTTGCTCTGCACCTAAAGCTAATTGAGTTGACATGTTTTTGATTATCTATTACATGAGCATAATGTCATGAAAAAAGCAGTTATACCACATTTTTCCTGTATATTTACATGTATTCAGTAAATTACAGGTCACTCTTACATTCAGGAGTGATGAGGATAGTTCACACCTATCAGAGGAAAGGTTCATTATTCAATAGTCAGTGTTAAATAATAATAACACCATGAAATGACCGGCCTCACGCCCTGAGACTGCCGGGATAGGCACCGGCTCCCCCGTGACCTGCGTAAGCGGATTAAGCGGGTTAAGAAAATGACTGACTGACTGACCATGAAATGAGAGGGAGACATTAAGACAGGAGCACACTGCACAGAAACAAAGCACAAATTCACAAATGACAATTTACATCTGAGGGTTTTACAGTCTTTACAGGGAAATTCCATCTACACATGGATCCTCTAACCCGGTCAGTATAAACTGCATAAAAACCTTAACAAGAACAAAAGTAAAGAAATCTCGCGCAGAACCGCAGGTGACAAATCCCTGAGGATGGGTAAATGTGGAACAGATGTTAAAAGTATAGATACAACAATCTTGACACTCATCACAACAACCAAAATCAATGATTAAATAAGGAGGCACTGACTAACACCGAAGCCAGAACAAAAACATCTGGTTTTGTAATTTTACTCACAGCTTTGGACTCAGTTCACAAAAGCAGCAGGCTGGTTGACAGAAGTCAGTGAAAAGTGTAGAGTCTGTGTGTCCTTCATATAGTTGTGTCATTTTGACCATTTTGACCTATGCAAATTATGTGGACTTGAGCCCGACTCTAGACAAATGATTTGCTCAGAAAAACAGTTAAGCGGTGGTACATTGGAGATAATTCAATGCTAATGGGGTATTTAATTTTGATGAATGAAATAAATTACATTGTAGTGTCTCAAATAACCTCAAAGATTAACACAGGGTGTCATAATGGTTAATGTAGGCTTTTACAAGCAATAACAAGGTTTCACAAACAAAGGCTTTACTCTCACAGATGGGGGAGGGGAAAAATGTCAGCATGACATAGCTTAAATTAAGATGATTGGTAAGAAGCATTTACCGGTTACATCGGTCCGTTTGCTATTGTCTTGCTCCTGATATCAGCAGAGTTTTGTGTTCTGTTTTTACCCCAGTTATTGAGTCGTAATTTTTTTTTTATTCAGATTATCTGAGTGGTAGTAAGGTTACCGATGTAGCCACAGGAGGACACAAGCCAGTGTCTTATTGTGCCAGTCGCAAGCCCAGATAAATACAAAGGGTTGCGTCAGGAAGGGCATCCGGCGTAAAACTTTTGCCAAATCAAAGATGCGAATCAAACCTATGACTTCCATACCGGATCGGTCGAGGCCCGGGTTAACAACGACCGCCATCGGCGCTGTTGACCTACAGGGCACCGGTGGAAATTGGACTACTGTTGGTCGAAGAAGGAGAGGAAGAAAGTGCATTTGCACAAAGAGAGAGAAGAGGAGCGCCAAGAGTATAGGACTGAGAGTAGGGAAGTTGAATGTTGGAACTATGACAATAAAAGCTGGAGAGTTGATTGACATGATGCAGAGGAGGAAGGTAGACATACTGTGTGTCCAGGAGACCAGGTGGAAAGGTAGCAAGGCTAGAAGTTTAGGAGCAGGGTTCAAGTTGTTCTATCATGGTGTAGATAGGAAGAGAAATGGAATAGGAGTTATCTTGAAGGAGGAGTTTGTTAGGAATGTCCTGGAGGTAAGAGTGTCAGATAGAGTGATGAGTCTGAAGCTAGAAATAGAAGGTGTGATGGTCAATGTTGTTAGTGGGTATGCTCCACAGGTAGGATGTGAGCTGGAGGAGAAGGAGAAATTCTGGTTGGACTTTGATGAAGTGATGCAGAGCATACCTAGAAGTGAGAGAGTTGTCATCGGCGCAGACTTCAATGGACATGTTGGTGCAGGTAACAGAGGTGATGAGGAGGTGATGGGCAGGTTTGGTATCCAGGAGAGGAACGCAGAAGGACAGATGGTGGTTGACTTTACAAAACGGATGGAAATGGCTGTAGTGAATACCTTCTTCCAGAAGAGGCAGGAACAAAGGGTGACCTATAAGAGTGGTGGTAGGAGCACACAGGTAGACTACATCTTGTGTAGACGATGTAACCTGAAGGAGATCAGTGACTGTAAAGTAGTGGTAGGCGAGAGTGTAGCCAAACAGCATAGGATGGTGGTGTGTTGGATGACTCTGGTGGTGAGGAAGATGAAGAGGACGAAGGCAGAGCAGAGGACGAAATGTTGCATGACTTTTAGGGAGGAGTTAAGACAGGCTCTGGGTGGTCAGGAGGTGCTTCCAGATGACTGGACAACTACAACTAATATGATCAGGGAGACAGGTAGGAGAGTATTTGGTGTGTCATCTGGAAGGAAAGTAGATAAGGAGACTTGGTGGTGGAATGAGGAGGTACAGGAGTGTATACAAAGAAAGAGGTTAGCTAAGAAGAAGTGGGACACTGAGAGGACTGAGGAGAGTAGACAGGAGTACAGGGAGATGCAGCGTAAGGTGAAGGTAGAGGTAGCAAAGGCCAAACAAGAAGCTTATGATGACTTGTATGCTCGGTTGGACAGTAAGGAGGGAGAGACTGATCTATACAGGCTGGCAAGACAGAGAGATAGAGATGGGAAGGACGTGCAGCAGGTTGCATTGTGTTTTTGTAGATCTGGAGAAAGCTTATGACAGGGTGCCCAGAGAGGAACTGTGGTATTGTATGAGGAAGTCTGGAGTGTCAGAGAAGTATGTTAGAGCGGTGCAGGACATGTATGAGGACTGTAAGACAGTGGTGAGGTGTGCTGTAGGTGTGACAGAGGAGTTCAAGGTGGAGGTGGGACTGCATCAGGGATCAGCTCTGAGCCCCTTCTTGTTCGCTATGGTGATGGACAGGCTGACAGACGAGGTTAGACAGGAATCTCCATGGACTATGATGTTTACAGATGACATTGTGATCTGCAGTGAGAGCAGGGAAGAGGTGGAGGAGAAGCTAGAGAGGTGGAGGTTTGTCCTGGAAAGGAGAGGGATGAAGGTTAGCCGCAGTAAGACAGAGTACATGTGTGTGAATGAGAGGGACCCAAGTGGAAGAGTGAGGTTACAGGGAGAAGAGATCAAGAAGGTGGAGGATTTGAAGTACTTAGGGTCAACAGTCCAGAGCAATGGAGAGTGTGGAAAAGAGGTGAAGAAACGTGTCCAGGCAGGATGGAACGGGTGGAGGAAAGTGTCAGGTGTGATGTGTGATAGAAGAGTTTCAGCTAAAATGAAAGGAAAGGTGTACAAAAGATCCTCGTATGTTCATTTACTGTGATCGTCATAGTGTTTGAGTTAGAATAGTTATTGGTTCAAGAATGAGCTCACCGGCAGCCTGACTCAGCCTCACATGTATCAGTTATAGTTATCTACATGTTGTGCATGTATGAATAAAAACATATATATATATATATATATATATAGACAATCTCAGACTGCTCTGCTACTATGATTTTCTGTTCCTGTTGCTGGAAGATAAATAAAAGACCACATTAGGACAGTTAGACTGTTCTAATCCTTTTATTTTTTTCTTGATTTGTTACCCATCTGGATAATTAAATATTTGGCACACAACTAAACCTTGTTAGATAAAGGAAACAGATACTACTGAAAACATTAGTATGTTGTGTTCTTCATTGGCTGTGATACATTTCTGTTCATTTCCTCATTCTCTTCTTCCTCTATGGCGCCCCCTACTGGTGACAGTGGTACTGGTGAGTGCTGGGCTTTCACTTTGAACACATCCCACTTCTCAGGTAGAACACCTTTGTTGAAGAGGACAGAAGCCAGGTAGGAGAACAACAAGATGGCAGCAATGGTGGACAGCATGGAGATGGTCTTAACTGGAGCGCACTGGACATAAACACCATCCTCCAGAGTGCATCCTGGGAAATGTAAGATTGGTTCCAATCCTAGTGATGAGTCTCCATTAAGCATCTTTAATGCCAATCCCACCAGTACACCCATTAAAGCCCCATAACAATTGGAGATGTTGAAGTAAAGAACACAGATGAGTTCAGGGAAAACTATGATGTAACTCACTTCATTACATAAGAACCAAAATATAAGAACGCTCTTCTTCACCATTGTGAGTGAAGTTCCAACCACACCTACGACCACCACTGAAGCTCGGACCACCCACTGACAGTCTTGGTTTGAAGCCTGAAAAAGAACTAAATATTACTGACATTGAATGAAATTCCTTTCTCACTTGAATTGTGTACTGAGGTGCACTGGCCCGGAGTTTCCCCTCCTCACGACCTCAGCTGGGATTGGCTCCAGCTCCAACCAATTTTTTTGTGTGGCATTGAATCATATTCAGCTCATGGATTTCTGACTTATGGCTCAAAACTAAATATAAGGAAATGTTCTTTTAGTTAATCCAAATATGTGTTCATTATGGTGAATATTATGGTCAGAGGAACCAAAAATCTGGACATGTCTGTCTCTGACAGGAAGCATGGACACAGGTGTGTTTTCGAACCTTTGGTCTCAGGATGTTCTTGTAAATGTTGTTGGTGAAGACAGAAGACGCAGAAAGTAAAGCAGAGTCAGCTGATGACATCACAGCAGCGGCTATACATCCAATACCGATGATGGAGATGAAGGTGGGGGTGAGGTGCTGCAGGGCGATGGGCAGAGTGAGAGAACCTTCTCCACGTTTGTATGGAGATGGAGAACCATAGGTGGTCTGGTTCCAGTCTGAAATTCAGACAAAAGACAAGGAAAGACTGAAAAATGGTCACATGATCTGTTGATGTAGCCTGTACTATCAGTGAAACCTATGATACTGTAAAAAAATGTTATTATATTCCAGGAGAGAGTATGTTTGTGGGAAACCATCAAGGCACTGTATTAATGAAAGATTATTGAAAGTTTATTCAGATCGCGAGGGGCAGGTCACTGACACTAAGAGGCAATTTTGGAAGATGGACATGACTGAACTTTCATCAAGAAAATTATTCAGTGGATCGCTGAGGTGTCATTTACAGTAAGTCTGGTTTTGATGGCCTGAAAGGGTATAAGAGCTCAGGAGACATTATTGTTAGAGAACATTCTTTAAGGCATCTATCAATGCTGCCTTTATCAAACAGATCTGAGTCATCACTACAATTCTTCAGAGAAGGACCAACTGTCGACATTGAACCATGAAGATCACCATACTGTTCCACCCTGATCTGCCCATCCGCTGTGGACCATCCTCTGTGGACCTGCACCGCCAAGCCCACCAGTATCTCTCCTCATCTATCCATCAGCTGGGGTCCTGCTTCCTTTCTTCCTCTGTGCCACCATTCAATCATCCATACAGCTGTGTCTTGAATTTACCAACTACATGATGGGGAACATGTATCAACCAATCAACAACCCCAATCGTCTAACTATAACCATAAAGACATTGACTCTATCTGGTCTATCTGACACTCTCTCTCCGTCTCTCTTTCTCTGACCCTGTTCTTATCTTCCTTTCATTTCTTTTCCACCCAACCGGTCAAGGCGGATGGCCGCCCAAAAGAGTCTGGGTCCTGCCCGGAGTTTCTTCCTCAATGAGGGAGTTTTTGCCCTCCACTGTCGCTTATGCTCTGGAGGGTTCAGTTGGGTTTCTTTGTCTGTTAAAGCGCTTTGAAATGTCTGTTGCCATAATTAAGCGCTATACAAATAAAACTTGATTGATTGAAGTATTTCCTTGACACCCAACTGAACTCAACTGAGCTTTGGTAGCTGATAGGTTTATGGCCATTTTCATAGTATTGCAGTGTAATGGCTGGTTGTCAAAGTACAGTAATCTCTCGCTTTTTCACGCTTCAAGATGCACAGCTTCACTATATTACGGATTTTTAGTAGATTTTTGTGTGATACCATATGCACATGTTATTGACTGACAGCGTCCGTGTGTGCATTGCGTTCTGAGACTCACGGGATGCAACGCACACATGGACGCGTTTGGGCCAGAAACATGAGGTTCACTATTATTACCTGTGGATGCAGCAGCTGCTCCAATGAGTACAGGAGGAATTCCAAATATAAGTATTACAAAAGCCGCAGCAAAGCAGGAGATTTTTGCTGAAGCAGTAGAAGAAGCTGACAAGGTCCTCTGGTGGAAGGCCTGGTATCCCAAACCCCCCAGTGCCTGAAAAATAGACCAAATCATTTCATTTGCATCTACATCCATCTTGATATTTAAATATACAGTCTGTTAATAGTTAAATTCACTGTGACACTAAAGCAATTCAGTCTTCAAATACATCTGACATTATTCACTATTGCACATACAGTAGAGAAGGCCACTGTATGAGTAAGACCATAGTGAGTGTGAGAATAGACCATCACTATTCTACATACAGTATTCCCTCGCTTATTCACGCTTCAAGATTCGCGACTTCACTACATTGCGGATTTTCAAATTGTATATAAATGCAAATTTAAATGCATTTCCCAAATCCTCGAGAGGTGACACAGCGCGGGAATGGTGGTTTAATATCAGAATTGGGAGGGTTCATAAACTTTTAAATTATACGTAAATAATAAAATAAATATTTGGTCGCCATATCTTGGATTTTTGCATTTCGCGGGTTGTCCTGGAACGCATTAACCGCGAGTAACAAGGGAATAAAAGAGTGAATTTTATTCATTCAAGGACACACTGTAGTTTACTTACAAAATATAACAAGTCATCAATCATGATCCAGATCCTTTTCATCTCTGGTTGACCAATCCAGGGAGCGTTTAAGGTGTTGTTCATCAGAGTCTGACTGATGTCCAAGGTGTGAGGATTGGTCAAGACAAAGGGAACACAGATGGACTGAAAGACAAGTGAAAATAAGACACACGTGTCTCTGAAGTACTTTAATTTTCTGTTTGATTGTCTGATAACTCACTAAGCCAGTGAATACGAGGACCAGTTGTATAACATCTGTGTAGGCCACAGAGTAGAGACCTCCCATCAGGGTGTAGATGACAACAGCAGCAGAGATCCAGATACAAAGAGAGAACGGCAAATCCAGAACCACACTGATGGTTCCTCCTATCAGATATATAGACAAACACAAATACATCAGCAGTGGTACCTTGAGTAGTATCTTCAGATCACAGTTGTTTGAGTTCTTTGAGATATGAGACATCGCTCTGTCCATATTTTTGTTGGAATACAAGCAAAAATATGAGATACGAGCCGTGCTTTGGGAAACCACCACCAGTCGGTGGATAGATACAACATGAGGTGAGACCGGATCATTCTCATTCACAGAGTAAAGACGTAGCTCGAGGGTGTTTGACTTTTGCCTTTCATTTCATACATAATTAAACTTCCTCTAGTTGCCAGGAAAATATTTCCGCCTGTGGATGTGTCCCAGAGACTATCAGTAGTATCACTGCAAGATCTCTACACTCCAGCAAGAAGTACACCAATTAAAGCATCAAGGTGTTCCTTGATGTCACCATGGACTTTTTTTCTGTCCAGGCCTGTCATAGCAATGATGACTCTTTTTATTGACATTGGCATAATTAGCTCAAAACATGTTTCTATGTCAATAATTCTGGTCACAGCAAAATTTATGATACCAGGGCTCATTTTGATGACATTTCCAGCAGCTGCCCTGCCATCTGTATGTCGATATACATGTGTAATATACATGAGAGAGAGGGAGAGAGAGAAATAAATATCCTACCCAATCCAGTGAGTGTTGTAGGTATCCAGGTGACGTCAATAAACAGTGAGACGAGACTCATTCCAGCCATTATTACTTTTCCATACTTGATGTGGAACAAGTCCAGCATCGTCATACAGTTTAATTCTCTCAGGGGTTTGACAAACAGCAGACCTCCTTCATTGGAAACAATACAAGGGGAAGAAAAACCTGAGCATTTAGAAATTTTAAATGTCAAAAACGATGAAACTTCAAATTTCAGTAAATGACCTGTGTTTACAGAAGTCAGACCTTCAACTTTTAAATCAATCTGTGTCTACTGCTGTATCCAGTACACGATGTCACAATGATGTATACAAAACATGATTAAATTTTGTTGTTTAATTGGTAAAATTTGCAACAAACTTTCAGCTCATGCCCATTCATCTTATTGTAAATCATCTTTTTAGCCCAGGTCAGGGGGTTGCATCTTAGTTGACTTCAGGTGAGACAGGGTGGAACATTCTGGGTGCGACGCCAGAGTCAGGCCAAAGATAAACAACCGCTCACACACACAGTCATGCCTATGGGCAACTGACAATCTATTCACTTGTAATGAATGTTTTTGGAGGAGGGAAGAACCTTCACAGAGACGAGGGAAGAACATACAAACCCCACACAGAAAAGACACCTGGAGCCTTCTGGCTGTGGGGTGACAGCGGTACCCACTGTGTCCTTATGTAATAAAGTATAAAAATCATGTTGCCCTCACTTCAGCCTCCAGAGACCAGAAAATCTTACCAAAAGTCATCGTCAAGCTGTATGACAGGAACAGAAGCAGGACCCTGACCAGTCCCATGGATGGAGTGCACATCATCTCAGTACTGCCAACGATGAAGCCTCCTCCAACCCACGTAGCTACAGGATGGATTAACAAACATGGAGTCAATTAATAAACATAGAAAGAAATATCAGAATGAACATCTAAGTTGACAGAAGTATTTTCCTTTCCTCTTGATCGTTTCAGAGTCAGGGTTTAGTTTCCAGATCTGTAAAAATTTCATTCTAAATATAAAGTGCAATTCCTTTAATTTTGCAGAATGGTCTCCTCACCTGTCATGGTGAAGACCCCCACCACCCAGTTGATGCTCCGGTTTCCCAGCAGGGCCATCTCCATCCCAGTAGCTCCACTTCTCTTCTGTTTCCTTTTGGACTTGAAAGAAGCCCAGATTCCGGTCCCGAGGACCAGCAAGTAGAAAACCACCATCACTATCACTCCTGGGACGTTAACAGCCATGATGGACTGGTTGACTGTCCTCACCACTGGCTGAAGTTGGAGTATAATAACGTATAAAAGAGAACAAACTGGTTGAAAACCAATTAAATTGACCTGACTTTATAACATGGTGTTCAAACTGGTTTTATGTTGACTTGGAAAGCATGTAATTTCTTCATAATTTCTTCTTGTTGCGCTTGAGGGTAAAATATGTTCAACAAGACTCACACATAGTCACTTTAACATAGTCACTTTAATATTGTTCAAAACATAAACATTTTTTCAGTCTGCTTTTGGTCCCTTTACCTTCAAATGAGCCTGACTTACACACCTTAGATCAAAGAGGATTTTCATGTCCCTGGAGAACATGTACAGTATACTTTATAACACAATGGGCGAGAGGCAGGGGTACATTCTGGAAGCTTTGTCAGCACATCGCAGAGCCAAATGAAAGACAAACAACCACTCACATACACTCACACCTATGGGCAATTTGGAGCTGATAATCGGATAATGATAAAAATTATAATGATAATATTGCAATAGTATGTTGTAGCCGCAAATGTAGCCGCAAGAGGGCACAAGCCAGTGTCTTATTGTGCCGGTCCCAAGCCCGGATAAATACAGAGGGTTGTGTCAGGAAGGGCATCCGGCGTAAAACTTTTGCCAAATCAAAGATGCAAATCAAACCTATGACTTCCATACCGGATCGGTCGAGGCCCGGGTTAACAACGACCGCCATCGGCGCTGTTGACCTACAGGGCGCCGGTGGAAATTGGATTACTGTTGGTCGAAGAAGGAGAGGCGTTCGCACGAAGAAAGAGAAGAGGAGCGCCAAGAGTATAGGACTAAGAGTAGGGACGTTGAATGTTGGAACTATGACAGGAAAAGGTAGAGAGTTGGTCGACATGATGCAGAGGAAGAAGGTAGACATACTGTGTGTCCAGGAGACCAGGTGGAAAGGTAGCAAGGCTAGAAGTTTAGGAGCAGGGTTCAAGTTGTTCTATCATGGTGTAGATGGGAAGAGAAATGGAGTAGGAGTTATCTTGAAGGAGGAGTTTGTTAGGAATGTCCTGGAGGTAAAAAGAGTGTCAGATAGAGTGATGAGTCTGAAGCTAGAAATAGAAGGTGTGATGTTCAATGTTGTTAGTGGGTATGCTCCACAGGTAGGATGTGAGCTGGAGGAGAAGGAGAAATTCTGGTTGGACTTTGATGAAGTGATGCAGAGCATACCTAGAAGTGACAGAGTTGTCATCGGTGCAGACTTCAATGGACATGTTGGTGCAGGTAACAGAGGTGATGAGGAAGTGATGGGCAGGTTTGGTATCCAGGAGAGGAACGCAGAAGGACAGATGGTAGTTGACTTTGCAAAAAGGATGGAAATGGCTGTAGTGAATACTTTCTTCCAGAAGAGGCAGGAACATAGGGTGACCTATAAGAGTGATGGTAGGAGCACAAAGGTAGACTACATCTTGTGTAGACGATGTAACCTGAAGGAGATCAGTGACTGTAAAGTAGTGGTAGGCGAGAGTGTAGCCAAACAGCATAGGATGGTGGTGTGTAGGATGACTCTGGTGGTGAGGAAGATGAAGAGGACAAAGACAGAGCAGAGGACGAAATGGTGGAAGCTAAAAAAGGAAGGGTATTGCATGACCTTTAGGAAGGAGTTAAGACAGGCTCTGGGTGGTCAGGAGGTGCTTCCAGATGACTGGACAACTACAGCTAATGTGATCAGGGAGACAGGTAGGAGATTATTTGGTGTGTCATCTGGAAGGAAAGTAGATAAGGAGACTTGGTGGTGGAATGAGGAGGTACAGTAGTGTATACAAAGAAAGAGGTTAGCTAAGAAGAAGTGGGACACTGAGAGGACTGAGGAGAGTAGACAGGAGTACAGGAAGATGCAGCGTAAGGTGAAGGTAGAGGTAGCAAAGGCCAAACGAGAAGCTTATGATGACTTGTATGCTCGGTTGGACAGTAAGGAGGGAGAGACTGATCTATACAGGCTGGCAAGACAGAGAGATAGAGATGGGAAGGACGTGCAGCAGGTTGCATTGTGTTTTTGTAGATCTGGAGAAAGCTTTTGACAGGGTGCCCAGAGAGGAGAACTGTGGTATTGTATGAGGAAGTCTGGAGTGGCAGAGAAGTATGTTAGAGCGGTGCAGGACATGTATGAGGACTGTAAGACAGTGGTGAGGTGTGCTGTAGGTGTGACAGAGGAGTTCAAGGTGGAGGTGGGACTGCATCAGGGATCAGCTCTGAGCCCCTTCTTGTTCGCTATGGTGATGGACAGGCTGACAGACGAGGTTAGACAGGAATCTCCATGGACTATGATGTTTGCAGATGACATTGTGATCTGCAGTGAGACCAGGGAACAGGTGGAGGAGAAGCTAGAGAGGTGGAGGTTTGTCCTGGAAAGGAGAGGGATGAAGGTTAGCCGCAGTAAGACAGAGTACATGTGTGTGAATGAGAGGGACCCAAGTGGAAGAGTGAGGTTACAGGGAGAAGAGATCAAGAAGGTGGAGGATTTGAAGTACTTGGGGTCAACAGTCCAGAGCAATGGAGAGTGTGGAAAAGAGGTGAAGAAACGTGTACAGGCAGGATGGAACGGGTGGAGAAAAGTGTCAGGTGTGATGTGTGATAGAAGAGTTTCAGCTAAAATGAAAGGAAAGGTGTACAAAACTGTGGTGAGACCAGCGATGTTGTTTGGTCTAGAGACAGTGTCACTGAGGAAAAGACAGGAGACAGAGCTGGAGGTAGCAGAGATGAAGATGCTGAGGTTCTCTCTGGGAGTGACCAGGAAGGATAGGATCAGGAATGAGTACATCAGAGGGACAGCACATGTTAGAGGTTTTGGAGATAAAGTCAGAGAGGCCAGACTGAGATGGTTTGGACATGTCCAGAGGAGAGATAGTGAATATATTGGTAGAAGGATGCTGAGTTTTGAACTGCCAGGCAGGAGGCCTAGAGGAAGACCAAAGAGGAGGTTTATGGATGTAGTGAAAGAGGACATGAAGGTAGTTGGTGTGAGAGAAGAGGATGCAGAAGACAGGGTTAGATGGAGGCAATTGATTCGCTGTGGCGACCCCTGAAGGGAAAAACCCAAAGGAAAAGAAGAAGATGTTATTAATTGTTACGCAATGAATGTGATTGATTTCATGGTTGAGGCATGGCTAAATGTCAGCCCCAAAGACAAAAACATAAGGGTGCAGCTTACAAACATTTGTGTGGAACCCTGCAACAATCAATAATCATACATCAGTTTCCTATTATGTGTGGCTACAATATAGCAAGAAATGATTAACACATAAATTATATTCAGTTTTATTCCAAAATATATAGAATTCAGAAAACCTAAAAGCGCTGCTTTCTCGGGTCGTCGACCTTCGTGTGGCTGCAGTACAGCCACCCTGCAGGATACCCACATTCTCAATGACTGAAGCTTGGAGTATTGAACCAGTTATCTATCTAATCTATCAAATCTATCTAGTCTATCCATCGTGACTGACAGAGTGGAGCAGAGGTGTGTTGTGGAAATTTTTCTTTTGATTAAATTATGAGGCAATGACCAACGCTGAAGCCAGAATAAAAATTTCGAAAACTAACATTCAGTTTTGTAATTTTACTCACAGCTTTGGACTCAGTTCACAAAAGCAGCAGGCTGGTTGACAGACGTCAGTGAAGAGTGTAGAGTTTGTGTTTCCTTTATACAGTTGTGGCATTTTGACCTCTGGCACCTATGCAAATTATGTGGACTTGAGCCCGACTCTAGACAAATGATTTGCTCAGAAAAACAGTTAAGCGGTGGTACATTGGAGATAATTCAATGCTAATGGGGTATTTAATTTTGATGAATGAAATAAATTACATTGTAGTGTCTCAAATAACCTCAAAGATTAACACAGGGTGTCATAATGGTTAATGTAGGCTTTTACAAGCAATAACAAGGTTTCACAAACAAAGGCTTTACTCTCACAGATGGGGGAGGGGAAAAATGTCAGCATGACATAGCTTAAATTAAGATGATTGGTAAGAAGCATTTACCGGTTACATCGGTCCGTTTGCTATTGTCTTGCTCCTGATATCAGCAGAGTTTTGTGTTCTGTTTTTACCCCAGTAATTGAGTAGTAATTTTTTTTTATTCAGATTATCTGATTGGTAGTAAGGTTACCGAAAAAGTTCTTGATTGATGATTATGAATTAGGGTGGAAGGATTTCACATATGTCACAGAAAAAAAATCTCCAAATTTTCTAGCTTGGTCCTAACAAAGATTGCTATTAATGGTTTCTTTAATGTCAACATATGAATGATCCCAAATTGTTTTTCATGGAAAAGATCCAATTGTGAGGATTGTAAGTGTTTTTCTCTGAACAAAACCCTCTTTGGTTCTTTAACTCTGTTGAGAGATGTATCTTCAATGATGAGAAAAACCATATTCCAAACACGGTTTATTAAAGAAATTTACAAGTTGGCGAGGAAACAGCACTGGAGTCTTCAGCAGACGAAGCAACAAACCTCTGGAGAAGATCCTCGTATGTTCATTTACTGTGATCGTCATAGTGTTTGAGTTAGAATAGTTATTGGTTCAAGAATGAGCTCACCGGCAGCCTGACTCAGCCTCACATGTATCAGTTATAGTTATCTACGTGTTGTGCATGTATGAATAAAAACATATATATATATATAGACAATCTCAGACTGCTCTGCTACTATGATTTTCTGTTCCTGTTGCTGGAAGATAAATAAAAGACCACATTAGGACAGTTAGACTGTTCTAATCCTTTTATTTTTTTCTTGATTTGTTACCCATCTGGATTATTAAATATTTGGCACACAACTAAACCTTGTTAGATAAAGGAAACAGATACTACTGAAAACATTAGTATGTTGTGTTCTTCATTGGCTGTGATACATTTCTGTTCATTTCCTCATTCTCTTCTTCCTCTATGGCGCCCCCTACTGGTGACAGTGGTACTGGTGAGTGCTGGGCTTTCACTTTGAACACATCCCACTTCTCAGGTAGAACACCTTTGTTGAAGAGGACAGAAGCCAGGTAGGAGAACAACAAGATGGCAGCAATGGTGGACAACATGGAGATGGTCTTAACTGGAGCGTACTGAACATAAACACCATCCTCCAGAGTGCATCCTGGGAAATGTAGGACTGGTGCTAATCCTAATATTGGATTTCCTATCAGCAGTATGAATAACAATCCCACCAGTATACCCATTAAAGCCCCATAACCATTGGAGATGTTGAAGAAGAGAACACAGAAGAGTTCAGGGAAAACTATGATGTAACTCACTTCAGTACATAAGAACCAAAATATAAGAACGCTCTTCTTCACCATTGTGAGTGAAGTTCCAACCACACCTACGACCACCACTGAAGCTCGGACCACCCACTGACAGTCTTGGTTTGAAGCCTGAAAAAGAACTAAATATTACTAACATTGAATGAAATTCCTTTCTCACTTGAATTGTGTACTGAGGTGCACTGGCCCGGAGTTTCCCCTCCTCACGACCTCAGCTGGGATTGGCTCCAGCTCCAACCAATTTTTTTGTGTGGCATTGAATCATATTCAGCTCATGGATTTCTGACTTATGGCTCAAAACTAAATATAAGGAAATGTTCTTTTAGTTAATCCAAATATGTGTTCATTATGGTGAATATTATGGTCAGAGGAACCAAAAATCTGGACATGTCTGTCTCTGACAGGAAGCATGGACACAGGTGTGTTTTCTTACCTTTGGTCTCAGGATGTTCTTGTAAATGTTGTTGGTGAAGACAGAAGACGCAGAAAGTAAAACAGAGTCAGCTGATGACATCACAGCAGCGGCTATACATCCAATACCGATGATGGAGATGAAGGTGGGGGTGAGGTGCTGCAGGGCGATGGGGGCAGTGAGAGAACCTTCTCCACGTTTGTATGGAGATGGAGAACCATAGGTGGTCTGGTTCCAGTCTGAAATTCAGACAAAAGACAAGGAAAGACTGAAAAATGGTCACATGATCTGTTGATGTAGCCTGTACTATCAGTGAAACCTATGATACTGTAAAAAAATGTTATTATATTCCAGGAGAGAGTATGTTTGTGGGAAACCATCAAGGCACTGTATTAATGAAAGATTATTGAAAGTTTATTCAGATCGCGAGGGGCAGGTCACTGACACTAAGAGGCAATTTTGGAAGATGGACATGACTGAACTTTCATCAAGAAAATTATTCAGTGGATCGCTGAGGTGTCATTTACAGTAAGTCTGGTTTTGATGGCCTGAAAGGGTATAAGAGCTCAGGAGACATTATTGTTAGAGAACATTCTTTAAGGCATCTATCAATGCTGCCTTTATCAAACAGATCTGGGTCATCACTACAATTCTTCAGAGAAGGAACAACTGTCGACATTGAACCATGAAGATCACCATACTGTTCCACCCTGATCTGCCCATCCGCTGTGGACCATCCTCTGTGGACCTGCACCGCCAAGCCCACCAGTATCTCCCCTCATCTATCCATCAGCTGGGGTCCTGCTTCCTTTCTTCCTCTGTGCCACCATTCAATCATCCATACAGCTGTGTCTTGAATTTACCAACTACATGATGGGGAACATGTATCAACCAATCAACAACCCCAATCGTCTAACTATAACCATGAAGACATTGACTCTATCTGGTCTATCTGACACTCTCTCTCCGTCTCTCTTTCTCTGACCCTGTTCTTATCTTCCTTTCATTTCTTTTCCACCCAACCGGTCAAGGCGGATGGCCGCCCAAAAAAGTCTGGGTCCTGCCTGGAGTTTCTTCCTCAATGAGGGAGTTTTTGCCCTCCACTGTCGCTTATGCTCTGGAGGGTTCAGTTGGGTTTCTCTGTCTGTTAAAGCGCTTTGAAATGTCTGTTGCCATGATTAAGCGCTATACAAATAAAACTTGATTGATTGAAGTATTTCCTTGACACCCAACTGAACTCAACTGAGCTTTGGTAGCTGATAGGTTTATGGCCATTTTCATAGTATTGCAGTGTAATGGCTGGTTGTCAAAGTACAGTAATCTCTCGCTTTTTCACGCTTCAAGATGCACAGCTTCACTATGTTACGGATTTTTAGTAGATTTTTGTGTGATACCATATGCACATGTTATTGGCTAACAGCGTCCGTGTGTGCATTGCGTTCTGAGACTCACGGGATGCAACGCACACATGGACGCGTTTGGGCCAGAAACATGAGGTTCACTATTATTACCTGTGGATGCAGCAGCTGCTCCAATGAGTACAGGAGGAATTCCAAGTATAAGTATTACAAAAGCCGCAGCAAAGCAGGAGATTTTTGCTGAAGCAGTAGAAGAAGCTGACAAGGTCCTCTGGTGGAAGGCCTGGTATCCCAAACCCCCCAGTGCCTGAAAAATAGACCAAATCATTTCATTTGCATCTACATCCATCTTGATATTTAAATATACAGTCTGTTAATAGTTAAATTCACTGTGACACTAAAGCAATTCAGTCTTCAAATACATCTGACATTATTCACTATTGCACATACAGTAGAGAAGGCCACTGTATGAGTAAGACCATAGTGAGTGTGAGAATACACCATCACTATTCTACATACAATATTCCCTCGCTTATTCACGCTTCAAGATTCGCGACTTCACTACATTGCGGATTTTCAAATTGTATATAAATGCAAATTTAAATGCATTTCCCAAATCCTCGAGAGGTGACACAGCGCGGGAATGGTGGTTTAATATCAGAATTGGGAGGGTTCATAAACTTTTAAATTATACGTAAATAATAAAATAAATATTTGGTCGCCATATCTTGGATTTTTGCATTTCGCGGGTTGTCCTGGAACGCATTAACCGCGAGTAACAAGGGAATAAAAGAGTGAATTTTATTCATTCAAGGACACACTGTAGTTTACTTACAAAATATAACAAGTCATCAATCATGATCCAGATCCTTTTCATCTCTGGTTGACCAATCCAGGGAGCGTTTAAGGTGTTGTTCATCAGAGTCTGACTGATGTCCAAGGTGTGAGGATTGGTCAAGACAAAGGGAACACAGATGGACTGAGAGACAAGTGAAAATAAGACACACGTGTCTCTGAAGTACTTTTATTTTCTGTTTGATTGTCTGATAACTCACTAAGCCAGTGAATACGAGGACCAGCTGTATAATATCTGTGTAGGCCACAGAGTAGAGACCTCCCATCAGGGTGTAGATGACAACAGCAGCAGAGATCCAGACACAAAGAGAGAACGGCAAATCCAGAACCACACTGATGGTTCCTCCTATCAGATATATAGACAAACACAAATACATCAGCAGTGGTACCTTGAGTAGTATCTTCAGATCAGAGTTGTTTGAGTTCTTTGAGATATGAAACATCGCTCTGTCCATATTTTTGTTGGAATACAAGCAAAAATATGAGATACGAGCCGTGCTTTGGGAAACCACCACCAGTCGGTGGATAGATACAACATGAGGTGAGACCGGATCATTCTCATTCACGGAGTAAAGACGTAGCTCGAGGGTGTTTGACTTTTGCCTTTCATTTCATACATAATTAAACTGTGGATGTGTCCCAGAGACTATCAGTAATATCACTGCAAGATCTCTACACTCCAGCAAGAAGTACACCAATTAAAGCATCAAGGTGTTCCTTGATGTCACCATGGACTTTTTTTCTGTCCAGGCCTGTCATAGCAATGATGACTCTTTTTATTGACATTGGCATAATTAGCTCAAAACATGTTTCTATGTCAATAATTCTGGTCACAGCAAAATTTATGATACCAGGGCTCATTTTGATGACATTTCCAGCAGCTGCCCTGCCATCTGTATGTCGATATACATGTGTAATATACATGAGAGAGAGGGAGAGAGAGAAATAAATATCCTACCCAATCCAGTGAGTGTTGTAGGTATCCAGGTGACGTCAATAAACAGTGAGACGAGACTCATTCCAGCCATTATTACTTTTCCATACTTGATGTGGAACGAGTCCAGCATCGTCATACAGTTTAATTCTCTCAGGGGTTTGACAAACAGCAGACCTCCTTCATTGGAAACAATACAAGGGGAAGAAAAACCTGAGCATTTAGAAATTTTAAATGTCAAAAACGATGAAACTTCAAATTTCTGTCACAGTTCCTGCCTCTCATTCCCCTCCTGTCACACTGCTGCAGTATTTTTCCACTCTCCCTCCCTCTGCTCTACTCTACCTGCCGGCCACGCCTACTGCACCAGCCCACTCTGCTCACCTGCTGCAGGTCACTGCAATCAGGCCTGCATATAGTCTCTCCAGCACCTTCACTCCTTGCCAGATTGTTCTTCAGCGTCATGCGAGACTTTCCAGCGTTCATTTCCTGTCTGATCTCCCGGTGTGGACTCTGCCTGTCCCTGACCTGCCATCCTCGTCTGTCTCCCGGTAAACTCACCTGCCTTCTGTCCCTGACCTCGTGCTCTGCCTCAGCGTCTCTGGTATCTGTCTGCTCGTCTGGTTTTGACTCTTCCGCCTGGCCTCGTCTCCTCTCCTGCCCGCTCCCCAACGGTGCCTCTGTCTTCTCTGACTGCTCACCTGGCTACGACCCCCCCGCCTGTCTACGACCTCTCTTCAGCTTACTCCTCGTCGGCCTCACGGCACGTGCAGCCGGCTCTCCAGAACGCAGAGCATCCTGCTCATCTTCCTGCTAAGAATAAAAGTCATTACCGACTGTTCCTGTGCGCCTGTGTACTGCATTTGGGTCCAAACAACACCCGTTTCAATTTCAGTAAATGACCTGTGTTTACAGAAGTCAGACCTTCAACTTTTAAATCAATCTGTGTCTACTGCTGTATCCAGTACACGATGTCACAATGATGTATACAAAACATGATTAAATTTTGTTGTTTAATTGGTAAAATTTGCAACAAACTTTCAGCTCATGCCCATTCATCTTATTGTAAATCATCTTTTTAGCCCAGGTCAGGGGGTTGCATCTTAGTTGACTTCAGGTGAGACAGGGTGGAACATTCTGGGTGCGACGCCAGAGTCAGGCCAAAGATAAACAACCGCTCACACACACAGTCATGCCTATGGGCAACTGACAATCTATTCACTTGTAATGAATGTTTTTGGAGGAGGGAAGAACCGTCACAGAGACGAGGGAAGAACATACAAACCCCACACAGAAAAGACACCTGGAGCCTTCTGGCTGTGGGGTGACAGCGGTACCCACTGTGTCCTTATGTAATAAAGTATAAAAATCATGTTGCCCTCACTTCAGCCTCCAGAGACCAGAAAATCTTACCAAAAGTCATCGTCAAGCTGTATGACAGGAACAGAAGCAGGACCCTGACCAGTCCCATGGATGGAGTGCACATCATCTCAGTACTGCCAACGATGAAGCCTCCTCCAACCCACGTAGCTACAGGATGGATTAACAAACATGGAGTCAATTAATAAACATAGAAAGAAATATCAGAATGAACATCTAAGTTGACAGAAGTATTTTCCTTTCCTCTTGATCGTTTCAGAGTCAGGGTTTAGTTTCCAGATCTGTAAAAATTTCATTCTAAATATAAAGTGCAATTCCTTTAATTTTGCAGAATGGTCTCCTCACCTGTCATGGTGAAGACCCCCACCACCCAGTTGATGCTCCGGTTTCCCAGCAGGGCCATCTCCATCCCAGTAGCTCCACTTCTCTTCTGTTTCCTTTTGGACTTGAAAGAAGCCCAGATTCCGGTCCCGAGGACCAGCAGGTAGAAAACCACCATCACTATCACTCCTGGGACGTTAACAGCCATGATGGACTGGTTGACTGTCCTCACCACTGGCTGAAGTTGGAGTATAATAACGTATAAAAGAGAACAAACTGGTTGAAAACAAATAAAATTGACCTGACTTTATAACATGGTGTTCAAACTGGTTTTATGTTGACTTGGAAAGCATGTAATTTCTTCATAATTTCTTCTTGTTGTTGCGCTTGAGGGTAAAATATATTCAACAAGACTCACACATAGTCACTTTAACATAGTCACTTTAATATTGTTCAAAACATAAACATTTTTTCAGTCTGCTTTTGGTCCCTTTACCTTCAAATGAGCCTGACTTACACACCTTAGATCAAAGAGGATTTTCATGTCCCTGGAGAACATGTACAGTATACTTTATAACACAATGGGCGAGAGGCAGGGGTACATTCTGGAAGCTTTGTCAGCACATCGCAGAGCCAAATGAAAGAAACAACCACTCACATACACTCACACCTATGGGCAATTTGGAGCTGATAATCGGATAATGATAAAAATTATAATGATAATATTGCAATAGTATGTTGTAGCCGCAAATGTAGCCGCAAGAGGGCACAAGCCAGTGTCTTATTGTGCCGGTCCCAAGCCCGGATAAATACAGAGGGTTGTGTCAGGAAGGGCATCCGGCGTAAAACCTTTGCCAAATCAAAGATGCGAATCAAACCTATGACTTCCATACCGGATCGGTCGAGGCCCGGGTTAACAACGACCGCCATCAGCGCTGTTGACCTACAGGGCGCCGGTGGAAATTGGATTACTGTTGGTCGAAGAAGGAGAGGCGTTCGCACGAAGAAAGAGAAGAGGAGCGCCAAGAGTATAGGACTGAGAGTAGGGACGTTGAATGTTGGAACTATGACAGGAAAAGGTAGAGAGTTGGTCGACATGATGCAGAGGAGGAAGGTAGACATACTGTGTGTCCAGGAGACCAGGTGGAAAGGTAGCGAGGCTAAAAGTTTAGGAGCAGGGTTCAAGTTGTTCTATCATGGTGTAGATAGAAAGAGAAATGGAGTAGGAGTTATCTTGAAGGAGGAGTTTGTTAGGAATGTCCTGGAGGTAAAAAGAGTGTCGGATAGAGTGATGAGTCTGAAGCTAGAAATAGAAGGTGTGATGTTCAATGTTGTTAGTGGGTATGCTCCACAGGTAGGATGTGAGCTGGAGGAGAAGGAGAAATTCTGGTTGGACTTTGATGAAGTGATGCAGAGAGCATACCAAGAAGTGACAGAGTTGTGATTGGTGCAGACTTCAATGGACATGTTGGTGCAGGTAACAGAGGTGATGAGGAAGTGATCGGCAGGTTTGGTATCCAGGAGAGGAACGCAGAAGGACATATGGTAGTTGACTTTGCAAAAAGGATGGAAATGGCTATAGTGAATACTTTCTTCCAGAAGAGGCAGGAACATAGGGTGACCTATAAGAGTGGTGGTAGGAGCACACAGGTAGACTACATCTTGTGTAGACTATGTAACCTGAAGGAGATCAGTGACTGTAAAGTAGTGGTAGGCGAGAGTGTAGCCAAACGGCATAGGATGGTGGTGTGTAGGATGACTCTGGTGGTGAGGAAGATGAAGAGGGCAAAGGCAGAGCAGAGGACGAAATGGTGGAAGCTAAAAAAGGAAGGGTATTGCATGACCTTTAGGAAGGAGTTAAGACAGGCTCTGGGTGGTCAGGAGGTGCTTCCAGATGACTGGATAACTACAGCTAATGTGATCAGGGAGACAGGTAGGAGATTATTTGGTGTGTCATCTGGAAGGAAAGTAGATAAGGAGACTTGGTGGTGGAATGAGGAGGTACAGGAGTGTATACAAAGAAAGAGGTTAGCTAAGAAGAAGTGGGACACTGAGAGGACTGAGGAGAGTAGACAGGACTACAGGGAGATACAGCGTAAGGGGAAGGTAGAGGTAGCAAAGGCCAAACAAGAAGCTTATGATGACTTGTATGCTCGGTTGGACAGTAAGGAGGGAGAGACTGATCTATAGAGACAGAGATGGGAAGGACGTGCAGCAGGTTGCATTGTGTTTTTGTAGATCTGGAGAAAGCTTATGACAGGGTGCCCAGAGAGGAACTGTGGTATTGTATGAGGAAGTCTGGAGTGGCAGAGAAGTATGTTAGAGCGGTGCAGGACATGTATGAGGACTGTAAGACAGTGGTGAGGTGTGCTGTAGGTGTGACAGAGGAGTTCAAGGTGGAGGTGGGACTGCATCAGGGATCAGCTCTGAGCCCCTTCTTGTTGCTATGGTGATGGACAGGCTGACAGACGAGGTTAGACAGGAATCTCCATGGACTATGATGTTTGCAGATGACATTGTGATCTGCAGTGAGAGCAGGGAACAGGTGGAGGAGAAGCTAGAGAGGTGGAGGTTTGTCCTGGAAAGGAGAGGAATGAAGGTTAGCCGCAGTAAGACAGAGTACATGTGTGTGAATGAGAGGGACCCAAGTGGAAGAGTGAGGTTACAGGGAGAAGAGATCAAGAAGGTGGAGGATTTGAAGTACTTAGGGTCAACAGTCCAGAGCAATGGAGAGTGTGGAAAGAGGTGAAGAAGTGTGTACAGGCAGGATGGAAGAAAAGTGTCAGGTGTGATGTGTGATAGAAGAGTTTCAGCTAAAATGAAAGGAAAGGGTCGCGGGGGCAGCAGCTTAAGCAGGGAAGCCCAGACTTCCCTCTCCCTAGCCACTTCGTCCAGCTCCTCCGGGAGAATCCCAAGGCGTTCCCAGGCAAGCCGGGAGACATAGTCTCTCCAGCGTGTCCTGGGTCATCCCCGGGGCCTCCTCCCGGTAGGACGTGCCGGAACACCTCACCAAGGAGGCGTCCAGGAGGCATCCTGACCAGATGCCCGAGCCACCTCATCTGGCTCCTCTCAATGCCCCGGAGCAGCGGCTCGACTCTGAGTCCCTCCCGGATGACCGAACTTCTCACCCAATCTCTAAGGGAGAGCCCGGACACCCTGAGGAGGAAATTCATTTCTTGTTCTTTCTGTCACGACCCACAGCTCGTGACCATAGGTGAGGGCAGGAACGTAGATCGGCCGTTAAATCGAGAGCTTTGCCTTTAAGCTCAGCTCCTTCTTCACCACGACGGACCAATACAGAATCCACATCACTGCAGACCCTGCACCGATCCGCCTGTCGATCTCCCGTTCCATCGTACCCTCACTCGTGAACGAGACCCCGAGATACTTGAACTCCTCCACTTGGGGCAGGATCTCATCCCCAACCCGGAGAGGGCACTCCACCCTTTTCCGACTGAGGACCATGGTCTCAGATTTGGAGGTGCTGATTCTCATCCCAACCGCTTCACACTCGGCTGCGAACCGCTCCAGTGAGAGTTGGAGATCACAGCTTGATGAAGCCAACAGCACCACGTCATCTGCAAAAAGCAGAGACGCAATACTGAGGCCACCAAACCGGACACCCTCAAAGCCTTGGCTGCGCCTAGAAATTTTGCCCATAAAAGTTATGAACAGAATCGGTGACAAAGGGCAGCCTTGGCGGAGTCCAACCCTCACTGGAAACGAATCCGATTTACTGCCGGCAATGCGGACCAAACTCTGACCTCGGTCGTACAGGGACCGAACAGCCCTTATCAAGGGGTTCGGTACCCCATACTCCCGAAGCACCCCTACAGAACCCCCCGAGGAACACGGTCGAATGCCTTCTCTAAGTCCACAACACACATGTAGACTGGTTGGGCAAACTCCCATGCCTCCTCAAGGACTCTGCGGAGGGTGTAGAGCTGGTCCACTGTTTCACGGCCAGGACGAAAACCACACTGCTCCTCCTGAATCCGAGATTCGACTTCCCGACGGACCCTCCTCTCCAGAACCCCTGAATAGACCTTGCTAGGGAGGCTGAGGAGTGTGATCCCCCTGTAGTTGGAACACAACCTCCGGTCTCCCTTCTTAAAAAGTGGGACCACCACCCCAGTCTGCCAATCCAGAGGCACTGTCCCCGACGTCCACGCGATGTTGCAGAGGCGTGTCAACCAGGACAGCCCCACAACATCCAGAGCCTTTAGGAACTCCGGACATCCACCCCCGGGGCCCTGCCACCAAGGAGCTTTTTAACCACCTCGGTGACCTCAACCCCAGAGATAGGAGAGCCCGTCTCAGAGAACCCAGACGTGTCTGTGGGATTGAGGAGGTCTTCGAAGTATTCTCCCCCCACCAAGTCACAACGTCCCTAGTTGAGGTCAGCAGCGCCCCATCACCACTATACACAGTGTTGATGCTGCACTGCTTCCCCCTCCTGAGACGTCTGATGGTGGACCAGAATTTCCTCGAAGCCGCCTGGAAGTCGTCCTCCAAGGCCTCACCAAACTCCTCCCACACCCGAGTTTTTGCCTCAGCAACCACCAAAGCTGCATTCCGCTTGGCCAGCCGGTACCTATCAGCTGCCTCAGGAGTCCCACAGGCCAAAAGGGCCCAATAGGACTCCTTCTTCAGCTTGACGGCATCCCTTACCGCCGATGTCCACCAGCGGGTTCGGGGGTTGCCGCCACGACAGGCACTGACCACCTTACGGCCACAGCTGCGGTCGGCCGCTTCGACAATGGAGGCGCGGAACATGGTCCACTCAGACTCAATGTCCCCCGCCTCCCCCGGAACGTGGGTGAAGTTCTGCCGGAGGTGGGATTGAAACTCCTTCTGACAAGGGATTCCGCCAGGCGTTCCCAGCAGACCCTCACAATACGTTTGGGTCTGCCAGGTCGGACCGGCATCTTCCCCCACCATCGGAGCCAACACACCACCAGGTGGTGATCAGTTGACAGCTCCGCCCCTCTCTTCACCCGAGTGTCCAAGACATGCGGCCGCAAGTCCAATGACACGACCACAAAGTCGATCATTGAAATGCGGCCTAGGGTGTCCTGGTGCCAAGTGCACGTATGGACACCCTTATGTCTGAACATGGTGTTCATTATGGACAGTCCGTGACGAGTCCAACAACTGAAAACCTCTCAGGTTGTGATCGAGGGGGCCGTTCCTCCCAATCATGCCCTTCCAGGTCTCACTGTCATTGCCCATGTGAGCATTGAAGTCCCCCAGCAGAACGATGGAGTCCCCAGTGGGAGCGCTCTCCAGCACCCCTTCCAAGGACTCCAAAAAGGGTGGGTACTCTGAACTGCTGTTTGGTGCATAAGCACAAACAACAGTCAGGACCCGCCCCTCCACCCGAAGGCGGAGGGAGGCTACCCTCTCGTCCACCGGGGTGAACCCCAATGTACAGGCGCCAAGCCGGGGGGCTATAAGTATACCCACACCTGCTCGGCGTCTCTCACCATGGGCAACTCCAGAGTGGAAGAGAGTCCAACCCCTCTCGAGAGGACTGGTACCAGAGCCCAAGCTGTGTGTGGAGGTGAGCCCACTATATCTAGTCGGAACTTCTCCACCTCACACACCAGCTCGGGTTCCTTCCCTGCAAGAGAGGTGACATTCCACGTCCCAATAGCCAGCTTCTGTAGCCGGGGGTCGGATCGCCAAGGTCCCCGCCTTCGGCCACCGTCCAGCTCACATAGCACCCGATCCCTATGACCCACATTGTCCTTTCGGGCTGCGCCCGACCGGGCCCCGTGGGTGCAGGCCCGGCCACCAGGCGTTCGCCTTCGAGGCCAACCTCCAGGCCTGGCTCCAGAGGGGGCCCCGGTGGCCTGCGTCCGGGCAAGGGAAAACATGCTCCATTGTTTTTGTTCATCATAAGGGGTCTGTGAGCCGTCCTTTGTCTGGTCCCTCACCTAGGACCTGTTTGTCATGGGTGACCCTGTCAGGGGCACAAAACCCCAGACAACTTAGCTCCTAGGATCATTGGGACACACAAACCCCTCCACAACGATAAAGTGACAACTCAAGGAGGGGGAGGGGCAGGTCACTGACACTAAAATGCAATTTTGGAAGATGGACATGACTGAACACTCATCAAGAAAATTATTCAGTGGATCGCTGAGGTGTCATTTACAGTAAGTCTGGTTTTGATGGCCTGAAAGGGTATAAGAGCTCAGGAGACATTATTGTTAGAGAACATTCTTATAGGCATCTATCAATGCTGCCTTTATCAAACAGATCTGGGTCATCACTACAATTCTTCAGAGAAGGACCAACTGTCGACATTGAACCATGAAGATCACCATACTGTTCCACCCTGATCTGCCCATCCACTGTGGACCATCCTCTGTGGACCTGCACCGCCAAGCCCACCAGTATCTCTCCTCATCTATCCATCAGCTGGGGTCCTGCTTCCTTTCTTCCTCTGTGCCACCATTCAATCATCCATACAGCTGTGTCTTGAATTTACCAACTACATGATGGGGAACATGTATCAACCAATCAACAACCCCAATCGTCTAACTATAACCATAAAGACATTGAGTCTATCTGGTCTATCTGACACTCTCTCTCCGTCTCTCTTTCTCTGACCCTGTTCTTATCTTCCTTTCATTTCTTTTCCACCCAACCGGTCAAGGCGGATGGCCGCCCAAAAGAGTCTGGGTCCTGCCCGGAGTTTCTTCCTCAATGAGGGAGTTTTTGCCCTCCACTGTCGCTTATGCTCTGGAGGGTTCAGTTGGGTTTCTCTGTCTGTTAAAACGCTTTGAAGTGTCTGTTGCCATGATTAAGCGCTATATAAATAAAACTTGATTGATTGAAGTATTTCCTTGACACCCAACTGAACTCAACTGAGCTTTGGTAGCTGATAGGTTTATGGCCATTTTCATAGTATTGCAGTGTAATGGCTGGTTGTCAAAGTACAGTAATCTCTCGCTTTTTCACGCTTCAAGATGCACAGGTCACAGCAGCACCGCTGGAGTCAAACAAAGGTCAAACCATATAGGGAGCTGAGATGCTGCAGACCCAGTACCCCTCTCTAAGGAGAGGAGATGGAGAGGAGATGGAGACCTGTTTTCAGTCAACTCGTTGTTTTGGTGCATTCCAATGTGTAAGGTCGCCTAATAAAGATGTTTTACGGTTGCGTGAAAGCCCCCTACACTGAATTCCCAGGGGTAAGGAAAAGATAAGGATGTTTTTCCTCAGCTGGGGGGGGGACCACCAAAGGGAGGGTGCCTGCGAGCTGGAACTGGCCATTCCTGCTCATATGCAGGCCTTGCTTCTTCAAACGTATAAAAGTTGGAGACCTTCCTGCTCCAGTCAGTCAGCTGCGGGTCACTTGCAGACGCCCAGCTTGGTTGATGCTACTCTACCTGGGTTGTTAGGCTCTCCTTCCCATTGTGTCAAGGTAAGAGACTGAGCATATTTGGAATGCCACCATATGTTGCCTTAGCTCAACCAAATATTTGTTTGTTTGTTTATTTCTGTGCTCTGTGGGGAATTAAACTACCAGTTCATTCTAGCATCATAGAACTGTTTCTGTGCTCTGTGGGGAATTAAATTACCAGTTTCTTCTAGCATCATAGAATTGTTTGTTTGTTTGCCCTATGCTCTGCGGGAAATAAACTACCCATTTATTTTAGCATCATAGAGGTCTTGTTGATTCATTGTGTGAGTTTTCTGTGTACCTACCTCTGCGGACCTGTATACAAATTTTTTACAAAACAGTTATCTTCAATGATGAGAAGTTGTATTCCAAACAAGGTTTACTGAAGAAGTTCAACAGTTTACAAGTTGGTGAGGATACAGCACTGGGCTCTTCAACAGACACAACAACAAACTTCAGGAAAAGAGCTTAGAATGTTCATTTAATGTGATCTTTATAGTGTTTGGGTTAGACTCTCCTTGAGGGATGAGCTCACCAGCAGCCTGACTTAGCCTCACATGTACTAGTTATAGTTATCTGTGTGTTGTGCATGTTCTGTGCTTTTGTGTTCAGAAAAGTATGTAATAGATAAGAAGTGTTGTGTTCTCTATTTTTGCGTAAGCAGGTGTGTTTTGTGGTCATTTCTATTGTCAAATAGAAATTTCCAACAGGATCTAACTATTGAAAAATATTGCCTTTATCTGCAATACCCTAATGGAGACAGCCCCAACAGCACTGCATGCTGTCAGTGTTACATGTTAAATATGCAATGTAATGGAATTCTTAACAACTGAGGTACATTGCTGTACCTCAGTTGGGGTAATGTTTTGGGGCATTCACTGTCTCCATTTCAGCACCAAGTATTTTTGGATCAATTTCACTGTTTTATTAAGCCCTGGAACAGTAACTTTCTGAATTACACACACCTGGCTGGACCTGCTATAGCTTCTTTATCCTGGCTTTATCAGTGTGCAACAACATGCACAAATTACATTAGATCAATTCTGGAGTCCTGCCCATTGATTGTCTCATTCTCCTCTATGGCGCCCCCTACTGGTGACAGTGGTACTGGTGAGTGCTGGGCTTTCACTTTGAACACATCCCACTTCTCAGGTAGAACACCTTTGTTGAAGAGGACAGAAGCCAGGTAGGAGAACAACAAGATGGCAGCAATGGAAGACAGCATGGAGATGGTCTTAACTGGAGCGTACTGGACATAAACACCATCCTCCAGAGTGCATCCTGGGAAATGTAGGACTGGTTCTAATCCTATTGTTGGGTCTCCACTCAGCAGTGTCAACACCAGTCCCACGAGAATACCTATAGTAGCTCCATAACAGTTGGAGATGTTAAAATAGAGGATACAAAGTAGTTGAGGGAAGATGATGATGAAGCTTATATCTGCACCAATGAACCAAAACAATATGACGCTGTTTCTCAGGCTAGTGAGAGATGTTCCAACCACACCCACGACCACCACGGAAATACGGATCACCCACTGGATCTCTCTGTCTGATGCCTGGAGAAGAAAGTAAAGAGGAAGAAGATTATGACAAGAGTCAATGACTGAAACTACTATCAAAAACCTCTAAACAAGTTCAGTGTTTGTGCTATTTCCTTTCTCCTCGTCAGTTGTTTTGTGACAAATATTATTTATCAGAATCAGGGCTGTGAGTTGTATGTTAGAGCGGTGCAGGACATGTATGAGGACTGTAAGACAGTGGTGAGGTGTGCTGTAGGTGTGACAGAGGAATCCAAGGTGGAGGTGGGACTGCATCAGGGATCAGCTCTGAGCCCCTTCTTGTTGCCATGGTGATGGACAGGCTGACAGACGAGGTTAGACAGGAATCTCCATGGACTATGATGTTTGCAGATGACATTGTGATCTGCAGTGAGAGTAGGGACGAGGTGGAGGAGAAGCTAGAGAGGTGGAGGTTTGTCCTGGAAAGGAGAGGGATGAAGGTTAGCCGCAGTAAGACAGAGTACATGTGTGTGAATGAGAGGGACCCAAGTGGAAGAGTGAGGTTACAGGGAGAAGAGATCAAGAAGGTGGAGGATTTGAAGTACTTAGGGTCAACAGTCCAGAGCAATGGAGAGTGTGGAAAAGAGGTGAAGAAACGTGTCCAGGCAGGATGGAACGGGTGGAGAAAAGTGTCAGGTGTGATGTGTGATAGAAGATGTAACCGGGATGGATGTTACTACGGTAATATTTAATGGTTATTTTGTTTATTAATATTTTATATTATTATTAATATATCAAAGAACGTTAGGTTCCACACTAGTGTGGAACTTCTTGTCATATGGTGTATGACGTCACGCATTCACCTGCGGGGCTGCTGGTGGCTAATGATGTCACCCGCAATAAAAAGCCAGTGAGAAGACGGCGTTGGGGGGTTTGTGTCCGCAAGAGAGAGAGAGATACGGAAGCACCGACAGCAGTCGACATATGGATTTACCTGATTAGCCGCAGGCTAACGGAAAAATACGTGGAGGAGTTATGAAACTATAACCAGCAATGGGAGCGACAAGTTGGTCACATTGAACATTTTTATGGATTTGGTCAGAGCGCTGGTGAGGACTCGACTAAACGATGGCGAGCTGTAGGACTCTGATTCGGAACAGAGACAACCGTTGCAGAGAACTTCACCTGGTCTGGTAGGACGCTGTGGAAGCCGGTCCCCCACCTCACCTTCGGGCATTTTTTTCCACAAATTAATACAACGTACGTTTTGCACTTAAGGTACTGTGTTTGTGTGGTTCATTGCACCACTACCTCCATGAGCCGAATCGGTCTTCTGATTGACTAGTCCAAACGCTAATATCTTTAAATAATGTAGCCGGGAAAATTGTTACATAAGTGGTGAGCTAGCCAGGAGGTAGTGGTACAGTGTTCTTCATATTATTGTTTCTCTTTTAAAGTATTCGGATTTACCAATTTATTTCAAAATGGAGGTTTTTGACATGCTTTGTATTAAAATACCAAATGCTGTGGTAATAGATGGGGTTAACAGAGATGATAAAGAGGAAGTGGGGCAGTTTTTAGAGCGATATGGACCAATCAACAGGGCAGTTTTTGTTGACTCCCCAGAGTCTGAATTCCATGGGGTGTGGGTAGTAGAGTATGTGTCAGGGTCTGCTTTGCCTTTATTAGATCCACTGCTACCGTATACTTTTACAGTGAGTTCCGGGTACCAGTGTTATATTAAGAATATATCAAAAGTTTATTCTTCATAGGTAGGAACATCAAAGACTCAGACATATTTAGCTGACCTTAAGCAAGTGGCTAAACTTTCTGGTAAGGATTATGCTGAGGTGCTGCGGGAAATGATGGCCCAGATCAGCGACTCCATTGCAGAGTGTTACCCTGTCGATCCTGCTAAAATGGAGGAGAAAACTGAAGAGCAGATAAGCGCAGACCCACCTAAAATGGCTACCACCTCAGTGCCACTAATCCATGCTAAGACCACGCCCACTGTAAGACCAAGGGAGCAAACATCTTCTATTAACTTTGCTGCTACTGATCTAAGTCCACCTGAGGTCCAGAGATATGTGGTGGAACATATTGTAAAAAGTGAGGATGTTGTTATGCACACAAGTTCATCTCACCGGCTCCGGGTTTTCTCTGGATGAGTGCCACGTCCACAACATGAGGTCGACTATGACACTTGGGGCTCTGGTGCTGACTTGATTATGAAGGACCCAGCCATCTCTGAAATTCAGCGGACACGTCTCATCCTTAACAGCTTACTACCCCCTGCTGCAGATATTGTGAAACATCTGAGTCCTCATCTATCAGCTGACATCTACATCGAGCAGCTGGACTCAGCCTACGGTACAGTGCAAGATGGGGAAGAGTTATACGCTAAATTTATGGACACTCTTCAGGATGCAGGAGAAAAACCATCTACTTACCTGCAAGCGGTTACAGGTGGCACTAAATCTTGCTGTGAGGAGAGGCGGAGTCCCTGAAAGTGAAGTGAGTAAGCATCTACTCAATCAATTTTGTCAAGGCTGCTGGGATAATACCCTAATTTCAGAACTTCAGCTCAAACAAAGAAAGCTGAGTCCACCATCATTTGCTGAATTTCTGTTGCTACTCAGAACTGAAGATCGAGAAGCTGCAAAGATTCACAGAATGAGACAATATCTAGGAACTGCAAAACAAAAAGTTACTTCCCAGGCTCAATTCGCATATGATGAAGAGGAGAAGGGGACGCGTGCAACATTGACCACACTCACTAAGCAACTAACAAAGCAAATGGCAGCCATTCAACAACAGCCATCTGTCTTGACTGCAATGCAGTCTCAAGGGCAACATGGTTCCTGTGCTTCCAGACCCGGTCATGCTACGAAGCCCCATAGTAAACCAAAGACTGCTGATACTGCTGTTGTAAACCCAAAGCCTGGGTTCTGCTTCCGTTGTGGTGAGGATGGCCATATGAAGCCTCAATGTAATAATCCACCGAACTCTGCCCTGGTTAGTGCAAAAAGAAAACAATTCAATGACAAGAAACAAAGATGTCAAAGACAATTTTCCAGATCTGATCAGTTAAACTAGACTCAGTTCCTGTTGAGGGACAAACAGGAACTGTGCTGGACCCATCCTATCCCGCCATGTCAAAGAGAACTGTTCAGTGTGCAGAGTTGCAGCCTTCTCGACCTAGGGCAACAACCAAATTGCCCAGAGGCCTCGTGGGTTCTCGCTGTACAGCAGAAGTTAAAATAACAGGTCACAACTGTCGGTGCCTGTTGGACACTGGGTCACAGGTGACTACTGTACCCGCCTCATTTTTCAATCACCATCTTCATGATCACCCAATCCACTCACTGCATGAGCTGTTGGAAATCGAGGGAGCGGCAGGCTAATCAGTCCCCTATCATGGCTATATTTATCTGTCAGTGACTTTCCCCAAAACCTTTCTGGGTCGAGACATTGAGATTTCTACACTGGCACTTGTTCCTGATTTCAGTCCTGGCTCTTCTTCATCTGTGCTTATTGGCATGAATATGCTTGAGCCTCTGTACGAACAATATATGTGTAATAAATCTTCAGCATTTCAGCCAAGTAATCAAGGTTACAGAGCTGTATTAAAGACGCTGCAGCTGACGCATCAGCAAGGTGACACTGGTAATGTTGGAGTGGTTCGACTCTTACGCAAAGCCCCAGTGCGAGTTCCGGCCGGCCGCACTTTGGTGATCGAGGGCATAGCTAGAACTCCCTCTCCAGCAGCCAACCAGTCAGTCTTACTTCACCATCCTTTTTCAGCTCTGCCTGGTGGGTTGTGCGTCAGCAGCTGTTTAATCTCACTTCCAGCTCATGTTCCCTATAAAGTTCCAGTGATAGTAACCAATGAGTCAGAGCAAGATGTTTTTATTCCATCCTTCAGTGTAACTGCAGAGCTTGAGATCTACCACTGCATCCTGTCTCAGCATCATGTGACTGATCTCCCAGCTAGAATCACACAACAATCTTCCAACTTCAATCTGAATTTTGGCAATTCTCCCATAACATCAGAGTGGAAGGAGCGAGTCACTGAGAAGCTCAATGCAATATCTGAAGTATTCTCCCACCATGATCTTGACTTTGGATGCACCAACCAAGTTAAACACCATATCATTCTTCATGATGAGACCCCGTTCAAGCAATGTGCCCGCCCTATCCATCCAAAAGACATTGAAGCTGTACGCAGACATCTTTGTGAGCTTCTGGATGCTGGTGTGATCAGGGAGTCAACATCTCCTTTTTCATCTCCTATTGTGGTTGTCAAAAAGAAGAATGGTGATGTACGGCTGTGCATTGACTATCGCAAGCTCAATCTCAAACTTGGAAGAGTCTTTTATTGCCCTTACCGGTTCAAGATGGTTTTCGGTACTCGGGCTTGAAATCAGGATATTATCAGATTGAAATGGAGGAGGCAGACAAACCTAAGACTGCTTTTGTAACTCCGTTAGGTTTCTGGGAATTCAATAGGATGCCTCAAGGAGTCACTAACGCACCAAGCACATTCCAGCGGTTGATGGAGCGATGCATGGGAGACCTTCATCTCAAGGAAGTGCTGGTGTTTCTTGATGATCTGATCATATTCTCAAACACTCTAGAAGAGCATGAGAAAAGACTACTGCGAGTACTGAACCGGCTGAGGGAGTATGGATTAAAGCTTTCTCCAGAAAAATGTAAATTCTTCCAGACTTCAGTCCGTTATCTGGGGCATATTGTGTCAGAGAGCGGTATTGAAACAGATCCTGAAAAGATTGCTGCCATCAAGTCCTGGCCCATTCCCACAAACTTAAAGCAGCTGAGATCTTTCCTGGGTTTCGCAGGGTACTACCGCCACTTTATTAAAGACTATGCTGTCATCGCCAAGCCTCTCAATGATCTAACTTGGGGTTACGCCCCAGTCCGAAAGACCGAACCTCAGGCATCCACCAAGTTGCACTGCAGCTCAAATCAGCCTTTTGGAGAGCGATGGAATCAAGGTTGCCAACAAGCCTTTGAGACCCTCATTGACAAACTTTCATCTGCACCAGTTCTCGGGTTCGCTGACCCAGCTCTTCCTTACAACTTACATACAGATGCAAGCACTACAGGTTTAGGTGCTGCCTTGTATCAAGAACAGGATGGAAAACTTTGAGCAATAGCTTTTGCCAGCCGTGGTCTTTCTCAGAGTGAGAGCAGATATCCAGCCCACAAACTAGAATTTTTAGCACTTAAATGGAGTGTCACCGAAAAGTTTCAGGACTATCTGTATGGAGCAGAATTCACGGTAGTGACAGACAGCAACCCCCTGACCTATGTTCTGACATCAGCTAAACTGGATGCTACTGGTCATCGTTGGTTGGCTGCTCTTTCCACATTCTCCTTTAACTTGCTCTATCGAGCTGGAAAGCACAACTATGATGCAGACGCACTCTCTGCGTCTGGCGACCCAACACAGCCCCTGCCGAAGAGTCCCCCAAAGATCATGAACTTATTCACCAGTTTGTATCCCACCATCTTGCAGACACAGATGTCATTTCTCCTGACATTGTCGACGCAATCTGCCAGAGTCAGCTGATTAAAGCCTCTCAGGCCGTTGATCCTGGTCAGTGTTACATGACCCTGATCGAATCACTTTCCTGCAAAGCCGATGCTGTTCCAGAAAGTTACATCTCTGAAGATCACTTACCTGTTGTTCCAGTGCTGTCTCACTCCAGCTTGAAAGAAAAACAGAGGGCAGACCCAAGCCTGAGAGAACTCATTCATCAGATGGAGACAAGAGAGAAGGTCCCACCAACAGCTAGGGTGGAATTGCCCGAACTCCCTCTCTTGCTGTGAGAATGGACAAGGTTAGAGCTCATAGATGATATCTTGTACCGCAAGCGTCACAACAATGCAGCCTTGTCATACCAACTTGTTCTCCCTGATGAACTCCGCCCTTTTGTACTGAAGAGCCTTCATGATGATATGGGCCACCTTGGAATCGATCGCACCCTTGATCTTGTTTGTGCACGGTTCTATGGGCCTAAGATGGCTAGGGACGTCAAACAAAAAATTAGGACCTGTGGCCGCTGTGTGCGAAGGAAAACCCTTCCTGAGAAGAGTGCACCACTTGTCAATATCACCACCTCACGTCCCTTCGAGTTACTCTGTATGGATTTCCTGAGCCTCGAGCCTGACTCTAGTAATGCCAAGGATATTCTTGTTTTAACAGATCACTTTACAAAGTTTGCTGTGGCCCTTCCAACACCAAACCAAAAAGCAAAAACTGTGGCAAAGTGTTTATGGGACAATTTTATTGTCTATTATGGCATCCCCGAGCGTATCCACACAGATCAAGGAACAGATTTTGAATCCAAATTGATCAAAGAATTGTGTGAAGTTGCTGGAATCCAGAAGAGTCGAACCACACCGTATCATCCCAGAGGCAATCCCGTGGAGCGATTTAACCAGACACTTTTGAACATGTTGGGAACACTGGAAGAGAAGCAAAAGTTCATGCGTACAACTGTACTAAGAACGATGTTACTAGTTACACACCTTATGAGTTGATGTTTGGCCGAACACCCCGTCTCCTGTCGATATGGTTTTTGGACTACCACTGCTGGGGACTAAGTACAAAAGTCATTCACAATATGTTCAAAGGCTGAAGTTACGACTGGAAGAGAGTTTCAAAATTGCCTCAGAGAATGCTCATAAATCAGCAGAACGAAACAAAACACGGTTTGACCAAAGAGTCATACCAGCAGCATTGGAAGCAGGTGATCGAGTGCTTGTGAGGAATGTGCGTCTCAGAGGAAAACGTAAACTGTCTGACAAGTGGGAAGAAGACATCTTTGTGGTGGTTAGTAGAGCTGGTGATCTCCCAGTCTACAAAGTGAAGCCGGAAAACGAAGATGGACACATTCGCACACTCCATAGTGTGCGAATGTGGAGAAGGCAGGGGAGAAGGCACTCCTCCTCCCCTGTGGTTTCCTTCCACCTGAGGAAGACCATAACCACGGTAATATTTAATGGTTCTTTGATATATTAATAATAAACAAAATATTAATAAACAAAATAACCATTAAATATTACCGTAGTAACATCCATCCCGGTTACACTCTCCCCGCCTTAAACCATGCTCATCCCGTTGCATGCTTAACTCTAAACAACTTCAATAGACGGCACAACCAGATCTGATGGGGTTGACACACCTAGGAGGTTGGACAAGCTGTGTATTACCGTTTGAACTACAGATTCTGAGGGTTTACCAAGCGCTGTATACTGGAGTCGGTCAGGAGCTATACGTTGACGGGTTGAACGTCTAAGAGTTGGGTCATGTTCAACTACGTCAGTGGCAACTAATGGCTCTGTGTCAGTGGCAACTGGTGGCTCTGCATTAGTGGCAACTAGTGGATCTGCGTCAGTGGCAACTGGTGGATCCACGTCAGTGGCAACTGGTTGGCATGACTCTTCCGATGGAACTTTACCCACAGAACTCACAGCAGGGATAATTACAGGTACAGGTAAGTCTACAGGTACTCTCTCAGGTAAGTTTTCAATTTGTGACTCATTAACAAGATGTTCTTCCACCCTTAATTCCTCTTCAAATACTTCCGAGACCACAGGGCTATCAGACGGAGGGGTTAGAGGACTGCTTTGGACAGCTGCACTTGATGATGAAGGAACAGGAGTTGGAACGTCTTTGTCCAAGGTGAATTGGACTGCAGGTAAGTTTGGATTTAATGAAACTACAGTCTCAAAATCATCATTACTAGCAAGGTATTCCAAGGAGCTGTCAGCATTTTGACTGCAATGGTCAACAACTTGAAGAGAACGAGTACATGGTCTTATAGCAGGAACTGTTTCAAATGATGCCCTATGGTCTTCCTTAGATGGAAGGAAACCACAGGGGAGAAGGAGGTCTCTATGGAGTGTGCAAATGGGTCCATTTTCGTTTCCCGGCTACATTATTTAAAGATATTAGCGTTTGGACTAGTCAATCAGAAGACCGATTCGGCTCATGGAGGTAGTGGTGCAATGAACCACACAAACACAGTACGGCACGTTGTATTAATTTGTGGGAAAAAATATATGTACAGTGAACCCCAATATTTATAATCTGCAGAAGGAATAAAATAAACTAACTAAAGTAAAGTGCACATTTCAGATGCATCATGACAAAACCACACACAATATTTATCAACACACACTAATTGTCCAAAATAATCCAGTTATAAGATCCAAGCCGTAATTTGTCCATTAGCAAATTCGCGTGTGTGTGCGTGTGTGGGGGTGTGCCCGAAGGTGAGGTGGGGGACCGGCTTCCACAGCCTCCTACCAGACCAGGTGAAGTTCTCTGCAACGGTTGTCTCTGTTCTGAATCAGAGTCCTATAGCTCGCCATCGTTTAGTCGAGTCCTCACCAGCACTCTGACCAAATCCATAAAAATGTTCAATGTGACCAACTTGTCGCTCCCATTGCTGGTTATAGTTTCATAACTCCTCCACGTATTTTTCCGTTAGCCTGCGGCTAATCAGGTAAATCCATCAGGTAATGCATACCGTCGACTGCTGTCGGTGCTTCCATATCTGTCTCTCTCTTGCGGACACAAAACCCCCAACCCCGTCTTCTCACTGGCTTTTTATTGCGGGTGTCATCATTAGCCACCTGCAGCCCCACAGGTGAATGCGTGACGTCATACACCATATGACAAGAAGTTCCACACTAGTTCCACACTAGTTCTTTGATATATTAATGATAAACAAAATATTAATAAACAAAATAACCATTAAATATTACCGTAGTAACATCCATCCCAGTTATAAAGAGTTTCAGCTAAAATGAAAGGAAAGGTGTACAAAACTGTGGTGAGACCAGCGATGTTGTTTGGTCTAGAGACAGTGTCACTGAGGAAAAGACAGGAGGCAGAGCTGGAGGTAGCAGAGATGAAGATGCTGAGGTTCTCTCTGGGAGTGACCAGGAAGGATAGGATCAGGAATGAGTACATCAGAGGGACAGCACATGTTAGAGGTTTTGGAGATAAAGTCAGAGAGGCCAGACTGAGATGGTTTGGACATGTCCAGAGGAGAGATAGTGAATATATTGGTAGAAGGATGCTGAGTTTTGAACTGCCAGGCAGGAGGCCTAGAGGAAGACCAAAGAGGAGGTTTATGGATGTAGTGAAAGAGGACATGAAGGTAGTTGGTGTGAGAGAAGAGGATGCAGAAGACAGGGTTAGATGGAGGACACTGATTTGCTGTGGAGACCCCTGAAGGGAAAAGTCCAAAGGAGAAGAAGAAGAAGAAGAAGAAGAAGAAGAAGAAGAAGAGGACTGTGAGTTGTGTGGCTGCGGTATCATGACAAGTTTGCGTCACTGCAGTCTCATTGGTCCAATCTTGGTCCACCTTTACATGCTGGATAAGAACCCAACCCTGGAAAGACCCTCATTAGATCTACATGTTAAAGTACCTTTGACCCAGATTAAACCATTGGTGATTGGTGGCACTGTACCATGGGCAAAAACATAGAGCATGTAACAATAATAGTTGTTCCATACCCGGGGCCTCAGCATGTTCTTGTAAATGTTGGTGGTGAAGACAGAAGCTGCTGAAAGCAACGGGGAATCGGCTGATGACATCACAGCAGCAGCTACACATCCAATACCAATAATGGAGATGAAGGATGGGGTGAGGTGCTGCAGGGTGATGGGGAGAGTCATCGCTGCTTCTCCACGTTCATAAGGAGATGGAGAACCGTAGGTGGTCTGGTTCCAGTCTGAGGGACAAACACAGAAGAAAGAAGGTATTTCTTTTTTATTTCTGGTTCCTGCTGACAAGTGAATACTGGTGCAACTGGCTTTTGCTGCTTGCCGGTCAAGTTTTTCATTCCTGCTTAGTTTTATGTTTTTGTGACCAATCACACCCTGCTTCTTGGGGAAACTAACGAAATGACGGGACAGGCAACAGTGACAGATTTTCTCCAGTATGCAAATGCTAACCAGCTCCAGCTGCACTGTCACCTACCTGGACCTGCACCAGCAGTAATCCACCCCCACCCATCATTTTCTAACTCCATCCATCAAGTCCTACCGGAATTTCCACCAGCGGCAATACAATCCTTTGACACCACCCCCACTTCACCAGCTGGAATGTTGTCCACAGTGTGTCAGCCTGTCTAGCTCGGTCGACTAGCACCACCACCTGCGACAACACTGCACTCCACTTTGCTCTGCTCAGCATCCTCTCACTGACAGGCAAACCAACTGTAAGCTAGACTTTCTCTTTTTAACCAAGAAACGGCAAATACCCAAAGACTTCTCACAGCTGAACAAATCCACTGCACGTGGCTTGTTTACATGTGTCAACATGTGGATGCGGTAATTCACCACAATAAGTAGAAAGTCTCATTAATGTCCGTGCCCATCTACAGCTTTTGAATCGACTGTCTGCGAGTTCTCTGGAAGCACTCCAACCATCATCGCCTCTGTCTACAGCCCCCCTAAACCATAAATCAGTATTATTACATCAAAAATCTATGTTCCTACTCTCACCTATGGTCATGAGCTTTGGGTCATGACCAAAAGGACAAGATCCCAGATACAAGAGGCTGAAATGAGTTTCCTCCATAGCGTGGCTGGGTGCAGGAGCTCAGTCACCAGGGAGGAGCTTGGAGTAGAGCCGCTATGCCTCCACCTCGAGCGGAGCCAGCTGAGGTGACTCGGGCATCTGTTCTGGATGCTTCCTGGATGCCTCCCTGTTGAGGTGTTCTGGGCATGTCCTACCGGGAGGAGACCTCGGGGAAGACCTAGGACGCACTGGAGGGACTATGTCTCTCGGTTGGATTGGAAACACATTGGGATCCCCCCCAGAAATGCTAGAAGTGGTGTCTGGGGAGAGGGAAGTATGGGCATCCCTGTTGAGACAGTTTCCCTCGCGACCCAAACCCCAGGTATGTGGTTAAAGATAGATGGATGGATGAATACCAATATATTATTATGTATAATTTAGTTCTAAAACAAGCTGTAGAAGTTTAAGGAAGCAAACAGAACATTTCACTATTACCTGTGGAAGAAGCTGCTGCCCCAATCAGTAAAGGAGGTATGCCAAAGAGTAATATAAAGAAGCAGGCAGCAAAGCACGAGAGCTTGGCCGAAACTGGAGAAGAAGCCGACAAGATCCTCTGGTGGAAGCACTGATATCCTACACCCCCCAGGGTCTTAATAAAGCAGATAGGAAATATAATGATTAATGGCATTCTCTTGACTTTGACTAACACTTTATTTGCTGTCAGCTCGAAAGCACAAGTTTAGTTTGGAGGTAAACTCCCTTTAACTTTACAGGTACGGTTCAATTCCTCTCCTCAACCAGACACATGCTGTTTCACATGATTGGCTCTGTCAACAGTGTAAAGATTTATGATATGAAAGTGTCATAACCATAAAACAAATGCTCGTTGTAGCTTCCTCACCAACAATAAGAAACCATCAATCATAATCCAGGTCTTTTCCAGTCCCGGCTGTCCAATCCAAGGAGCGTTTAAGGTGTTGTTCATCAGCATCTGACTGATGTCTAAGGTTGAAGGATTCATTAAAACAAATGGAACACAGACGCACTGCAGACACAAACCAAAATGACAAATTGTTATTTACAGCAATTGTTGGTGGTATTCTAAAAAAATTAAACAGAAAAGAAATCTCACCATGCCAACGAATACGAGAACCAGCTGAATAATATCTGTGTAGGCCACAGAGTAGAGACCTCCCATCAGGGTGTAGGTGATGATAACAGCAGCAGAGATCCAGATGCAAAGAGAGAACGGCAAATCCAGAACCACACTCATGGTTCCTCCTGTTAAATACATCATGAAATTAACATATTTGTTAATTTTGTGTTTGTGTAAAGTGAGAGAGAGACAGATAGAGAGAGAAATCAGTCGGATACGACAGCTTTAACGTTGTCGTATCCGACTGCTATCCCACCGCTAAACACACATCCACCACCGAGCAGCTGACAGTCAGTGCTAGTTTGATACCGTGTCAGCGGGTGAGCCGTTCGAGTTCGGCATCCTCGTTGGTTGCTATGTTGCCCCTGTGGGATGCCAGATTGCCTCCTAATCTCTGCAAAATCCCCACAAACTCCCGTGAGAGAGAGAGAAAGACAGAGAGAGAGTGTGTGTGTGTGTGTGTGTGTGTGTCTTTGCGATGTACCTAAACAAATTAGTGTTGCTGGTACCCAGGTCAGATCAGTAAGAAGTGAAGCCAGGCTCAGTACAGCTGTTATTTCTTTCCCATACTTGAAATGGAATGGGTCCAGCATCGTCAAGAAGTTCCTTTCTCTCATTGGTTTGGCAAACACCAGACCTCCTTCAATGAAAAAAAAAAAGATCAGATTTCATATAACAATATTTATATCTTCATATAGAGAATTGAAAATACATACAGTATATACGTATGTGTATGGTGTAGTAATCAGATACGTAGTAGCTTTAAGTTGAATTTGCAAGTTTTTCAACTTGTAATTTTATATTACAACTTTATTACAAAGTATAAAAGATTGTAAGATTCAGTAATTAATTATTAAATAACAGACCAAGTCATCTTCGTGAACAGTCCATATCCTGCTTCTGCCTAAACAATAGCAGGGTGGCATGAAGACTCCACATTCTCTCATGGGAGGATGTTGGGTTTGTTCCATAAATCCTGTTGTCTACGGTGCACTGGCATCGCACCTGGAATGTTCCCTGCCTCACGTCCCCAGTTGGCTGGGATAGGCTCCATCCCCCCGCGACCCGCGACAGCAGATGAAGCAGGTTTTAGAAGATGAATGAATCCTGCTGTCACTTCACATTCTTTGGAATTCCATCCGTCCATTTTATTAAAGACTAGACGACCATAATTGTCTCACCTTCTGCCTCTTTGCGGGTCATTAGTGAAGCTGAAGCTTATTCCAGCTGGCTAAAGGCGAGAGGTGGGCTACGCTCTGAATGCCAGGCTATCTTTGGTTGTTTTTTAGATTTGATACTTTTGTGTGATGTCATTTATTTTCTTACCAACAATGAAAGACGAGCTATAACCCATCACCACCACAATCGTCCGGGTGAGTCCCATGGAGGGGGTATGCATCATCTCAGCTGTGCCAGCAAGGAAGGCTCCTCCAACCCAAGTAGCTACAAGATACATGAACAGTTTATAAGGGACCAAAATCACTACACACATTATCATCAATGCTACCATCAGCACTTGTAGTTTCAGTTTCCTTTATAGCAGCTCTCTAATCACTGGCTCCTGTCCCTGTCACACTCTGTTTTCTTATTTCTACCATCTCTGTCCTTGACTCTGTCTCTCCATCTCTGCATTATCTGTCTGTCTTTCTACCTCACTCTCTATTTCCTCCCAACCTGTCAAGGCAGATGACTGTCCACTACGAATCTGGGTTCTGCTCAACGATTCTGCCTCCTGAAGAACTTCCTTGACTTTGTCACCAAGGTACTTGCTCATATAGGACAATGTGAGTTCTAAAAAGTCAGACCTTTCTGTTTGACTTTTCTGGTGCTACACAAATGAAGCTGAATTGATGAACCAGACAGGGAGTTCAGTCACAGGCAAGGAAATAACAGTAACTTGTCAGACACAGCAAAAACTGAGGTGGAAAAATACTGGAAGGGCATGTGGGAAAGAGAAGCATCACAACACACTAAACCGCCAGTGGACCGAAGGACTGACCACAACACTGACATACATACTGGCTTTAAATAAGCTAATGGCAGACTCTGTGCATCAATACACCGTCAAGTCAGCTGAAATACTTCCACCAACTAACAGCAAAAGTGTCACAGGTTACATGCAACACAGGATACCTGTCTAAAGGTGGATTGTTCATCAGGCAGTGGGGATTTTAGCTGGAGCTTGGTGTTAGGATAGAGAAAGAACTGTGGATACTCATGTACAGTTAGTGATGTCTGGCGTTTTGTTTGTATTTATTGGTCTCTCCTCCTCATACAGGGATGCCTACAGCCTTAGGATGAGGTCAGAACATTTCCATACCAGTTTTATAAACTTCTCTCCTTACCTGTCATGGTGAAGACCCCTACCATCCAGCTGATGCTCCGGTTTCCCAGCAGGGCCATCTCCATTCCAGTGGCACCGCTTTTCGTCTGTTTCCTTTTGGACTTGAAAGAAGCCCAGATTCCGGTCCCGAGGACCAGCAGGTAGAAAACCACCATTGCTATCACTCCTGGGACGTTAACGGCCATGATGATGAACTGGTTGACTGTCTGCACCGGTTTCAGATGACTGAGAGACTGAGTCAAAAGACAATAATTAATTGGATTTAAACCACTACCTTACCAAGTAAAAACTAGTTACTTATTGACTTTTTTGTGAGCAGAATAACTTGTAATGCATGAGTGTACTTTTGGTGCATACATGTTTGCTGGAAACTTTTAAATAAAAGGACAAACACTGACCATGTCTTTCAGGAGATGTATTATGGAGTCACACCGTAACAGAGTAATGTCAGTGTGGGAATTTTCCATTTTCTTAGTCACTACTTAATATTCAAAGTCAACGTTGTTGTTGACTCTACCCTGTGTAAAACAAACTTTCATTAAGTTTCTTCTCTGTGATCCACTGTGCAAACATAAAGAGTATTCTGTTTTCTTAAATGTTCTGAATCCTATTAATATCATATATTTTGATGTATTAACAAAGTGAAACTTGCTTAAACGGAAGAAGATATGAATCAGATTAGTTTTTTGTGATCATGCTTTGCCATCCCAATTTTCAGCACACCACTCTCCAAGACATCTAGGTCAACATGTAGTGAAATACATTTTGTTTTACATGCAATCATATGTTTTTTTAATTTCTAGATGGGTAGATACATCACAGCAGTCTAAGGAAGTACGGAAATGGAACTATGCTATTAAGTGATGAGTGCGTGTTGAGAAGGTTGGAGGAGTCATGTAATGACCTGATGAATGAGGAAAAAGAGAAGACAAGATGATGTGGAGGGATGAATCAAAAAGTGAAACACATTATTTAAGATGGAGTGACGACTGAATTGGAGGAGGTGAAGACTGGGAACACAGTTATCTGAGATGTGCTGTAAACACTCCCATACGTCCATCACTACCACAAAGGTCAAATGTACTGTCTGCCAGGGGGTCTAATCCAGAACCAGATTTTATAATTGGCTTCTTCTTTGTACTTATACAAAGTAAAGCAGTGGACTTATTGTTACTTCTATGTAATTTCACTGTGCGTTGATTAATCTGACTGCCTTGAGATTGCCCAAGACTAAAATGTGTTTGACACCCCTGGTTTAGGGGAAAAAGCAATAGCGTACAGATGCAATGTTGTTACAAAGTGTATTAAAGGCAATTTTCTCCTTTTCCTTTCGGCTTTTCCCATCAGGGGTCACCACAGCGAATCAGTTGCCTCCATCTAACCCTGGATTTAGAGAAGGCTTCTGACTGGGTAGCAAGAGAAGAGATGGTTGGACATGCAGAGGAGGGACCGATAGGTCATAGAGGGGGACAGATGTGGAGGATAGAGCCAAAAGGCAGAGAGAGGCGGCTCATTGAGGTGGTGAGGCAGGTGGCTGATGTTAGGAGGACAGAGATGAAAATGAATGATCTGCAGCAGAAATTATTAACTAGAGCATCTGGAAGACAACCAACAAGTTAAAGTTGTGTCTTCAGCTGGGACTGACCACACACCTTCATTAATGATAACTTCAGCATACTTCTATCCAGATGTAAAGAGATGTGGCTCTTTTCTTGATCAGTGATTACCTTTTCTACACTTTCTCCTGTTTTGGAGTTTTCAGAATTTTTCGTCGTGTCCAGTCCTTTAAATAGTGTTGTTCAGTTAATGAGATTTGGTGCAGAAATGTACATGTATATATTCACATTGACCACAATTATAGTTGAGATAAAATCTGATTTGGGGGCATCCTTAATGCTCAATAGACTCTTTCACCCAGCTCATAGTGTGCAATATGGATAAGATGCATGCGTTATGACAGTGGATGTAGTGTCCATCGTAATTAATGCTGCTCAAAGGCTTTGGGCTTTGAATCAATTATCAGAACAACTGCCAGATGTCTCCAGTTGAATCATCAGTACTATCTGTAGAGTCAGCATCTCCATAAACAACCTGTTTTCACTTTGTTGTTTATTGGTTTGTTTTTAATTTTTCACCTAGAGCAGTTTCAGCACTTCAAAAAAAAAAATCCATTCAATTTCCTGCACCAAATTCTCTGCCTTTGAACCGTAAGAATGATCTGATCACTATGGACACTGCAGACACAACAGACATCTGTTAAGAGTTTGATGAACTTAGCAATCAATCAATCGGTGTCCAAACCAACCTCGTGAAGACTTCCAACATGGGGCTGTCGATCTTGCAAATACAGAATCACTGCCTGAGTGGGGGAGGATTATTTTTGAACAACGCTGCCCAGCCTGTGCCCAGTCACAGGACTATTTGCAGTCTACTACATGTCTGCCAGCTCTACCCCTACCCCTCTATCAGCAGGAAGTCAGCTCCCCTCCAGCCAACCCAAACACCAGTGGGTTGTTGGTTCACTTCAGGGCTTCTGTCTTTTCTTTGGGTTTTTTTTCAGTTTTCTTTCAAACTTCAGGTAAATATCCTGCAGTGAGCTCTTTGCCTACATGTGGTTTGCATTTTGTTCTTTTTAATAACTAGAACACAACACTATTGCTCTTTTTCTCTTTTTGTCTTCTTTTTAATTATAGAGTATATATAATTATATTCAGTAACAGTTATCACCATTCAAGCTGACAGTAATAACCTCCCTTAAAAACAAAAATAGCTCTCCTTTCATTCAACTACTGCAATTATATTGTTGTATAGTGTCCTCGTTGCAATGTTGAAATTGATAGTTTGATGGTAAGTCAAACTTTATTTATAGATGACACTTGAATCAGGGTTTGAGCTTTGAGCTGCCTTATTTTACTGCCATGCCAAGTAACAGTCAATCATCGGTAAAATTACAACACATAAGAAATATATTTAAATACAAAGCTCTAATTCATCATCAAAATAATAAAAGTAATTGGCCCCCGTACTTTTTCAAAGCAAAAGTACGGGGGCCAATCTATTGAAAGAAGAACTTGCATTGCTGAAAAACATTAATCAATAAACAGAGTTTAAATCCATTATCAAGTACAAACTAATACTCTATCTCATACTACTGAACAGTATTTGTAGTAATGTGACGTTCCGTATTGAGACTTACCGGCTTGGTTTGAGTAATCCAGGTGGTTCTATGTGAATCGAGTATCGATGCCACATTCCGTGACATCCCAAGGTTCACAGAGCGACCACACCCTCCAGCTACTCAGGAACTGGTTTGTCAATTGATCTGTAGCTCATTGTAGCGATGTTCAAGGTGAAGTCTGTTTGATGCCAAGTCAGTGAGAAGTGAAGCCACGCTCAGTACAACCGTCATTCCATCCCGCTTCAAAGCGCTGATGTGTTGGGAGTGTCAGCGTTGTGTGTTCGTCCATCCGTCTGTTTGTCCACCAAATATCTTCACAACCGTTGCAGATAGAAAGATGAAACAAAAAGCACATTAGTCAGGCAGCAAAGGGCATGAAGATGAGAAGATGACCTTGACCTTGAGAAAGCTAGGTCAAGGTCAAACTTCAACTTTTGTACACTCAGGAACCGGATAAGATGGAACGAAGGGGGAGAAGGCCAGTGTGAGTAAGACCATAGATCAAAGTACTAGCTTTGATCTTTGACCTATGCAAGTAGGTCAGGGTAAAATTTTGAATTCAGGGGTGTCGTGGGATGTTGTAGTATGTGGCTACATTGTTTCTGGCATTTTCTAGCATCCAGCATTGTCAAGAAGTTTCTTTCACGTTGGTTTGGCAAACACCAGACCTCCTTCAATAAAAAAATCACATAAGTATGTGATTATATATATATGTATACAGTGCAACCTCGCACTTTTGCGCATTAACACTCGTGACTCCACCTCATCGCAGATTTTTGGTAGGCTGTCCCGTGATACCGTATGTGCATTCTGTTGGCGCATTCTAACCCTAACCCTGACCTGTGGGTTTTTAGTGGCACACAGTAAACTAGGGTTGAGTTTAACTGCCAGTGTCTCCTTAGTCTGGCGACACTAGTGACTGATGGATCCAGTGTCACTGGGGCATGCTCAGAAATAACTGTACTCAAGTATCCACAATGGCAAACCTTTGACATCATGGTACTCTCAACTAAGAAATAATCGATCCTTGAATATAAGCGATGGACATGTTGGGAAAAATGTTGGGGCGGCAGTGGCTCAGTGGTAGATCGGGTCGTCCTATGATTTCAAGATCGGCGGTTCGATTCCCACTCCCGCCTCACAGGGGGGCGGGAGTGGGAACAACCACACACAGGCCCCCCTGTGTGTGGTTGTGTGTATTACAGGGGCCTGTACACACTAATATGCATGCGTGTGATTGACAGACTAACAAAAACTAGAGTGTGTGTTCTTAATTTCCCTTCGGGCATTATAACAGTGTATAAAATTGAATGAAAAAAAGAGTATCCTCTCTCTGTGGAAAAGGTGCCATGAATCACATATATTGTATTCTGACAGGAAGTTGCAGGTAAAGGAAGCAGAACTACTCCCTTCACAGAGTCTAGTAGAAGAGTGATACTGTACATGACACTATCCAAACAGTCAAAGTCCCCTTTAATAATAATGAGATGAGTTCAGACCTGAAAGCATGCCCAGAACATGTTGGGAAAAAAATTGCTTTTGCCTCATGTGAAACCTGTTGATATTTGAATGACATGTAAAAATTAACCTTTATCATGTTCAATCTGGGGAAAGAATGTCTTGGAGGGACCAGGGCTTGTGGCTTTTTTTTTTTTTTTTTTTTGTGGGACAGGAAATATTCATGGTAACCTGACCAATAACAATGTAACTGATTAACATAATTTCTAGTGAAACATCTCAGTGGGCTTTGGTACCAAGAAAAATACAGAACCGGTTAAAACGTGTTTTCCTACAGAGGGCGTTGGTGTAGATCAGGTTTATGATTCTCTTTTGACTCAACCAGCCTCTCAGACATCAGCAGCCAGTGCCCACAGTCAACCAGTCCATCATGGCTGTTAACGTCCCAGGAGTGATAGTGATGGTGGTTTTCTACCTGCTGGTTCTCGGAACCGGAATCTGGGCTTCTTTCAAGTCCAAAAGGAAACAGAAGAAAAGTGGAGCCACTGGAATGGAGATGGTCCTGCTGGGAAACCGGAGCATTAATGTGGTGGTGGGGGTCTTCACCATGACAGGTGAGGAAGGAACAGCTGACAGGAACTAGTATCTAAAGTGAATGAGTGTAAATGCAGTCAACTCATGAATCTTTATAAAACCATGTGTATACTGACTGTTGTAAAATGTAAACTTGTCAGTCACCCTCTCAAAGTGCTCCATGTATCTCTATGTACCGCTATGTATTATAGAGATCTGATTCACAACATCAGGTCTGAAATTTCTCAGAGAATTATCAACTCATTCAACCAGAAAGAATTTCCCTGACAATCTTCAGCTTTGTAAAAATCCAACGTGTCCTCTAAAAGCTAATTGTGGTGTCACACTTTGTGTTTGTGTGTCATAAGAGAACAAACAGGTTTGTGTGAGACGACACAACAAATTACAACAAATTTTTTCTTGGTCCATGTCCAAAGTCATCATCAGATGATGAAAATGTCTCTCCAGGGCATAAGTATGATCACATTTAGCAATGTGGATTGCATGTGAGATTAATCATGACAGCAGTCTCCTCCTGGTTACTGTATATAATCATCTTCCTCTGACAATCTTCATCTCAACATATTCAAAGCCTGTTAATTATTTAATAATTAAGGTAGCACGAGGACAACATGAATATTTGACTGGACAGGTAGGATGGCATTGGCAGAGAGCAGAGCACCACTGAAACCTGAAGGTGGAGCACCAGGTGATCCAAATGAAAGGAATTCTATCCACAGGTGTAGCTTCTGCCTTCAGAGGAAGTTCCAACTTACTCAGACTATCACATGGTCTTTCTGCAAAGACTCTGTCATTGACAGTATCAGACATTAAACAAGCAAGGTGGGAGCATCTGGATCCTTAAAAGGAATGTAAAACTTCAACTGGTTATAGTTTTGGACTTGAAGAATCTCTGGAATATCTGAAACACCAGTTTTATGGTTCTGAAAGTAAGTATGTGGTACTTAGTCCAGAAGTATTGGTAAATTTCACACTACAGTTCATTATGAATTAATATCCATCATGCATTTAGAGACAGAGGAAAATAAATGCATATTTGTTTTGCAATTAACATCTGCCTCAGACTTCCTGTTTTGAAGACCAGACATGACACAGTCATCCTAGCAGTCAACAAATATTATGCGATTTTTCCAGACAGCTTATCTACAACTTAAATTAGGTGATGTGTGCTTGCTATATTTTTATTTTAGACAGGCTCCATTAATGAGTGTGAATACTCATGTGTTCATCTATCCTGCAGCAACATGGATTGGAGGAAATAGCGTTGTTGGCAGTGTTGAGGTGATGTGCACACCATCCATGGGGCTGATCCGGGTCATAGTTCTGTTCCTGTCTTACAGCTCAACCTTTATAATTGGTAAGAGTTTTATTACATGTGATAGAGTAATGTTTGTGGGAATACGTAATTTAATTAGTGTGGTTTGACAGTAACATAGTTGTTTTCACCTCCCCTCAGGTGGTTGAGCTGCATGTTTTGCTCCAACGGTCACTTTTTTACATTTCCTCAGGTGAAGCGAGGGAATGTTTTATTATGTTATAATATTCTGATAGGAAATACAGTCAAACAGTCAGAAATTTAACTTTGGAGTATTTGCATTCAACAAGACTAATGATTAACCTGCTGTATTCTGCGTCCTAAAATAAAATCCCCCTGTTTATGATTAATTTTTTCCTTCATAATTTTTTAAAATTTGTTTCAATGAAGGAGGTCTGCTGTTTGTCAAACCACTCAGAGAAAGAAACTGTTTGACGATGCTGGACCCTTTCCACATCAAGTATGGAAAAGTAATAACGACTGGAATGAGTCTCATTTTGCTTTTTCTTGATGTCATCTGGCTGCCTTCAATATTAACAGCTTTAGGTACAGTGTGTGTATTGTATCTTCAAATATTTGCATATGTAAAGCCTTATATTTAACACCATATATCACATATTCAATGTGTGTGTCCTAAAATATAGTAAAAAGAGTCGTTATGTTTGACAGGAGGAACCATGAGTGTGGTTCTGGATTTGCCGTTCTCTCTTTGTACCTGGATCTCTGCTGCTGTTGTCATCATCTACACCCTGATGGGAGGTCTCTACTCTGTGGCCTACACAGATATTATACAGCTGGTGCTCATTTTAGGAGGTTTGGTGAGTTATCAGACAGTTTAACAGGCATACTGTCCATATTTTGCAAAGGTAATAATATCAGTTGTGACAATTGATTTAAAATTATGTATCATTTACTTCATTTGTCTCTCAGTCCATCTGTGCTCCCTTTGTCATGACGAGTCCTCACACCTTGGACATCAGTCAGACTCTGGTGAACAACACCTTAAACGCTCCCTGGATTGGTCAACCAGAGCTGAAGAAGATCTGGATCATGATTGATGACTTCTTTTATTTTGTAAGAAAACTACACCATGTCTTTTAAGTGAAATAAACTGTTAACTGACTACTTTTAAAATTTAAAATGGATGTAGTTGCAAATTACCTAATTAACTGGTTTACTTTTCAGGCACTGGGGGGTTTGGGATATCAGTGCTTCCACCAGAGGACCTTGTCAGCTTCTTCTACTGCTTCAGCAAAGATCTCCTGTTTCGCTGCAGCTTTTCTTATAATCATTTTTTCAATACCTCCTATACTCATTGGAGCAGCTGCTGCATCCACAGGTAGTAATAGTGAATTTTACATATATGGTTCAAACCTGTCTAAAACAAATATTTGTCTTCATTCATCAGGCATCATTGTCCCGCAAGGCTGACAAGCGGCTGTAGGCGAGACAATTTCTATCATCTCGTCGAAAGCAACTTTTCCAGTTTGTTGGTCACGGGTCTGCTGGAGCTTATTCCAGCTGAGTATGGGTGACAGGCAGGGTACACCCCAGATGACATGCCAGCCAATCGCGGGGCGGGGCCACCTGTTGGGTGATACAAATTCATTCATTTATTCATTTGCTATACTACTTCATCCCCTGTTGCTGGTCACTGGGGTTTCTGGAGTCTATCGAGTAGACTTATGGGCATGAGGCTGGGAAACGCTCTAAATATGTTTGATACACATTGTAATTAATTTTAAAACAGGTCTTTGCTAAGCCTTTGCACCATAATTAAGGTAATTCTAGAGGATCAGGTCCACAGTGGATGGACAGATGAGGGGTGAACCTGAGAAAACCTGTGAGGACATAAAGCACAGACTCCAGGGAAGAAGGTGTGAATAGAGACTTGGAGAGAGAGGTCAGAGAGGAGGAGGAGAGAGGAGCTCAGTCTCACTCTGATGAACAACACCTTAAACGCTCCCTGGACTGGTCAACCAGAGCTGACCTGGATCATGATTGATAACTTCTTATGTTTTGTAAGGAATCTACATTATATCCTTTATCAAAGAAAATTTACTTTTGTGTCTATATTTGTGGAATAGTGATCAATATCAGATATATTTGAAGACTGAACTGTCGTTTGGTCGCTGAATAATCAGCTTTAGTGTCAGAGTGAAAATAATTATTACTTGCCTACTTAAAACTTTAAAATTTAAAATGGATCTAGATACAAACGAATCGAATTAACTGGTTTACTTCTCAGGCACTGGGGGGTTTGGGATACCAGGCCTTCCACCAGAGGACCTTATCAGCTTCTTCTGTTGCTTCAGCAAAGATCTCCTGCTTTGCTGCAGCTTTTGTTATCCTCATACTTACAATTCCTCCTGTACTCATTGGAGCAGCTGCTGCATCCACAGGTAGTAATAATAGTAATAGTGAATCTTACATTTATGGTTCAAACCTTTCACAAACTAACATCATTTAGAAATCTTTGCTCCATGGTTCTGGTCTGTCCTGGTGGACCCGGGTAGGGCCTGTCATTGTGCCTCTGTGCTGCCTGTCTGTTCAGCATTTGTCAGGCATTGTTAAGTTTTGTTGATATCAGTTATGGTGTATCCCATTATCTTTGACCAATGCAAGTAGATCAGGGTAAAATTTGAATTCAGGTTTGTTGCGGGATGTTGCAGTCTGTGACTGCATTGGTTCTTGTTTGAAATGTGATACATACGATAACCCACTTTCACACCAAAACCACATGTCGCCAAGCATGACAGATTCAACCTGTTGCCAATAATCCACATACAAAAGTCCCAACTGTCTAGATGAACTTCTGTAAATTAGCAGTGACCACACTGATCTACATACACTTTTCCTGGCAGGATTTAGGCCACAGAATCAGGTGCTTCCGTCCGGATTTAGATTTTGTCTCTGTCAAACACTTTTTTTCAACACCATTTATACCCAAATTGTATAATGTCCACACGAAAGGACAAGTTAGTATTATGAACTCTTGTATTTTTTTTTATCTGGCCAAAATATTTGGAATGCAGATTAAAAACACATCATGGGATGATTTTTTTTGTTGTTGTTTTTCCTTGTTTTTTGTACAAATGTCAGACTGGAACCAGACCACCTATGGTTCTCCATCTCCATATGAACGTGGACAAGCTTCACAATCTCTCCCCATCGCCCTGCAGCACCTCACCCCACCCTTCATCTCCATCATTGGCATCGGATGTGTGGCCGCCGCTGTGATGTCATCAGCTGACTCTGCTTTACTTTCTTCATCTTCTGTCTTCACCAATAACATTTACAAAAACGTCCTGAGACCTCAGGTAAGAAAATACACCTGACTTCGTGCTCCCCTGTCAGAGACTGACATGGCCAGATGTTTCAGGGTAAATTGGCCGGACCATTTCATCCACAAGAAAAAAAGAGTATTTCTTCAGAATACAGGGGGATTTCTACAAATTTGATGTAAGTTTTAATTTGGACTCACAAAACATGACAAGTTATAATTCAGGGATTCATAATTCAAATATGACACAATGACACAAAGCATAGGATCAAACAGACATTCTGAAACAGGACAGCTCCCCGACGATTCACTGTTTGTACCTGGTTCACCTTCCAGCAGTCTCCCATTCAGCAGGTCCTGACTACGTTTATTCCAATGAGGAATGAAAATATATTTCAACCACTGCTCACCAAATTAAAAATTACAACTTCATTTTGAAAACTGTTTTATTTTTTTTGGCCAATTATGATTTAAAGATAAAGAACAGGAGTACATTTTAAAAATAAAAATGATAAAAACACACCAAACACTTAAATATTAACTGCCTGGATTTGGAGGAGTCCCTGAAGTTCACCAGACTTTGAATCCTAATGCAAATAATAACTTTCTAATGTACATTCAGGCTTTGGAACATTTAAATTTGAAAATATCCATGCAAGGAAGTTTCCCAGATTTCTGACTACAAACATGACAAGAGGAACACATATTGGTGAAGATGTCAAAGCAACGTACCAAAGGTGAAGGCAGGACGTACATAAATCAGACTATTTCATCCATGAGTAAGATCTCCACACTATCTGTTGACTCTCAGAGCCCTATGATGTATGCTAGCAAATGGAAGGCAATGAGCACACATTGTCCAGTGGTTCAAGCGTTGAGTAATTCCAGTTTTATTTGTCCGTATTCCTCTGAAATGAGTGATTTTAGTGTCAGAGTTAGATTTACCAAAAACATGACACAGTTGCATAAATTGATTTTTTTTTTTTTTACCTTCTTGAAAACTGATATTTGTTAAAAGACACAAAACATGAGGCAGGAGAGTGTAAATTAACTTAAAACCGGTTTAATGGAGATACAACTTATGAAGAGAGCAGTGTGAGATGATGATCTTTATCTTCTCCTTCAGGCTTCGGACCGAGAGACTCAGTGGGCAGTCCGGGCTTCTGTGGTGGTGGTGGGTGTGGCCGGAACGTCGCTCACCATGCTGAACAAAGGAATTGTAGTGTTTTGGTTTCTTACTAATGAAATATGTTACACCCTTACTTTCCCGCAACTCGTCTGCGTCCTCTTTTTCAACATCTCCAATGGTTATGGGGCTATCATGGGTGTACCAGTGACATTGATGTTAAAGCTGCTGAGAGGAGACCCATTACTAGGATTAGAACCAGTCCTACATTTCCCAGGATGCACTCTGGAGGATGGTGTTTATGTCCAGTACGCTCCAGTTAAGACCATCTCCATGCTGTCCACCATTGTTGCCATCTTGTTGTTCTCCTACCTGGCTTCTGTCCTCTTCAACAAAGGTGTTCTACCTGAGAAGTGGGATGTGTTCAAAGTGAAAGCCCAGCACTCACCAGTACCACTGTCACCAGTAGGTGGTGCCATAGAGGAGGAAGAGAACGAGGCAATGAAGGGAAACAACTCTCAGTGAGATGGGCAATGATGAACACTGTTCAGTAGTGTGTTTATCCTTTGTAGTATTTATAATCATTGAGGTATTTTGCCTATATTATCACTCTGCAGGCATGTAAATTATATTCGGACTGAATCCAAACATTTTTGGGTGAAACAAACTTGACGTGCTGAAGCTTATGCTGTCATCCACAGATCTGTAAATTTGCAGAGATCTGACCTCAGACATGGGAAAACATTTAGACTTTTGATGCAGAAACTACTTTTAATGACTTGAAGCACATTTTTTAAAGTGCCTTATTGTAGGATTTCCTGACATGACTTTATCATACCAATCTTGTCTCTAAACAGCAGTCCTTATCTATTACAATGATGGCTGAGAGCAACCAATGGGTAAATTTTCACAAAGTCTGTCTAAATCTGAGCTGTAGCACCATGTTTATGAGCTAAATGGCTGATATTGAAAGAGTTTTAACTATAGCTGACACTATTGATGTCTGTCCTCCTGTTCATATCCCACATGCCATCCACTCTCTGATCCTGCAAGAAAAATAAAACTCTGTTCTGTCTAACTTCAGCACAACTGTTGCATGTAACAGTCAAATATTGTATTGTTTTCAAACCACCAACTTTGTTCCCTATATGTGATGAATTACCTCCTACACCCCCCACCAATCACATTGTTGTTGTTTTGTTTTTTTGTTGTTGTTGACAGGTCTCCTATAATATATTGGTATATGAGTTCTTTTATGTGTTCCATATGTGTTTACCATGTCCAACAGTTTCAGTTTTTTGTTGGTTTGACACTTTGTGTGAAACTACTCCCAGGACTTGAGTTTATTAGTTCTATCCATACTAGTGTTTTTCTGTCGTTAACATATCCAGTGTTTCCAGAATTCCTCTCCACCTTCCTGGATACAATCAGTTCATTCCTGTCACCTGTGTTACTCAGTCACCTGCTGCTCATCAGTCAATCAACCCCTCCTACTCGTACTCTGTTCAGCTGTTTGTTCCCTGCCGGATAGTTACAGACTTGTTCTACTTTCCTGCTACTTGTCCAACTGCAGATCTGACATGATATGATTGGAGTCAATGAAATAGATTAGCTGTTTGTGAACTATTCATTTTAAAACTTTAGCCAGTCAGAATAGTTAATGTCCTGTAACAGTTGAGGTCAGAGAAAAAGCATCCTTTCAAAAGAGGAAAGTTTCTGGCAGATTTCCATCAGAGGAGAAGAAAGATGAGTTGAGATAAAAGACCCACTGTTAGTGAATAATAGACGCATGACATATAAGGCTGGTACAAGGCTAACTGTTAGGAGCTGAGATCCAGTCTGTAGATAGTCTAGGACTACACTGAAGGTAGCTGAGATCCAGGCCGAAGTAGATGTAGGGTTACGCTGAAGCTTTTTGCGATCCAGGTTGTGGTAGGTGTAGGCCCTGGCTGGTATTACCTAAGGTCCAGGCTATAGTAGGTGAATGCCCAAGATGAAGCCAGCTAAAATCCAGGTGGCAACTCTAGGCCCAGGCTGAGGCTGTCTTAATGCAAGCTGTAATGCGTGTAGGCCCGGGATAAAGTTAGCTGAGATCCAGATGTAGCAGGTGTGGCTAAGTAGGTAGCTCGCTGAATGCCTGGGGCATTCACAAGATTCAGTTGTAGCAAAACTCTATCCATAGTTTTGAAGGTTCAGAAGAGCAGTCAGGTCTCCACATCTTGGAAAGGTAAAAAAGCAAACCTGCGTTGGTAGAGTTTAGTAAAAATATTACTATGGTTCCTAGAATTATTGTTTAAAGATTTAAACTAAAGTACTCTGTGTTTTACACGTGGCAGAGTCAACAACGTTGACTATGAATATTAAGTAGTAACTAGGAAAATTTAAAATTCCCACTCTGACATTACTCTGTTACTGCGTGACTCCTTAATACATCTCCTGAAAGGCAAGATCAATGTTTGTCCTTTTATTTAAATATTTCCAGCAAACATTTGCGTGTACCAAAAGTGCACACGTGTATAAAATGTCAGTCTGCTTCCAAAAAGAACTAGTTTTTACATGCGAGGGTAGTGGTTTGGATCCAATTTGTGATTCTCTCTTGACTCACCCAGTGCCTCAGACATCGGCAGCCATTGCAGACAGTCCATCATGGCTGTTAACGTCCCAGGAGTGATAGTGATGGTGGTTTTCTACCTGCTGGTCCTTGGAACCGGAATCTGGGCTTCTTTCAAGTCCAAAAGGAAACAGAAGAAAAGTGCAGCCACTGAGATGGAGATGGCCCTGCTGGGAAACCGGAGCATCAACTGGGTGGTGGGGGTCTTCACCATGACAGGTGAGGTGAGCATAGCTGACAGAACTAGTGTCTATTGTTAATGACTAATTCCATCAGCTCATGAATCTTCAGAAAATTATATCAGTGAATTACACCTTTCATTACCCTCTTCAGTTTCATCCAGATGAACAAATGGCACCACTTGTTCCCATCTGTTTAAACAATGTTAGACATTCCTTAGAAATTGTCGGCAAAGTTGGTCTTCAGATTTGTAGAAATCCCCGTAGTAAGGTTATGAAAGCTTCTCGTGGTGTCAGCTTGTGAGGATGTGTCATAGTGGAGACAGAATTAAAATAGTTGTTTGTGAAATGAAACAAATAATAACTTTGTACACGGATCAAGAAAATATTTGTTAAGTCAACATGATATGATAAACGTTCTTTTAGAAGACGGGCAAAAACAGAGATTCTCTAGTTTTACTGGTTCCTGCTGGCTTTGATCCCTCTGTGGCACTGCAGATTGCAACCTGCTCTTATGTTGACATTTTTTGGTCCTGTCCTGCTCTAAAATGCTAACAAACAAGGACAGTACTTTGTTGTGACACCATCTGGATCTGCCCTGGGCCAGAGCAATCTTACATCCTGTCAAAATGTGTGCCATGGTGCTCCTTTGGCTTTAGAGGAGCACCATGGCACACTGAGTTGCCTCTGTTTCCCATCTGTGTAGGTTCACAGGACTAGAAAGGGTGTCATTGACAGCCCAGAGCAGAGACGAGATTCAAAATAGCTTGATCCTCCCAAACATCAGCCCATATCACCTTCCTCTTGGGGAGGTCTCACCTTGTTCAGTGTCCTTGGGATCCTAGCTCCACGACTCTTGACTTTCTCTGTTTTCACTGTGGGTTCCTTATTTCTGCTTGAACTGTAGCTTTTCTCTCCAATGGATTGGCTTTCTTCTACCTTTGGAAGTGGGTCATTGCCAGTCATCACCTTCTTGTGCATATATCTCCGATGATGTCCTCGAGCTTAATGTTCCATTCTGCTTGGGCCGGAGTTGTTGACGACTCCCACTTTTGTCCTGACCTGGATTTTATTCAAGCTTCTCAAACCATGTTGAGTTTTTATATGGCACTTAGTCCAAGGCTATCGGTAAAATTCAAACTACAGCTCATTACCTTGTATGCTATGAATTGAGAGATGGAAGAAAGTATATACCGACTCCATCTGCACCCAATATCTACCTAAGACTTCTTGTTTTGAAGATCAGCCATGACACAGTCATCCTAAAAGTCGTCAAATATTTTCGCAAAAGACAGTTTGCCTGGCAATTAAATTATTTGATGTGTTGGCTGTAAATTTATTTTAGCCATGCAGCATTCATAGTAAGCAATTTGAAAAGTCGTGTGTTCATCTATCCTGTAGCAACGTGGATTGGAGGAGGTCTCATTGTTGGCAGTGTTGAGATGATGTGCACACCATCCATGGGGCTGGTCCGAGTAATAGTCCTCTTCCTGTCATTCAGCTCAACTTTCATAGTTGGTAAGACTTTTATTACACCTGGTAGGATAGTGTTAGTATGAATGTGTAACTTACGCAGTGTGTTTGACAAGGGAATTATACTAATCCTCTTCATCAGTTGTTTTCACTTCCCTCCAGGGGATTGAGCTGCTTTTCACTTTTTTACGTTTCCTCAGGTGAAGCGAGGTAATGTTTTATCTTGTTATGATGTTCTGAGAGGAACAACAGTCAGACAGCTGTAGGTGAGGTGGAGGTGGACTCCTACCTCACCTGGGTCAGAGGCTACCAGATGGAGTGACCAATATTTCAGGCTAGGGTCTACGTGAAGGAGGTGGTTATGGGGCTCCAAAAAGGACAGTCTTGGCTCCATCCTGTTTCCCCTCTACACAACTGACTTTCAACACCTTTCAGATTCCTGTTTTGTAGCCACCACGTGATTAATACATTTAATGATTTCAAATCACTTTGGAAAACAATTACCATGTGATTAATGAGCAGACAGCGCAGGAAATGCAAACCATCAAACAAAACGTTACTAAATCTCTTTGCAATGTATACATTCAAGAAAAATGGTTCAAGCTCGCATTTCCTTCAACTTAAAATGAAATTTTCTTTGACATGTTTTTTCTTGCCCTCCATTTCTTTGGGTTTCAATGAAGGAGGTCTGCTGTTTGTCAAACCACTGAGAGACAGAAACTGTATGACGATGATGGACTCTTTTTACATCAAGTATGGAAAAGTAATAACGGCTGGAATGAGTCTCATTTCAATTTTAATTGACATTATTTGGCTGCCTTCAACACTCAGTGGTTTAGGTACAGTGTTTACATTGTATTTTACTATATTTGTATATGTATAACATTTCTAACCACTTCTATCAATGTCAATGTTTGTGTACTAAAATATGATAAAACATCACTATTATGTCTGTCAGGAGGAATCATGAGTGTGGTTCTGGATTTGCCGTTCTCTCTTTGTATCTGGATCTCTGCTGCTGTTGTCATCACCTACACCCTGATGGGAGGTCTCTACTCTGTGGCCTACACAGATATTATACAGCTGGTCCTCATTTTAGTAGGCTTGGTGAGTTATCAGACAGTTGAACAGGCATAAAATATTAAACGACTACTGTATTATTTTCATTCTTTTGTCTCTCAGTCCATCTGTGTTCCCTTTGTCATGACAAGTCCTCACACCTTGGACATCAGTCAGACTCTGATGAACAACACCTTAAACACTCCCTGGATTGGTCAACCAGAGCTGAAGAAGATCTGGATCATGATTGATGACTTCTTATTTTTTGTAAGGAAACTACATCATGTCCTTTAATAGATAGAATTCACTTTTGTCTCTATAGATATCTGTAGAATAGTGATCAATGTCAAATATATTTGTTGACTGAACTGTTGTTTGGTAACTGAAGAGTCAATTTTAGTATCACAGTGAAATAAACTCAGGTAATCCCTCGTTACTTGCGGTTCATGTGTTCCAGGAACCACCCGCAAACACAAAATTTCACAATATAGCAACAAACTATTATTTACGCTCATTTAAACGTTTATGAACCGTCCCCATACTGATATTAAACCAACTTATATCTGTATTACCTTTTCCTACACTCTTATAGACTGTTTAAAGAACTTTTTTATCTCACAGGAGTGCGCTGCGTTTCAAGACTCAAGGAATGTAGCGCACTTCTGGATGCCGTCGGCCATCACGTAGTACGGTATCACGTGACTATCCACTGAAAATCAGCGATGTAGTGAAGCGACGCGTGTTGATGCATGAATGCATAAGGGATGTACTTCTAAATTTGAAATGGATGTGGACGCACAATACCCAATTATCTGGTCACTTTCAGGCATTGGGGGGTTTGGGATACCAGGCCTTCCACCAGAGGACCTTGTCAGCTTCTTCTGCTGCTTCAGCAAAGATCTCCTGCTTCGCTGCAGCTTTTGTCATACTCATATTTTCAATACCTCTTATACTCATTGGAGCAGCTGCTTCATCCACAGGTAATAATGTGAACCTTGTGTTTCTGGTCCAAACCTTTCTAAAGCTAACATTTCATGATCCTTTCTTCACTCATCATTGTCCACTGTCCCGCAAGGCTGACAAGCGGGTGTAGATGAGACAATTGCAACTGATTGTTTAGTCGCTTGTCCACCTTGTTGATCACGGGTCTGCTGGAGCCTAACCCAGTTGGGTATGAGTGAGAGGCAGGGTAAACCCCGGGATGAGATTGCAGCTAATCACGGGGTCACTCATTTGATGGTACAAATTCTAATAAATTCAATGTTAACACATTTTGACAGTTTAACCGAAAAGACAACATCCCGGATACAAGTGGCTGAATGAGTTTCCTCTGCAGAGTGGCTGGGCGCACCCTCAGATAGGGTGAGGAGCTCAGTCACCAGGGAGGAGCTCGGAGAAGAGCCTGTGCTCCTCCACATCGTGTGGAGCCAGCTGAGGTATGTTGGACCACCGCCCCGGATGCCTCTTGGACGCCTTCGGCTATGTCCTATACCGGAGAGAACTCGGAGAAGACCTATTATGGAAGAGGTGTCTGGGGAGAGGGAAGTTGAAGTTGGATGGATAATTTTAACACAAATCTTTGCAAAGACTTTGCACCACGGTTCTGGTCTACCCTGGCAGAACCTGGTCTCCATGGCCTGTGTGTTTAGGGCCTATTCTTGTGCTGCCATGATCAATGCCTCTGTGCTGCCTGTCTGTTTAGCATTTTCAGTCATTGGTAAATCTTAAGTGATGTCAGTTGCTTTCTCCGTCTGATGGTGGTACATTGTCTTTATCTACACAAAATAATGGGACTGCAGATCAAAAACAGATCATGTGATGATTCTTTGAGTCTTCTCATTTGTCCTAATCTCAGACTGGAACCAGACCACCTATGGTTCTCCATCTCCATATGAACGTGGACAAGCTTCACAATCTCTCCCCATCGCCCTTCAGCACCTCACCCCACCCTTCATCTCCATCATTGGTATTGGATGTGTGGCCGCCGCTGTGATGTCATCAGCTGACTCTGCTTTACTTTCTGCATCTTCTGTCTTCACCAATAACATCTACAAGAGCATCCTGAGACCTCAGGTAAGAAAATACACCTGACGTTATACCTCCCTGTCAGACAGACATGTCCAGATGTTTAAAGGGTGTTCCTTTAACCATACCCTTTACAATAATGAACACTATTTGTCCAGAACACCATGAGGGAATTTTTACAAATTTCTGTAAATGTGCACTTGGACTTTGGCAAAACATGAATCTAATTGCAACTCAGGAACTCACAAACAATGGGGTTAAACAGACATTCAGAAACAAAATAGCTCTTTATTTTAAAAAAATCAAGATCATTCGGTGTAATGCCTGAAACACAATTATCAAATTGGCCCTGACCACAAAATGTATGAAATCTCAAACACGAATGCATGTATTCTCAGCCAGTACAATTAGCATTAGCAGAGATTTTCAAATTATGAGTTATGAGCATATTTGTGAGAGCCTAACACAGGGCACCAAAAATGCTGGTTGTATTGGAGAAAATGTGTTATTAAAATGATTAATTAGAATGATTAATTATAATAGAAACAAAGGAAAATAAAGTAGCTTCCTTAAACGCTTCTTTCAAGGCAGCATGGATGGTAGCAACACTGATGCATGTGAACTAAAACTCATACATGTGAGGCTGAGGCAGGCTGCTGGTGAGCTCATTCTTAAAGAACAGTTTAACCCAAAGACTATAAAGATCACGGCCAATTAACATTCAGGACTGTTATCCACTTAGCCTTTGTCCCACATATAACCTATGTTTACATTCTTCCTAGGAACAAAAGGTTTATTAGCATCATAGATGCTCAAAACAAGAAGTTGACCTTGCCAGTGTTCTCCAGAGGAATATAATGGTCACATTAACCTCCCTCTGCAGACGGTGCTTACAATTAACCAGTTTGTTACAGTGTCACATTCCATCATATTGTCAACAGATATCAACATGTCTCAAACTTAATGTTGTCCCCCCAATCAGTAATCCAAGTCTTTGTTTTCATCAATCCATGTTTCCGACATTGATGACGTTGAATGGTTCTTCAGCTGTTCTTTGTAATCCTTGATGTGTCCAATATTGATATAGAGGCTCCCACTATTGAAGTGACCCTAACCCTAACTCCCCTGGGATAATGCTTTAGAGATGGCTATTGCTATTGAAGTTAGCTGTGAGGAAAAACTAACTGCTGTCCAGACAACTGTTCTTTAAGTGCCTTCATTATTCTTTCTCAGTTGACTTTTCGGCGGAAAGTCAGTGTTGTAATTTCTATGAACAGTCCGAACACTTTGCTTCTTCTGTGTTTTTCTTACTTGGTCCAGCTCCCCCACTCATTTTTATACTTAATCTTATGTTTAAGACAAAAAGAGGGCCAAAATTTGGAGGTAACTCACTTGCGAACTTGTTGTTGGTTCAACACCATGTCTGCGCATGCGCTATAACGTAAATTGCAAGAAGCATTAGATGTCATCTGATTGGCTGTCCTGTATGTCAGCCAGGTGACAGGATGGCAGACAGGCTAAATTATTTTTTTTGAAAACGTAACGACATTCACACAGAATAGAGGATCATAGCTTTACTATGTGACACAAATCTGATTTCGCTTCTTGCAGTTGGGTAAGTTGAGTCTGTTATTTTGTAACTCAGTCCTGCATTGGAACAGCAAGAAGATGCAGCCTACCAAATTTGTAAGGTTGCTTTGACTTTCCAGCAGAGTTATGAGCACAGGAAACCAGTTTCTAGAGGTAGTCACAGCTGTTAAGTTCCTCACCTCTTCTACAGGGAGGCAAGGAGCAGAGGAATCATTGCACTTTTTTGTCGCTTGGCCCTAATGTGAGTCACCTGGGGTGATTTTCCAACTGTCTAATAAGCAAACACGAGTTCACAGTTGCTAAACTAGTTATTATGGCTACTTGCTACAATACTGCCAAACTTCACAGGTGAGAAGCTGAGTTGAAGTCTTGCTGCAGTCTCCCCTGTTACTTAATTGAGCTTCAGGCCTGACGCTTCAGTGAAACAAATTTATCAAACTTCCACTGACCACAGGAGACACTGTAGAGACACCCCAGACGCATCACCAGCGGATCACAGGGCAAGTTGGACAATTGGACAGTTTGGGCAATTTGGAGTGATCAGTTCCCCACAGATGTATTTTTCTGGAAGTGTGAGGAAGCAAGAGAACGCACAGCATGGGGATAACATACATACAGGCACAGAAAGGACTCAAACCAAGAACCTTCTTGCTGTGAGGCAGCAGCACTACACACTGAGCCACCATACTACCCTGTTACAGTATTATATAAGTCTACTATTAAATTTTACTTTATGTTGTTAAACATTGCAATTTAACTGCTTTATTGCTATCCTCACATGGGTCATCATAAATACCTGTATTTGGTGTATTAGAGGCAATTTGTTATAGAAATGTAATATTGGTTATATTATTGCTATTGTTATTGTTATTATATTATTATTATTACTAATAATAGTAATAATAATAGTAATCATAATAATACTAGTAATAATAAGAATAATGATAATGAATTGTGTTAAGTTAATCTAAAGAGCAATAATTATTTGTGGTAATGGAGATTAAATTTGATTTCTATCTAACGAATGATTAATAGTTATGATAATTAAACAATTTACAATAGCAACTTTAAATACCGTTCATCACACTGCAAAAAAGGGAAGGAATTACCAACCGCAATAACTCTGTGATCATTGAGGCTCAAGCACTGACCCTTACACAAACCGACATGACTGTAATTATGAAAACAAGCAGCTTCTTAAAAACTAAATGCACGGTGGTGATATCAGTCGACTTACTGTGGGATGGGGGATTTAGTGACTCTTACCCAATGAGAGAAGATAGTCTACATGAAGGAATTTACAAACCAAGTCTAGTATGGGAAAAGGCAGTCTTGTTCTTGCTTTCTGGCCTGAAATAATGTTAAAACAAAGTAGAAAATGAGCAGTGAGTCAACAGAATAATTCAATCAGTGTTTAGTTGATCTTTATGTTCTCCTCCAGGCTTCGGACCAAAAGAGTCAGTGGGCGGTCAGGGCTTCTGTGGTGGCCGTAGGTGTGGCTGGAACATCTCTCACCATAGTGAATGACACTATCACGGTGTTCTGGTTCCTTGGTTTTCAAGTGTGCTACATCATCCTTTTCCCTGAACTCCTCTGTGTCCTGTTCTTCAACATCTCCAATGGTTATGGGGCTATAATGGGTGGACTGGTGGGATTGATGTTAAAGCTGCTGAGTGGAGATCCATCACTAGGATTGGAACCAGTCCTACATTTCCCAGGATGCACTCTGGAGGATGGTGTTTATGTCCAGTACGCTCCAGTTAAGACCATCTCCATGTTGTCCACCATCGCTGCCATCTTGTTGTTCTCCTACCTGGCTTCTGTCCTCTTCAACAAAGGTGTTCTACCTGAGAAGTGGGATGTGTTCAAGGTGAAAGCCCAGCACTCACCAGTACCACTGTCACCAGTAGGTGGCGCCATAGAGAGGAAAGACGATGAGGAATTAAACGGAAGCAACACTGTGAGTGAGATATTATAGCCAGTTATGAACACAGTGTGTCCCTGTGTGTTCAGTAGTGAGTTTCTTCCTATGTAGTATTCATAAGTACTACTAAATCATTGAAAGTGAATCACTCAGATTTCACTTACAAAATGGTATCTGAATTCTGAAAAGTTGTTCATTGGTCTGAAATAAAAATCTCTTCCTGCATTTACATTGTTTGCTGTTGCTGTTGAAAGGCGGAAAAGAAAATGTGTTAGTAAAGTTCAGGCAAATATTTTGTATTGTTGTCCATAACTCCTGACGACATGACATTATGTATGCGTGTGTGTACATACAGTATGTGTGTGTGTATGTGTACTTTATATACTGTATGTATATACAGTATATATTTTTTATATGTGTATATATGTGTGTGTTTATAAAAGCCCCTACACGGCATGTACCACTGTCAGAGGAAATGGCTAATATCAAGAAGACCTACCAATGGCTGGATAAAGCTGCACAGAGGCACTGATCATGGAAGCACAAGAACAGTCTGCCCCCAGACTGAGGCCTCCTAAAACAATAAGAAACTGGATGAAACTAGTTTTTCCTTCAGATGGCGTTGGTTTAGATCAGGTTGATGATTCACTTTTGACTCGGTCAGCCTTCCTGACATCAGCCACCAGTGCCCACAGTCAACCAGTCCATCATGGCTGTTAACGTCCCAGGAGTGATAGTGATGGTGGTTTTCTACCTGCTGGTTCTTGGGACCGGGATCTGGGCTTCTTTCAAGTCCAAAAGGAAACAGAAGAAAAGTGGAGCCACTGGGATGGAGATGGTCCTGCTGGGAAACCGGAGCATTAATGTGATGGTGGGGGTCTTCACCATGACAGGTGAGGAGAGAACAGCTGACAGAACTAGTATTTAAAAGGTATGATTGTATTTCCATCCAGTCATGAATTACATACGCATGCACAGACCAACTTTCATCTTCACTTTCAGAATTGTTCATCCAGATGAGCAAACCGCACCACATTTTCCAGTCCGTCTAAATATCTGAAATGACGTTCCTTATAAATTATTTGCGGAAATTATCTTGTGAGAAATGTTTGTATTAGTTTTCAGAGTGTGCCCCTAGGAAATGACAAGGTATTTACCACAATCTGAGCTGGAAGTCTATTCAGACAAGTCAGAGGCAAGTCAACCCCCCAAAAAAATCCCCAAAAAGAGTTGTTTCCAGGACACCACGTGTGGAATATCTGTTTTAAAATGTCAATCTGTTGCTGGGATGGGCTTAAATGGGTACAAAAGACAATATATAAGAATAACGAAAATCACAGCACGTCTCTCTGTATTGGTATGTATTGAAGAGATCTGTTTCACCACATCAAATCCAAAATTCTTCGAAGAATTGGCAACTCTCATTGAACCAGGAAGAATTTCCCTGACAATCTTCAGTTTTGTAAAAATCCAACATGTTTTGATGTCAGTTTGTGAGTGTGTGTCATAAGAGAACAGAGTTAAAGCAGGTTTCTGTGAAACGACACCAATTAAAACAAATTTTATTTTGGCCTATGTCCAAAGTCAAGTCATCAGATGATGAAAATGTCCTTTTAGTAGACAAGCACAACCAGGACTTTAATATGACCTTTATTGGTCAAATGAGAATGTATGCAAAAAGGATTGGGGTTTTAATTATTTTATTAAAAGTAACAAGTGCATTCCACTTTATAATACTATGATTCACTGTGGTGAATTATGTAATGATTAAGGTAAACATGACAACATGACTAACTGGACATGCAGGATGGCATTGGTAGAGAGCAGAGCGCCACTGGAACCTGAAGGGGTGATGATCACAGACCACCTGGTGCTCCAAATTAAAGTAACTCCAACAAGTGTAGCTTCTGCATTCAGAGGAAGTACCAACTTAATCGGGGGACTGTCACATGGTCTTTCTGCAAAGACTATCACTTATTTGGTCCGCACTCACCATCTGCCTCAGACTTCCTGTTTTGAAGGCTTGACATGACACAGTCATAACATTCCACAAATATTATCCTCTCCAAAGACAGTTTGTCTGCAATTAAATTAAGTAGTGAATCCCTGTTATATTTTCAATTTAGACGGGTAATACTGATGACATGCAGTGTGAATAGTCATATGATCTATCCTGTAGCGACGTGGCTTGGAGGAAGTGCCATTGTTGGCAGTGTTGAGATGATGTGCACACCATCCATGGGGCTGATCCGGGTCATAGTTCTGTTCCTGTCATACAGCTCAACGTTTATACTTGGTAAGAGTTTTATTACCTCTGGTAGAACAGTGTTTGTGGGAATGTGTAACTTCACCATTATGGTTTGACAATGACATAGAATCACACTAATATTTACCCACCATCAGTTATTTTCACTTCCCTTCAGGTGGTTGAGCTGCTTGTTTTCCTCCAACAGTCACTTTTTTACATTTCCTCAGGTGAAGCGAGTTTTATCATATTGTAATACTCTGATCAGAAGAACAGTCAGATAGCTGTAGGTGTGGACAAAGTCAATGAGTCCACCTGTTTGTCATCACCTGGTATTTCCCTGATCTCGAAGCCCCACCTCTTTCTTGTAAACTGCAACTTGAACTTGAGGGTGGACCCCTACCTCACCTGGGTCACAGGTTACCTGATGGAGTGACCAGTTTGTCAGGCTGGGGGCAACGTGAGGGAGGTGGTCATGGGTAGTATGGGTAACAAAAGGGACAGATTCCTGTCATGTAGCCACATGATTAATAGATTATGATTTCAAATCACTTTTGAATATAATCAAAAAGATTAATGAGCAGAATGGGAATTACATTTCAAATTTTGCCAAACCAACTATTTTTGTCAATGAAGACAACAAAGTAAATGAAGACCTTGGGGCGGTAGTAGCACGGTCCACTAAATCTTGGACTGTGGACCCAAGGGTGTTCCGGTTCAGGAACACCCTTGGGAACACCCACAACATTTGGAGTGTGAACTGGTAGTGAGAGGTGCCAGTTTACCTCCTGAGCATTACCGAGAAGCCTTTGAGCAAGGCACTGTCTCCATACAAGTTGCTCATTGGGTGCACCATGAAGGAGCTGCCTGCCACTCTACTTCCAAATCATTTGCATGCCAACAGTCCCCTGGTGGGCGCGTGCGTGTTAGGGGCCTGTACCAAAATACATACACATGTGATTAACAGCGACTAATGTGTGCTACAGTATACAAATAATTTCTCCTACGGAAGATTAATTAAGTAATTTCATTTTTTTTCAATTTAATTTTTTATACTGAACTCAAGACCATTACAGTTGGCATTTACTGCATTTTAAAATACTTTTCCTGTTTGTTGTGTCTTTCCCTTTTTTTTTTATTATGTGTTTCAATAAAGGGGGTCTGCTGTTTGTCAAACCACTGAGAGAAAGAAACTGTGTGACGATGCTGGACTCTTTCAACATCAAGTATGGAAAAGTAATAATGGCTGGAATGAGTCTTATTTTGCTTGTAATTGATGCCACCTGGCTGCCTGGAACACTCACTGGTTTAGGTACAGTGTGTATATTGTATCTTCATTTGTTAATATATGTACAAGATTTTATTTAGCACAATCTATTACGTAGTTTGTCATAAAACCGTGAATCTTGACTGTCTTTATATCTGTCAGGAGGAACCATGAGTGTGGTTCTGGATTTGCCGTACTCTCTTTGTGTCTGGATCTCTGCTGCTGTTATCATTATCTACACCCTGATGGGAGGTCTCTACTCTGTGGCCTACACAGATATTATACAGCTGGTCCTCATTTTAGGAGGTTTGGTGAGTTATCAGACAGTTCAACAGGCATATTTTGCAATAGTAGTGGTAATAATTTCTGTAAACATTAACTATTTTCTTCTTTTGTCTCTCAGTCCATCTGTGCTCCCTTTGTCATGGTGAGTCCTCACACCTTGGACATCAGTCAGACTCTGATGAACAACACCTTAAACGCTCCCTGGATTGGTCAACCAGAGCTGAAGAAGACCTGGATCATGATTGATAACTTCTTATATTTTGTAAGAAAATATGCAGCATGTCCTTTGATAAATAGAATTCACTTTTGTTTCCATAGACAAATGTTGAATAGCGATCAATATCAGATATAACTATTGACTGTTTTAGAGATTAAGATGGATGCAGATGCAAAGTAACAAATGATCTGGTTTACTTTCAGGGAGTGGGGGGTTTGGGATACCAGGCCCTCCACCAGAGGATCTTGGCAGCTTCTTCTACTACTTCAGCAAAGATCTCCTGCTTTGCTGCGGCTTTCTTAATACTCATATTTTCAATACCTTCTATACTCATTGGAGCAGCTGCTGCATCCACAGGTAATGGGGAACCTTAAATTTATGGTTCAAATCTTTCTAAAACAGACATTTGATGACCCATCTTGATTCATCATCCATCGTTGTCCATTGTCTCGCAAGACTGACAAGCGGGTGTAAATAAAACAATTGCTATCGTCATGTCAAAAGCTGCTTGTGCACCTTATGGGTTACAGGTCTGCTGCAGCTTATCGCAGCTGGGTATGGGTGAGAAGTGGGGTACACCCCAGATGAGATGCGAGCTCATCACATGGCCACTAATTTGGTTCAAGAAATTTTGATGAATTTTAACACAAATCTTTGCAAAGCCTTTGCACCATGATTCTGGTCTACCCTGGCTTCCATGGCCTTTGTGTTGAAGGCCTGGTCAACATTACCCAGTCATTGGTAGATCATAGTGATGTCAGTTACTTCCTCTGTCTGTTGGTGGTACCTCCCATGTTGGTGTCCTACCCTTCTTATTGTTTACTCCTCTTCCTTGTCACCATCATTGGGTTTGAGGTATTCAGCAACTTGTCATTTGGAGTGTGGGGCAGAGATGATTGATATGACGTAGGTGGAAGTAGGCAGACCTGTTGATGTTGCTGATGTGTGACTGGAAGGATGATGTACTGTCAAGGATGACTGATTTAGCAGCCACATTTAGCAGGGAGAATCTCCCTGACATATTTGCCTGTGAGGATGGGATGGGCGTTCTGCTGTTCAATGCCTGAGACATGACTGAGGGTTAACAGCACGAGTTCCACTCCGAAGACGAGGACAGGTTCTCACCTGACATCAGGTACAGGTGGTGAACAGCCAACGCTCCATCTGTTCATACATGTGAGGACAACATAAAGACTCAGTTCTTGATCAGGTCAATCTTAATTGGTTGTACAAAAATACATGCAAATCTGGTAATCTGTAAGTCTTATTTTCCTGACACGGGACAGCAGCTGTTTTGATTGAGTTCCTCTCAGTCAAACATGTATAACAGCACATTTTATACCCCAATTGTGTAATTTCCACTTTGAATTACTGCTTAGTGTTGTTAAACCTTTTTTATCTAGCTAAGATTTTTGGAATGCAGATCAAAAACACATCATCTGATGATTCTTTCAGTCTTTCTTTTGTCTTTCATCCAAATCTCAGACTGGAACCAGACCACCTATGGTTCTCCATCTCCATATGAACGCGGAGAAGCTTCACAATCTCTCCCCATCGCCCTGCAATACCTCACCCCCACTTCCATCTCCATCATCGGTATTGGATGTGTGGCCGCCGCTGTGATGTCATCAGCTGACTCTGCTTTACTTTCTGCATCTTCTGTCTTCACCAATAACATTTACAAGAACATCCTGAGACCTCAGGTAAGAAAATATGCCTGACTGCATGTCTCCCTGTCAGAGACAGACATGTCCAGATATTTAAAGGCTGTTACTATGACCATCTCATTCACAAAAATGAAAACCTTCCAGCAGTTTCCCATTCAGCAGGTTTTCCTGCAGTATAACCATTCTAATGATGTAAGAAAATGAGAACATTTCAACTATTATTCACCAAATTAAATATTAAAGCCCTATGACCAACAGTCTTGATTACCAGGGAGATTTGGACAATAGCAGCGACAACAGGAAGTTTCATACAATTCAAACCAAAAAATTACAGAATCAAATCAAACATTTGAACATTAATTGCCTGGATTTGATGGAGTCCCTGAAGGTCACCAGACTTTGAATCCTAATGTAAATGACATCTATCGAGGTTGAATTTGGGTTACGGAACATTCTTCTTCTTTTCCTTTCGGCTTTTCCCTTCAGGGGTCACCACAGCGAATCGGTGTCCTCCATCTAACCCTGTCTTCTGCATCCTCTTCTCTCACACCAACTACCTTCATGTCCTCTTTCACTACATCCATAAACCTCCTCTTTGGTCTTCCTCTAGGCCTCCTGCCTGGCAGTTCAAAACTCAGCATCCTTCTACCAATATATTCACTATCTCTCCTCTGGACATGTCCAAACCATCTCAGTCTGGCCTCTCTGACTTTATCTCCAAAACCTCTAACATGTGCTGTCCCTCTGATGTACTCCTTCCTGATCCTATCCTTCCTGGTCACTCCCAGAGAGAACCTCAGCATCTTCATCTCTGCTACCTCCAGCTCTGTCTCCTGTCTTTTCCTCAGTGACACTGTCTCTAGACCAAACAACATCGCTGGTCTCACCACAGTTTTGTACACCTTTCCTTTCATTTTAGCTGAGGGTTACGGAACATTACAATGTGAAATTATCCTTGCGAGGGAGCTCTCCAGATGTCTTGCAAACAGGACATGAATAAGACATGTTGGTGGGGATGTCAAAACAATATACCAGAGGTGAAGGCAGGATGAACATAAACCAGACTATTTCATTGGTGATTGCGATCTGTTAATAATGAATCTCAGAGCCCTGTAATAAGTACCAGCAAATAAATGAAATGAACATATTCCAGCGGTTTAAACATTGTGTAAGTGTGGTTTCATTTAACCTGATTTGATCTCTTCGTCTTTGTTATTCACCTGAAATAAGATACAAATTAGAGTTTAAGATTTAGGAAAGACATTGTTCCCCTGCATAAACAGTCAGTGTTGACTAGCAGGTATTTACAGATAATCCAACTGAATGCTTTTTACAGATTTGATCTAAAAACTAATGCAAACCCAACCAAAGTGAGCTAAGACAGACTCTTTATCAATCATATGACGAAATATCACCCACCAATACATCATGAATGTGTGAAAAACATCCCATTTGAAGTTAGTAACAACAAATACGTTTGGAATATCACTAGTCATGTGGGTGAACAGGATATTACTTAGGCCATCTGAAAGTGGGTTTATAATCATAACCAATGGGGTAAATTCATTACTCACTAAATCCAGGAGAATTTTTCAAAGTAGTCTCAGGTTGTTGACATTCTGACAAAATATTGAATATAAAACTGAACATCTGTGTAGGTTAAGATACCAGATTGAGGTAAATGAAGAAGAGCAGCTACAAAAAGGCTGATTCACTTAACCAACTTTAAGCAAGTCCAGTTGAATCTCTTTGATTATTATAAAAAGACAGAAAACATGAGGCAAGAGAGGATACATTTCATAAAAACTGGTAAGATTGATTTAAAAAAAATAAGTAGGAATACAGCATTGAGAGATGTCAACAGAATAATTCAGTCAATGTTTAGATGATCTTTATCTTCTCCTTCAGGCTTCGGACCGAGAGTGTCAGTGGGTGGTCCGGGCTTCTGTGGTGGTGGTGGGTGTGGTCGGAACATTGCTCGCCATGTTGAACAGAGGAATTGTACTGTTTTGGTTTCTTGCTAATGAATTGTGTTATATTGTTATTTTCCCTCAACTTGTCTGTGTCCTCTTCTTTAATGTCTCCAATGGTTATGGGGCTATCATGGGTGTACTGATGCCACTGATGTTAAAGCTGCTGAGTGGAGACCCATTACTAGGATTAGAACCAGTCCTACATTTCCCAGGATGCACTCTGGAGGATGGTGTTTATGTCCAGTACGCTCCAGTTAAGACCATCTCCATGCTGTCCACCATTGCTGCCATCTTGTTGTTCTCCTACCTGGCTTCTGTCCTCTTCAACAAAGGTGTTCTACCTGAGAAGTGGGATGTGTTCAAAGTGAAAGCCCAGCACTCACCAGTACCACTGTCACCAGTAGGGGGCGCCATAGAAGAGAATGAGGAAATGAACATAAACTACTCTGAATGAGATATTATAGCCAGTTATGAACACAGTACGTTCAGCAGTGTGTTTATCTTATTTAATATTCTAAAATTCTACTAAATGATCGAAAGCCACAAAACAACATCTGTGGTCTGAAGAGTTGTTCTGCCTCTCAAAATTCTCTTCCTACATTTACATTCTGATGTTAGCTGTTTCTGGTGAAAGCAGTAAAAATGAATTGCAAAAATCAATAAAATTCTGAATTATTATGTACAGTTGTCCACGACTCAAAATGATCTTGAATGACCTACATTCAATGTGAACTAAAAGAGTAGAATAGAAAATGTTCATTTGTCCCTAAAGGGTAAATTTGTTTCGTGACAATTGTTATAGAGGTTCCGTGTTGTCAGTCCCGTCCATCTCATTGTTGACAGAACACCACGGTATTTGTATCTCTCCATCACCTCTATGTCTATACCATGGACATTCACCAGTGTAATCTGTGATGGTTTCCTCTTGAAGTTGACCACCATCTCCTTTATCTTTACTGGGTTTGTGTGGAGACAGTTTAGTTCACACCAGCAAACTAAGTCCTTGATCGTCTTCCTGTATTCTTGGTCCCTCCCCTCAGATACATGCCCTATAATTCCTGTATAAAAAAAGAACTTCTGGACGTGGCAGTTTACCGTTTTATTTCTGAAGTCGAAGGTATAGAGGGTGTAAACGAAAGGGTAGAGCACTGTGTTCTGGGGGTCCCTGACTGCACATCACAACATCCAACACACAGTCCGTGAGCTTCACATACTGTTGTCCATTTGTGAAGTAGCCCACTGTCTACGTGACCCGCACTTCCAACTTTATCCCTGTAAGTGACCCACAGTGACCCCCCAAGGCTAGGTGCATGGTCCCCTCCTTTTCATTGTCTCTATATTACACCTTGGGCACATCTTTCGCCACCATCTACTTCAATTTGGCTATGGTGATGACAAGCAAGTCTACCTGTCAACGAAAACTCTCACTGCTGCCACAGGCTCGACCCTCACAAACACTAACCCTACTAAAAGCATCTCTTCCAACCATATGGGACCAGGCAACTGCACTGGGGCCACAGGTAAGTGGCCTCAGAATCAGAGCGAACACGCACACAAATAGGATGGATGTAACATCAGCTGAGTCCATGTCTCGTTCTTAACCTCGTGTTGGCAGATAGATATGTCAGTTGTTTGTTGGCAAGGTAAACTGAAAACCGGTTTTCATTTAAAGAAGTCAGCTTCTATTGGTTGAGATGGTTGGTAATTATCTTCAATTCATGAATATTTTTCTCTGCACGGCTGTGTTTTATAATTATATGGTCAGACTTCAGCGAGTTGGGAAGACATCAAAACAGACATCATGGCTCTCAACGTCCCAGGAGTGATAGTGATGGTGGTTTTCTACTTGCTGGTTCTTGGAACCGGAATCTGGGCTTCTTTCAAGTCCAAAAGGAAACAGAAGAAAAGTGGAGCCACTGGAATGGAGATGGCCTTACTGGGAAACCGGAGCATTAACTGGGTGGTGGGGATCTTCACCATGACAGGTGAGGAGAGAATAGCTGACAGAATTAGTTTCTAAAGTTGATGACTGTGAAGTCAACTGACATTATCAGTGTTTTCTTGTAGCAACATGGATTGGAGGAAAAACCATTGTTGGCAGTGTTGAGATAATTTGCACACCATCGATGGGGATGATCCGGGTAATAGTTCTGTTCCTGTCATACAGCTCAACTTTCATTATTGGTAAGATTTTTATTAAAACTTGTAGAATACTCTGTGTTAAAGTGTGAAATAACAAATGTAGACAATCAGAAAAAAACAATATGACTATCACATTGTCAGCTGTATTCACTTCCCTTCAGGTGGTTGAGCTGCATGGTCTGTTCCAACAGTCACTTTCTTACATTTCATCAGATGAAACGAGGGAATGTTTTATCATGTCATCATATTCTGATAGGAAGAACAGTCAAACAGCTGTAGGTGTGGACAAAGTCAATGAATCCAGTTTGTCATCACCTGGTACTTCCCTGCTGCTGAAGCCCCACCCCTCCCTTATAGACAACATCTTGAGCTTGAGGAGATGAGCGTGGAGTCCTACCTCACCTGGGTCACAGGTTACCTGATGGAATAACCAGTTTGTCAGGCTGGGGGCAGCATAAGGGAGGTGGTCATGGGTAGTATGGGCAACAAAAGGGAGTCTTTCCACCATCCTGTTTCACCTGCACAGGTTTCTCCAGGTTGCATTGCTTCAGTTTGGTTGAATTTCTCAGTTTGGTTAAATAGGGGGGAGACTGCAGACTACAACTGGGCAGAAGACCATCAATGAGATAAGATAATCCTTTATTTGTCCCTACATTTGGGATTGTCCCTTACCTCCCCACATTGATACCCTCCATAGGATGGGTAAGCCACGGAAGTTCATAGGCAAGCAGGTTGACTATTACAGAGTGCTGTGTCCAGTGGAAGGGCAAAATGTGACAGAAGATGCTTCAGCAAATTATCAAGCAGAAGATTCAAGGGTCTGGCAGAGATCTAGAAATAGTGGAATGAGGTGGGAACCACGGCTTCATAAACTATAACATTCAGCTGCATTAGGGAGATGGGTTCCAACTGTCGGGTTCCTGTCAAGATATTTCTGAGCCTTAGCCAATGTAGGAAGTGTGTCAACTGATCCAAAGAGAAGGCCAACCGGACTGTTAGCCAGTGGTCCTGAACATGTCCTCTTTTCTATTGAAAATAAAGTGTGCATTTCATTTGGGATTCAAGAAGATCTGTGAGTAACATAACCCAAGCTGTTTGAGGTCAAGTGTGAAATATTCACAGTAAGTTATGATTTAGGGTGCAATGTCTGGTGCAGGTGTTGGTAAACTGTGTTTTATTAAGTCCAAGGTCACCACAACAGTGTACCAGAATACTTTAGAGAACTTCACGATTCCTTCTGCTGAGGATCTGTTGGGACATGCAGATTTCGTCTTCCAGCAGGACTTGGTAGACCAGTCTAGTCTGTTATCCAGGTGCAGTGCCAGGTATTTGTAGGTCTCTACCACCTCCATGTCCTTACCCTCAATGACCACCAGCTGTGCCAAAATAGGTGCCCACCAGAAATCCAGGACCATCTTGATCTTTGAGATGTTAAACTGGAGCTCGTTTCACTGACACCAATCCACAAAGTCTGTCACTTCTCTCCTGTACTTCCCCTCATCACCCGTCCTGATCTATCCCACAACTCCCACAACTGCCGTGTTTGAGAAATTCTACATGTAAGAGAGAGCACAGTTCCTTGAAAAGCCCCGGAGCTGCTGGCCAACACAGATGACAGTCTCCCATATGGACTGGAGTCTATTTGTCAGATCGTCTGTGATCCAGCTCACGAGGTTGGAATCTACAGCCATAGAGGACAATTTCTCCTGCAGGAGCCAGGGATGGATGGTTTTGAAGATGCTTGAGAAATCAAAGAAGAGCACCCTGACAGCACAGCCCCCAACATCCGGGTAGGTCAGTACATGTTGGAAGAAGAACAGGCCAACCGGAGGCCGCTAGGCAAATTGGAGAGCATCCATTGTGCCCTGCACCTGGGGAAGCATGACCAGTTGTTCTAGTGTCTTCATCACATGCAGGGTAAGAGTGACTGGTCGATAATTGTTGAGCTCTGTGGGGAATCTCTTCTTGGGCACAGGGACGATGCAGGTTTTTTACAATGACTGGACTGTCCCCAGCCACAGACTGAGGTTGAACCCCTGTTGAAGAGGGTCTCTTAGCAGCACAGGTTCAAAGGAGTCTCGTTGAGACCTGGTCTGATCCACCACCTGCCTGCCACCTTACATGGTCAGTGATAATCACATTGGACAGTGGGGTCCAGCAGTTGTATTTGGTGGAAAAGTTCTACATGTACAAGGCATTCAAAAATACAATCCAGAGTGTGAGAGGAGGGAGAGGAAGTGATGTTCACAAGACAATCCTTAGGGCTGGAGGCGTTCTGGGATGATGATGACAGGTCAGAGGGGGAGCTGAGCTGGTTGAAAAAACTGTTAAGTTTGTCAACTGGCTCCATGCTTTTTTATTCAGCCTTAAAGTCTGTTTAAGTTGTAACCTCCAGTACATAACAGCAAACATAGAAGACTTTAATGTTACCAGCAGGTTTGTTTTGTTTCTGGCATCGTTTGTGAGATTATTTATTGTAGTGCAGTTACAATATGTCTCGGATGGCAACAACATAGTGAGACATAGTGGGTAGCTGCAGGTCATGTTAGTAATAGTGTCACCAAAATGTTAACTTGTATTATTTTGCCTGTTAAGGTGCAGAAGTGCAGAAGGAGGAACTGAGGAGACTAAAATAATGTCTCCAACAGGACAACAAATAAATATCGCCTTCTTACCTGCTCATTCACATATGTTAAATATACATTTAAGAAAATTGTTCCTCGAGCTGGGATATGCTGCAACTCAAAATACATTTTTTTTGTGTGTATGGTTTCTCTTTCTTTTCAATTTGTTTATGTGTTTCAATGAAGGAGGTCTGCTGTTTGTGAAACCACTGAGAGAAGGAAACTGGGTGACGTTCCTGGACTCTTTCCACGTCAAGTATGGAAAAGTTATAATGGCTGGAATGAGTCTCCTTTGTCTTTTTCTTGATGTCCTCTGGCTGAATGGAACACTCGCTGGTTTAGGTAGTTTGTGCATTATATCTTTATAGATTTATATATGTATAATGTATTTAACACCATCTATCACATAGTCAAGGTGTGTGCATTCTAAAACACAGTAAAACTTGACTGTCGTTACATCTGACAGGAGGAACCATGAGTGTGGTTCTGGATTTGCCGTTCTCTCTTTGTATCTGGATCTCTGCTGCTGTTGTCATCATCTACACCCTGATGGGAGGTCTCTACTCTGTGGCCTACACAGATGTTATACAGCTGGTGCTCGTATTTATTGGCTTGGTGAGTTATCAGACAGTTTAATAGGCATACATATTTTGCAGTAGTATTAATATTAGTAATTATGTAAAATTGTGAATTGTTCTCTCAGTCCATCTGTGTTCCCTTTGTCATGACGAGTCCTCACACCTTGGACATCAGTCAGACTCTGATGAACAACACCTTAAACGCTCCCTGGATTGGTCAACCAGAGCTGAAGAAGATCTGGATCATGATTGATGACTTCTTTTATTTTGTAAGAAAACTACACCATGTCTTTTAAGTGAAATAAACTGTTAACTGACTACTTTTAAAATTTAAAATGGATGTAGTTGCAAATTACCTAATTAACTGGTTTACTTTTCAGGCACTGGGGGGTTTGGGATATCAGTGCTTCCACCAGAGGACCTTGTCAGCTTCTTCTACTGCTTCAGCAAAGATCTCCTGTTTCGCTGCAGCTTTTCTTATAATCATTTTTTCAATACCTCCTATACTCATTGGAGCAGCTGCTGCATCCACAGGTAGTAATAGTGAATTTTACATATATGGTTCAAACCTGTCTAAAACAAATATTTGTCTTCATTCATCAGGCATCATTGTCCCGCAAGGCTGACAAGCGGCTGTAGGCGAGACAATTTCTATCATCTCGTCGAAAGCAACTTTTCCAGTTTGTTGGTCACGGGTCTGCTGGAGCTTATTCCAGCTGAGTATGGGTGACAGGCAGGGTACACCCCAGATGACATGCCAGCCAATCGCGGGGCGGGGCCACCTGTTGGGTGATACAAATCCATTCATTTATTCATTTGCTATACTACTTCATCCCCTGTTGCTGGTCACTGGGGTTTCTGGAGTCTATCGAGTAGACTTATGGGCATGAGGCTGGGAAACGCTCTAAATATGTTTGATACACATTGTAATTAATTTTAAAACAGGTCTTTGCTAAGCCTTTGCACCATAATTAAGGTAATTCTAGAGGATCAGGTCCACAGTGGATGGACAGATGAGGGGTGAACCTGAGAAAACCTGTGAGGACATAAAGCACAGACTCCAGGGAAGAAGGTGTGAATAGAGACTTGGAGAGAGAGGTCAGTGTGTCTTTATGTTGAGTCTCCAGCAGTGTACTGTAGGTCTATAGCAAATAACTCGGCAGCCTAAGCCGGGTTAATTGTAAATTTTCTGAAAAAGACACATTTTAAGTCTAGTCTTAAATAGTGAGAGGGTGTCTGCCTACCAAACCGAGGTAGGGAAATAGTTCCGCAACAGAAGGGCTTGATAGCAAAAGGCTCTAGCCCCGTCCTACTTTTGTAAATTCTAGGAACCATCAGTAGGCCAGTATGTTGAGAGCGTAATGCTCTTGTTGGATTATATGGAACTAAAAATTCCACCAACCTATTCCACAGATAGGTCGGTGTCTGGCCGCGAAGGGCTTTGTAAGTGAGGAGGAGTATTTTAAAATCTATCCTAGCTTTCACAGGAAGTCAGTGCAGAGAAGCAACACAGGAGTAATATGGTCTCTGGTACTGGTCCTGGTCAGAACCTGGTCTCTGGTACTGGTCCTGGTCAGAACATGGGCACCAGCATTCTGGATTAGTTTAAGTCAACTCAAGCTGGGAATAGACTGGCAGATGAGGAAAACAACATTTTGTTTTTCTTTCTAGAGCCAACTCCTCCACTCAATTAGTTTAAGACGTTTAAGACCAAAAACCAGGGTTAAAAATTGTAGGTAATTCTTGTTGTTACTGGTTTAGCACTGTTTCTGCACATGCACAGTGACCTAAGTAGTACAGGGAAGAATTCAACTGTTTGAAAATAAGGGTTATTGTATAATTTTATGATCTAATTATGACATTACTGCTTAGGGTTTGGAAATTTTTTTTCTATTATCTAGAAACAATCATTTGAATGCAGATTACAGATTCTTTTGGTCTTTCCTTGTCTTTCATCCACACCTCAGACTGGAACCAGACCACCTATGGTTCTCCATCTCCATATGAACGTGGTGAAGCTGCCCTAGCTCTCCCCATCGCCCTGCAGCACCTCACACCCACTTTCATCTCCATCATCAGTATCGGATGTGTGGCCGCCGCTGTGATGTCTACAGCTGACTCTGGTTTACTTTCTGCATCTTCAATCTTCACCAATAACATTTACAGAAGCATCCTGAGACCTCAGGTAAGAAAATGCACCTGATTTCAGACAGACATGGCTAGATATTTCAAGTTTGTTCATAGGTTAGACTTTTTTTTTTTTTAAGTGAATAAGACCTCCCCAGTTTTTAAAGAAATCTCACAGCCCTATGATACTTGCTAGGAAATAAAGCCAATGAACAAACATTATCCAGTGGTTTAAACATTGGGCAATTCCAGTTGAATTTGTCCTGATTTGATCTCTTTCTCATCTTTATTCATTTGAAATGAGGGACCAAGGCATCAGTGTCAGAGTTAAAGATTTTCCAAAGTGGTCAGTGTTGTACAGAGTGCTAACCTGGACAATCCAACTGAAGACTTTTTACAGGTCTGCTACAAAAACTGATGCAAATCCAACACAACTGAGCTAAGACAGACTCTTCAATCACATGATGAAACATCACACACTAATACATCATTAATGTGTTAACATCATCCCATTTGAAGTTAGTAAAAATAAATATATTTGTAATGTGGGTGAACGTGGTATTACTTGGGTCACCTGAGCGTGCTGTGGGGTTTTTATCATAACCAATGGGGTAATTCAGCAAAGGACAGTTTCACAAACTACTCCCAGGTTATTGTTATCCTGACAAAATATTGAATATAAAACTGTGAACGTCTGTGGAGGTTCTCAGTGAACCAGAACGAGATAAATCAATAATAACAACAATAATAATAATCATCATCATCATCATCTGGGCTTGCTTAAGGTTGATTTAAAGCAAGAGAGCATGAATTAAATAAAAACGAGTGAGATGAAGAAACAAAGTAGGAATACAGCGGTGAGAGATGTCAACAGAATAATTCACTCAATGTTTAGATGATCTTTATCTTCTCCTTCAGGCTTCGGACCGAGAGTGTCAGTGGGCGGTCTGGGCTTCTGTGGTGGTGGTGGGTGTGGCTTCAACGTCGCTCACCATGTTGAAGAAAGGACTTGTAGTGTTTTGGTTTCTCAGTAATGAAATTTGTTACATTGTAATGTTTCCTCAACTCCTCTGTGTCTTGTTCTTCAACATCTCCAATGGTTATGGGGCTATCATGGGTGTACTGGTGGCACTGATGTTAAAGCTGCTGAGTGGAGACCCATTACTAGGATTAGAACCAGTCCTACATTTCCCAGGATGCACTCTGGAGGATGGTGTTTATGTCCAGTACACTCCAGTTAAGACCATCTCCATGCTGTCCACCATTGCTGCCATCTTGTTGTTCTCCTACCTGGCTTCTGTCCTCTTCAACAAAGGTGTTCTACCTGAGAAGTGGGATGTGTTCAAAGTGAAAGCCCAGCACTCACCAGTACCACTGTCACCAGTAGGTGGCGCCATAGATGAGAAAGAGAATGAGGAAATGAATAGAAGCTCTCAAAGTGAGACATTATAACCAATGATGAACAGAATGCGATCCTGTTTTTCAGCAATGTGTTTCTTACATATTATTCATGTATTCATGATAATGTTCTGGTATTTGTGTTTCTGTTGAAAGGAATAAATTATTAATTTAATAAAAATCAGACAGATTTGTTGTATAGGTGTCCACATCTCAAAATTTTTCAACACAATATGGACTGATAAGAGTGAAGCTAATTGCAGCATCAAGGTGAATCATCCACTGAAGTCAACCATGTTGAACATCTTCAAATTTCTCGGACTTCAGGATTTTTGCTGGGATTTTTTTGTCTGACTTGATAGGATTATTTTGAATTGAATCTGTTAATGATCTGAATCAAGCATTTTAGTATTTTCAATCATCAAACAATTGTAAAGAGATGTTTGCTTCTACATTGCACCAGGGTTAGTTTTGTGCCCCCTTTCATCCATCCATCCATCCATTTTCTGGACTGCTTGTCTGCTTGCACGGGTCATGGGGGGTGCTTGCCTATCCCAGCAGGCATGAGGCGGGGAGATGTTCCAGACACATTGCTAGCACATCACGAAACACATACAAGACGGACAATCATTCACACGCAAAAACACTCCTAGGGGCAGTTTTAGAGCTGCCCAATCCAACTAAAGTGCATCTATGTAGATAGTTGGAGCAAACACAGGTTCATCTTTATGCAGATGATACCATTTTGTTCACCACTGCTTTAACAGTTATAAAATGACAGGCGTCTCACCAAGCACAAACATCTCTCATTGGGTTGGGTTGAATCACTGAAGTATTGATTGAAGTATTGAAGGAAATGGTTAATGCAGAGCACCTTGTCATGAGTGGGAGAACATACAAATTCTGGACAGAAAGGACTGGAACCCAGAACGTTCTACCTGTTAGGGTAGAATGTTCCGAGTTGCACCACCTGCAAATGCAGATCACAATTTAATAAATCTACTTCTTTGAGTTGAGTGAGCATAGTGCGTCTGTCCATCCATCCAGCCATATGTACTGTATGTTTGTATGAATCTTCTTTTCCTTTCGGCTTTTCCCTTCAGTGGTCGCCACAGCGAATCAATTGCCTCCATCTAACCCTGTCCTTTGCATCCTCTTCTCTCACACCAACTACCTTCATGTCCTCTTTCACTACATCCATAAACCTCCTCTTTGGTCTTCCTCTAGGCCTCCTGCCTGGCAGTTCATACCTCAGCATCCTTCTACCAATATATTCACTATCTCTCCTCTGGACATGTCCAAACCATCTCAGTCTGGCCTCTCTGACTTTATCTCCAAAACCTCTAACATGTGCTGTCCCTCTGATGTACTCATTCCTGATCCTATCCTTCCTGGTCACTCCCAGAGAGAACCTCAGCATCTTCATCTCTGCTACCTCCAGCTCTGTCTCCTGTCTTTTCCTCAGTGACACTGTCTCTAGACCAAACAACATCGCTGGTCTCAACACCTTAAACGCTCCCTGGATTGGTCAACCAGAGATGAAAAAGATCTGGCAAATAATTGATAACTTCTTATATTTTGTGAGGAAACTACATCATGTCCTTTATCAAAGAGAATTCACTCTTGTCTCTATGATATCTGTAGAATAGTGATCAGTGTCAACAGACTAAACTGTTGGTTGGCAACTGAAGAATTAGTTTTTGTGTCATTGTGAAATCTAACTATTAACTGACTACATCTAAATATTAAAATGGATGTAAATGCAAATTAACCAATTATCTGGTTTACCCATCAGGCACTGGGTGGTTTGGGACAACAAGCCTTCCACCAAAGGACCTTGTCAGCTTCTTCTACTGTTTCTGCAAAGATTTCCTGTTTTGCTGCAGCTTTTGTCATATTCGTATTTTCAATACCTCTCATACTCATTGGAGCAGCTGCTGCATCCACAGGTAATAATGATGTACCTCGTATTGTAACCTCGGTAAATCTAACAACACATCAATCACACTCACTGTTTTAAGAGGCTTATGTGCGCATGGTACCACAATCGATAGCGGTAGCCATTAGCGCGCACGGAACCGCGACCTTATTAACGTGCACGGTACCGCTAACGACTACCGCTAACGACTGGCAACGACTAAATGCACGTGTGAGTTGAGTGAGCATAGTGCGTCTGTCCATCCATCCAGCCATATGTACTGTATGTTTGTATGAATCTTCTTCTCTCCTTTGGGCTTTTCCCTTCAGGGGTCACCACAGCGAATCGGTGTCCTCCATCTAACCCTGTCTTCTGCATCCTCTTCTCTCACACCAACTACCTTCATGTCCTCTTTCACTACATCCATAAACCTCCTCTTTGGTCTTCCTCTAGGCCTCCTGCCTGGCAGTTCAAAACTCAGCATCCTTCTACCAATATATTCACTATCTCTCCTCTGGACATGTCCAAACCATCTCAGTCTGGCCTCTCTGACTTTATCTCCAAAACCTCTAACATGTGCTGTCCCTCTGATGTACTCATTCCTGATCCTATCCTTCCTGGTCACTCCCAAAGAGAACCTCAGCATCTTCATCTCTGCTACCTCCAGCTCTGTCTCCTGTCTTTTCCTCAGTGACACTGTCTCTAGACCAAACAACATCGCTGGTCTCACCACAGTTTTGTACACCTTTCCTTTCATTTTAGCTGAAACTCTTCTATCACACATCACACCTGACACTTTTCTCCACCCGTTCCATCCTGCCTGGACACGTTTCTTCACCTCTTTTCCACACTCTCCATTGCTCTGGACTGTTGACCCTAAGTACTTCAAATCTTCCACCTTCTTGATGTCTTCTCCCTGTAACCTCACTCTTCCACTTGGGTCCCTCTCATTCACACACATGTACTCTGTCTTACTGCGGCTAACCTTCATTCCTCTCCTTTCCAGGACAAACCTCCACCTCTCTAGCTTCTCCTCCACCTCTTCCCTACTCTCACTGCAGATCACAATGTCATCTGCAAACATCATAGTCCATGGAGATTCCTGTCTAACCTCGTCTGTCATCCTGTCCATCACCATAGCGAACAAGAAGGGGCTCAGAGCTGATCCCTGATGCAGTCCCACCTCCACCTTGAACTCCTCTGTCACACCTACAGCACACCTCACCACTGTCTTGCAGTCCTCATACATGTCCTGCACCGCTCTAACATACTTCTCTGACACTCCAGACTTCCTCATACAATACCACAGTTCCTCTCTGGGCACCCTGTCATAAGCTTTCTCCAGATCTACAAAAACACAATGCAGCTCCCTCTGGCCTTCTCTGTACTTCTCTATCAACATCCTCAAAGCAAATACTGCATCTGTAGTACTCTTTTTTTGGCATGAAACCATACTGCTGCTCACAAATGTTCACTTCTGCCCTAAGTCTAGCTTCCACTACTCTTTCCCATAACTTCAGTGTATGGCTCATCAGCTTTATTCCTCTGTAGTTGCCACAACTCCAGCACCAGCACACTTCTCCTCCACTCCTCAGGCATCTTCTCACTATCTAAGATCCTGTTGAACAACCCAGTCAGAAACTCTACTGCCACCTCTCCTAGACACTTCCAAACCTCTACAGGTATATCATCAGGACCGACTGCCTTTCCACTCTTCATCCTCTTCAGTGCTCTCCTCACTTCATCATGGCTAATCTTTGCTACATCCTGGTCCACAGCAGTCACCTCTTCTAGTCTTTGTTCTCTCTCATTTTCCACGTTCATCAACTCTTCAAAGTACTCTTTCTATCTTCCCATCACACTGCTGGCACCTGTCAATAGACTTCCATCCCTATCCTTAATCACCCTAACCTGCTGCACGTCCTTCCCATCTCTGTCTCTCTGTCTTGCCAGCCTGTATAGATCAGTCTCTCCCTCCTTACTGTCCAACCTAGCATACAAGTCATCATAAGCTTCTTGTTTGGCCTTTGCTACCTCTACCTTCACCTTACGCTGCATCTCCCTGTACTCCTGTCTACTCTCCTCAGTCCTCTCAGTGTCCCACTTCTTCTTAGCTAACCTCTTTCTTTGTATACACTCCTGTACCTCCTCATTCCACCACCAAGTCTCCTTATCTACTTTCCTTCCAGATGACACACCAAGTACTCTCCTACCTGTCTCCCTGATCACATTAGCTGTAGTTGTCCAGTCATCTGGAAGCACCTCCTGACCACCCAGAGCCTGTCTTAACTCCTTCCTAAAGGTCATGCGATACCCTTCCTTTTTCAGCTTCCACCATTTCGTCCTCTGCTCTGCCTTTGCCCTCTTCATCTTCCTCACCACCAGAGTCATCCTACACACCACCATCCTATGCTGTTTGGCTACACTCTCGCCTACCACTACTTTACAGTCACTGATCTCCTTCAGGTTACATCGTCTACACAAGATGTAGTCTACCTGTGTGCTCCTACCACCACTCTTATAGGTCACCCTATGTTCCTGCCTCTTCTGGAAGAAAGTATTCACTACAGCCATTTCCATCCTTTTTGCAAAGTCAACTACCATCTGTCCTTCTGCGTTCCTCTCCTGGATACCAAACCTGCCCATCACTTCCTCATCACCTCTGTTACCTGCACCAACATGTCCATTGAAGTCTGCACCAATGACAACTCTCTCACTTCTAGGTATGCTCTGCATCACTTCATCAAAGTCCAACCAGAATTTCTCCTTCTCCTCCAGCTCACATCCTACCTGTGGGGCATACCCACTAACAACATTGAACATCACACCTTCTATTTCTAGCTTCAGACTCATCACTTTATCTGACACTCTTTTTACCTCCAGGACATTCCTAACAAACTCCTTCTTCAAGATAACTCCTACTCCATTTCTCTTCCCATCTACACCATGATAGAACAACTTGAACCCTGCTCCTAAACTTCTAGCCTTGCTACCTTTCCACCTGGTCTCCTGGACACACAGTATGTCTACCTTCCTCCTCTGCATCATGTCGACCAACTCTCTACCTTTTCCTGTCATAGTTCCAACATTCAACATCCCTACTCTTAGTCCTATACTCTTGGCGCTCCTCTTCTCTTTCTTCGTGCGAACGCACTTTCCGCCTCTCCTTCTTCGACCAACAGTAATCCAATTTCCACCGGTGCCCTGTAGGTCAACAGCGCCGATGGCGGTCGTTGTTAACCCGGGCCTCGACCGATCCGGTATGGAAGTCATAGGTTTGATTTGCATCTTTGATTTGGCAAAAGTTTTACGCCGGATACCCTTCTTGACGCAACCCTCTGTATTTATCCGGGCTTGGGACCGGCACAATAAGACACTGGCTTGTGCCCTCTTGCGGCTACATTAGATCACAATTTAATAAATAACGACATGAAAATTCATTTTAAAAACAGTTTCTCAGAACCAAATGTGTTCGTATGTTGATGATTATGTATTATCTTGTGATACTTTATCTTTTTTTGGTAGTAGGGTGTGTAGTATCGATCCTTCCAAATAAAATTCCCTCCAGATTTGCTGCTTCAATCATTACAAGCAAAAGTATTGAGCTTATCAGTTATAATCAGTAATACATATTTGTCACTGTAGAAAAGACAATATGTGTCTGCGTAATGTTATTATCCAAAGTAAAAACCCTGCTTGACATTACTGGGTTTGAATTGTCTGGCAGCATTTTGCTTGAGTTGTAACCCATTGACCTTCAAGTGCTTTCATTCTTATTCTGTGTTGTTTTTTTAAATCAATGGTTACTTTAATGGCTTTAGCCTGGTCTGAAAACTGTCAGTACCTAGTTCAGACAAAGAAACGTAAAAATAAACCTTTTATTATGTTCAGTCTAATCTGGATGGAGAATGAATGTCTTGCAGGAACTTGGGCTTGTGCTGATTTTGGCAGGTCAGGAAATATAGATGGAACAATTAAAGTGTAACTCATTACTGTTGTAGAGAAGCAGCTCAGTGTACCAAATGTAGCAAATGTTCAGGTACATGAAAACTCATTTCCTAGTAAAATAATTAACTGGACTAAACTAGTTCTTCCTTGAGAGGGCGTTTGTGTTTATGATTTAGGCTTATGATTCTCTTTTGACTCAACCAGCCACTCAGACATCAATAATCAGTGCACACAGGCAACCAGTCCATCATGGCTGTTAACGTCCCAGGAGTGATAGTGATGGTGGTTTTATTCCTGCTGGTTCTTGGAACCGGAATCTGGGCTTCTTTCAAGTCCAAAAGAAAACGGAAGACTAGTGGAGCCACGAGAATGGAGATGGTCCTGCTGGGAAACCGGAGCATTAACGTGGTGGTGGGGGTCTTCACCATGGCAGGTGAGGAAGGAACAGATAACAGAACTTTTATCTAAGGTGGATGACCTCAAATGACCACCTGTGTTTTGTGTGTAGCAACATGGATTGGAGCAAACACTGTTGTTGGTAGTGTTGAGATGATGTGCACACCATCCATGGGGCTGATCCGGGTAATTGTTCTGTTCCTGTCATACAGCTCAACCTTCATTCTTGGTAAGAATTTTTTTTTTACATCTGATAGAATAGTGTTTGTTTCAAAGTGTAAAATGACAAACAGTCAGGAAAAGCTCACCTGACCATCAGTTGTATTTATAAACTGCATTTGTGTGGTTAATTGCCCAAGTTAACATCAACTGCGGCATATACCAAGGGTGTGCACTATCACCACTGCTGTTCTGCATAGGCCTGAACCCCCTCAGTCACATCATCACAAAGAGTGGCTACGGATACCGATTCTCAAGCGGGACAACAATCAGCCATCACCTCTACATGGATGACATCAAGCTGTACACCAGGATTGAGCGAGAAACATTGATCCAATCAGTGAGTCAGTGGATGTCATAGGATAGGAGATATCCAGGACAGCTGCAAATACATTGGAATCCCACAGGCTAATGGCAATCATGAGGAGGCCACAAGGCAGTCACATACCTCCAGAGAGTAAGGAAAGTCCTGAGAAGTCAGCTGAATGGCAAGAACAAGGTCCGAGCCATCAAACATGTATGCACTGCCAGTCATCAGACACCCCGCTGGGATCATAACCTGGCCAAAGGAGGAGATAGAAGCCACAGGTATTACGACTAGAAAGCTCCTCACCATGAATGGAGGATTTCACCCCAAGTCCAGCACCCTGAGGCTGTATACTAAGCTGAAAGAGGGAGGTCGAGGACTAGTGAGCATCAGGGCCACTGTCCAGGATGAGACATCAAAAATCCAAGAGTACATCAGGAAGATGGCCCCAACAGATGAACTGCTCAGTGAATGCCTTAGACAGCAGAAACCTGAGAAGGAAGAGGAGCAGGAGGAGGAGACAACATGGAGGGACAAGCCCCTACACAGCATGTACCACCGTCGGCTAGAGGAAGTGACTGATATCAAGAAGACCTACCAATGGCTGAATAAAGCTGGACCGACAGACAGCACAGAGGCACTGATCATGGCAGCACAAGAACAGGCCCTAAGTACAAGAGCAATAGAGGCCAATATCTACCACAGTAGATCTGACCCAAGGTGTAGGCTATGTAAAGAAGCCCCAGAGACAGTCCAGCATGTGGTAGCAGGGTGTAAGATGCTCGCCAGTTTAGCATACATGGAAATGCACAACAAAGAAGCTGTGATAGTGTACAGGAACATCTGTACCCAGTATGGACTAGAAGTACCCAAAATCCCAATGGGACATACCACCAAAGGTTTGTTGAGAACAACAAGGCTAAGATCCTGTGGGACTTCAGCTTCCAGACTGGATAAAACTAACCAGATATAGTGGTGGTGGTGGACAAAGAGCACAAGAGAGCAGTGGTGATAGATGTGGAGATTCCAGCTGACACCAACATCAGGAGGATGTTGCAGATTCCTGGAACATCTGAAGCCTCAATCCAGAAGAGCGCAGTCCTAGGAACAGCTAAGATACTTACAGAACCCTCAAACTCCCAGGCCTCTGGTAGAGGACCCGAGCTTGAAAATGACACACAGATGCCACCCTACAAGGGTGAGAAGTGACCCAGGCAGTCAGACAGTAAATAGGTGCAGCCACTCTACCTGATTGAATCTTTTTTTCCCGTGCAGAGTGATATTAACTACATTTGTGTTGCTAGTGTAAGAGGAGTAAAGAGTTTAAAGGTCTGATTGCTGAATTTGACATTTTGACAACCTTGACATTTAATCATTTTTGACATCTAATAAATTTAACTGCTCAAATTTTTTCTTCTTCCGGGTGTTTTTTAAATTATCATTGTTTCATTGTAGGAGGTCTGCTGTTTGTCAAACCACTGAGAGAAAAAAACTTTGTGACAATGTTGGACCCTTTTCACATCAAATATGGAAAAATAATAACAGCTGGAATGAGTTTCTTCCAAGTTTTTCTCGAGGTCACCTGGCTGCCTCCAACACTGACTGGATTAGGTACGTATGTGAGCAAAAACTGTGTGGTTATTTACAGCCAGTGTCAGTATTTCTGTTCCCATATACAGTATATATGGAGGTGATCATCAAGACATGAATATCTAATTCACAAATATTTGCAGAGGCAAACAACTGCACAACGCGTTGGTCAACTGCTGTTGTTCCAATTTCTGCCACAAACCACACTGAGCAGCACTGCTACGTTTGCGCATCTCCAACACTCATCTCCTCTAGTTTGTTGTTGTCTCTTTGAGCATCTCAGCGCGCCAGGCCGTGTACCCCCCTGGATACTTTTCCTTTTAGTCTGCTGTGCCCTTTTTGTTCAGTATATTTGTGTTGTTAGTCTTGTCCAGGTTATTGTTGAGGTGAACAACCAGGTACTTGTATGACGACACCACCTCAATGTCCATTCCCTGGATGTTCACCGGTGTCACCAAACAGAGTTCTCGCCTGCGGAAGTCCACCACCAGCTCCTTAGTTTTCCCGAGTTGATCTGAGGGTGGTTCCACTTGCACCCATCCACAAAGTCCTGGGTTGGAGGTGTACTAGCTAGATGTGCAGGTCCTGGGCCGATGTGGCTACAAGTGATCTGGGGTTGTGAGGCTGGGTGGGTGTACAGTGCGACCTCATTCTTTGCGGTCAATGCGTTCCAGGAACCACACGCGAGTGAGGAATCTGCGATCGAAATCATGATCTATTTTATTATTTACCGTAATTTAAATGTTCGTAAACCCTCCCCATACTGATATTAAACCACCTTCCATCTGTATTACCTTTGCCCACACTCTGCTAGACTTTTTAAAGCACTTTTGTGTCTCATGTAAGTCTGAGACTTACAGAACGTAGCACACTTCCGGATGCCGTCAGCCAATGGAATGCGCGTACGGTATCACGTGACTGCCTCCTAAAAATCTGCAATGACGTGGAGTTGAAACCACTGATGCACGAATGTGCGAGGGCGCACTATACTGCCAAATTTGCTGAAACACCTTTGGAGACGGCTTACGATGGAGAAATGAACATTGTATACACAAGCAACAGCTCTGCTGGACACTCCCGCTGTCAGAATGATAATTGCAGGCTCCCCCAAAACCATGCAACATCTGTGGCTTTGTACCGTGTCATCCAACTGCACATTTCGGAGTGGCCTTTTATTGGGGCCAGTCTAAAGCACACATGTGCAATGATGATGCTGTCTAAGCATCTTGATATTCAACACCTGTCGGGTGGGTTGGATTAACCTCAGCAAAGGAGACGTGCTGGTTATCACATATTTAGACAGATTTGTGAATTTGTCTGTGTGTGTGTGTGTGTGTGTGTGTGTGTGTGTGTGTGTTTGAGGGACAGATATTTGTATTTATTTATTTTGACAGGGGGAACCATCAGTGTGGTTCTGGATTTGCCGTTCTCTCTTTGTATCTGGATCTCTGCTGCTGTTGTCATCACCTACACCCTGATGGGAGGTCTCTACTCTGTGGCCTACACAGATATTATACAGCTGGTCCTCATTTTAGGAGGTTTGGTGAGTTATCAGACAGTTTAACAAGTATACATATTTAGTCATAATATTAATAATTATGATTTTTGTGAAATTTGTGTTTTTTCGTCTTTTGTCTCTCAGTCCATCTGTGTTCCCTTTGTCATGACGAGTCCTCACACCTTGGACATCAGTCAGACTCTGATGAACAACACCTTAAACGCTCCCTGGATTGGTCAACCGGAGATGAAAAAGATCTGGCAAATAATTGATAACTTCTTATATTTTGTGAGGAAACTACATCATGTCCTTTATCAAAGAGAATTCACTCTTGTCTCTATGATATCTGTAGAATAGTGATCAGTGTCAACAGACTAAACTGTTGGTTGGCAACTGAAGAATTAGTTTTTGTGTCATTGTGAAATCTAACTATTAACTGACTACATCTAAATATTAAAATGGATGTAAATGCAAATTAACCAATTATCTGGTTTACCCATCAGGCACTGGGTGGTTTGGGACAACAAGCCTTCCACCAAAGGACCTTGTCAGCTTCTTCTACTGTTTCTGCAAAGATTTCCTGTTTTGCTGCAGCTTTTGTCATATTCGTATTTTCAATACCTCTCATACTCATTGGAGCAGCTGCTGCATCCACAGGTAATAATGATGTACCTCGTATTGTAACCTCGGTAAATCTAACAACACATCAATCACACTCACTGTTTTAAGAGGCTTATCTGTGCATGTTACCACAATCGATAGCGGTAGCCATTAGCGCGCACGGAACCGCGACCTTATTAACGTGCACGGTACCGCTAACGACTACCGCTAACGACTGGCAACGACTAAATGCACGTGTGAGTTGAGTGATCATAGTGCGTCTGTCCATCCATCCAGCCATATGTACTGTATGTTTGTATGAATCTTCTTCTCCTTTGGGCTTTTCCCTTCAGGGGTCACCACAGCGAATCGGTGTCCTCCATCTAACCCTGTCTTCTGCATCCTCTTCTCTCACACCAACTACCTTCATGTTCTCTTTCACTACATCCATAAACCTCCTCTTTGGTCTTCCTCTAGGCCTCCTGCCTGGCAGTTCAAAACTCAGCATCCTTCTACCAATATATTCACTATCTCTCCTCTGGACATGTCCAAACCATCTCAGTCTGGCCTCTCTGACTTTATCTCCAAAACCTCTAACATGTGCTGTCCCTCTGATGTACTCATTCCTGATCCTATCCTTCCTGGTCACTCCCAAAGAGAACCTCAGCATCTTCATCTCTGCTACCTCCAGCTCTGTCTCCTGTCTTTTCCTCAGTGACACTGTCTCTAGACCAAACAACATCGCTGGTCTCACCACAGTTTTGTACACCTTTCCTTTCATTTTAGCTGAAACTCTTCTATCACACATCACACCTGACACTTTCCTCCACCCGTTCCATCCTGCCTGTACACGTTTCTTCACCTCTTTTCCACACTCTCCATTGCTCTGGACTGTTGACCCTAAGTACTTCAAATCCTCCACCTTCTTGATCTCTTCTCCCTGTAACCTCACTCTTCCACTTGGGTCCCTCTCATTCACACACATGTACTCTGTCTTACTGCGGCTAACCTTCATCCCTCTCCTTTCCAGGACAAACCTCCACCTCTCTAGCTTCTCCTCCACCTGTTCCCTACTCTCACTGCAGATCACAATGTCATCTGCAAACATCATAGTCCATGGAGATTCCTGTCTAACCTCGTCTGTCAGCCTGTCCATCACCATAGCGAACAAGAAGGGGCTCAGAGCTGATCCCTGATGCAGTCCCACCTCCACCTTGAACTCCTCTGTCACACCTACAGCACACCTCACTACTGTCTTACAGTCCTCATACATGTCCTGCACCGCTCTAACATACTTCTCTGACACTCCAGACTTCCTCATACAATACCACAGTTCCTCTCTGGGCACCCTGTCATAAGCTTTCTCCAGATCTACAAAAACACAATGCAGCTCCCTCTGGCCTTCTCTGTACTTCTCTATCAACATCCTCAAAGCAAATACTGCATCTGTAGTACTCTTTTTTGGCATGAAACCATACTGCTGCTCACAAATGCTCACTTCTGCCCTTAGTCGGCGGCACGGTGGAGTAGTGGTTAGCACTGCTGCATCACAGCAAGAAGGTCAGGGGTTCAAACCCCATCATTTCCAACGTGGCCTTTCTGTGAAGAGTTTGCATGTTCTCTCCGTGTCTGAATGGGTTTTCTCCGGTTCTCCGGTTTCCCCCCATTATCAGGAAAAACATGCATTTAAGGAATACTAGGTCATATTGGCCCATAGTGGCGGCGCACCCAGGGTGCAGCGGCTCTAGACCGACTTTCCATCTGGCCTTTCAACTTCCTTGTACCATCTCTGTGTATAATGACAAATAAAGCTCTTTGTCTTTTGTCTTTGTTTGTTGTAGTCTAGCTTCCACTACTCTTTCCCATAACTTCATTGTATGGCTCATCAGCTTTATTCCTCTGTAGTTGCCACAACTCTGCACATCTCCCTTGTTCTTAAAAATGGGCACCAGCACACTTCTCCTCCACTCCTCAGGCATCTTCTCACTATCTAAGATCCTGTTGAACAACCCAGTCAGAAACTCTACTGTCACCTCTCCTAGACACTTCCAAACCTCTACAGGTATATCGTCAGGACCGACTGCCTTTCCACTCTTCATCCTATTCAATGCCCTCCTCACTTCATCCTGACTAATCTTTGCTACTTCCTGGTCTACAACAGTCACCTCTTCTAGTCTTTGTTTTCTCTCATTTTCCTCATTCATCAACTCTTCAAAGTACTCTTTCTATCTTCCCATCACACTGCTGGCACCTGTCAATAGACTTCCATCCCTATCCTTAATCACCCTAACCTGCTGCACGTCCTTCCCATCTCTGTCTCTCTGTCTTGCCAACCGGTATAGATCAGTCTCTCCCTCCTTACTGTTCAACCTAGCATACAAGTCATCACAAGCCCCTTGTTTGGCCTTTGCTACCTCTACCTTCACCTTACGCTGCATCTCCCTGTACTCCTGTCTACTCTTCTCAGTCCTCTCAGTGTCCCACTTCTTCTTAGCTAACCTCTTTCTCTGTATACACTCCTGTACCTCCTCATTCCACCACCAAGTCTCCTTATCTACTTTCCTTCCAGATGACACACCAAATACTCTCCTACCTGTGTCCCTGATCACATTAGCTGTAGTTGTCCAGTCATCTGGAAGCACCTCCTGACCACCCAGAGCCTGTCTTAACTCCTTCCTAAAAGTCAATCAACATTCTTCCTTTTTCAGCTTCCACCATTTTGTCCTCCGCCCTGTCTTTGTCCTCTTCATCTTCCTCACCACCAGAGTCATCCTACACACCCCCATCCTATGCTATTCACTACAGCCATTTCCATCCTTTTTGCAAAGTCAACTACCATCTGTCCTTCTGCGTTCCTCTCCTGGATACCAAACCTGCCCATCACCTCCTCATCACCTCTGTTACCTGCACCAACATGTCCATTGAAGTCTGCACCAATGACAACTCTCTCACTTCTTGGTATCATGCATCACTTCATCAAAGTCCAACCACAATTTCTCCTTCTCCTCCAGCTCACATCCCACCTGTGGAGCATACCCACTAACAACATTGACCATCACACCTTCTATTTCTAGCTTCAGACTCATCACTCTATCTGACACTCTTTTTACCTCCAGGACATTCCTAACAAACTCCTCCTTCAAGATAACTCCTACTCCATTTCTCTTCCCATCTACACCATGATAGAACAACTTGAACCCTGCTCCTAAACTTTTAGCCTTGCTACCTTTCCACCTGGTCTCCTGGACACACAGTATGTCTACCTTCCTCCTCTGCATCATGTCGACCAACTCTCTACCTTTTCCTGTCATAGTTCCAACATTCAACGTTCCTATTCTCAGTCCTATACTCTTGACGTTCCTCTTCCCTCTGTTCCAAACGATCACACTTTCCTCCTCTCCTTCTTCGACCAACAGTATTCTAATTTCCACCGGCGCCCTGTAGGTCAACAGCACTGATGGCGGTCATTGTTAACCCGGGCCTCAGCCAATCCGGTACGGAAGTCATAGATTTGATTTGCATGTTTGATTTGGCAAAAGTTTTACATCGGATGCCCTTCCTGACACAACCCTCTGTATTTATCCGGGTTTAGAACTGACACAATAAGACACTGGCTTGCGCCCTGTTGCAGCTACATTCCTGTGAAACCCAGAATACAATTTAAAATCCTTGTCTTCACATATAAATCCTTCAGTGGGATTAAAATAAAAATTGTGGTAGTGACATCCGATGAATGATTCATGTGACCATTTTTCAGTCTTTCCTTGTCTTTTGTCTGAACCTCAGACTGGAACCAGACCACCTATGGTTCTCCATCTCCGTATGAACGTGGAGAAGCTACTCTCACTTTGCCCATCACCCTGCAGCACCTCACCCCCACCTTCATCTCCATCATCGGTATTGGATGTGTGGCTGCCGCTGTGATGTCATCAGCTGACTCTGTTTTACTTGCTGCATCTTCTGTGCTCACTGCTAACATTTACAAGACCATCTTCAGACCTCAGGTAAGGAAACACACCTGACTTCATGCTTCCTGTCCGACACAGACATCGCCAGATATTTACAGTTTGTTCCTCTGGCCATACTTTTCACATTCATTCAATGTCATATTAGCGTATAATATATCATCAAATAAAGGCTTCATTTAACAACGGAATCATCAGGTAAACACTCCATCTTGTATTTACTCAGGTAATCCTTGATTGAAGTTTTTTGTGCAATGAACTGAAATATTTCAATGACAAACATAAACTGTGAGGGGAGACCTACTTTTTCACAGCCCTGTATATCAGCAACCACTTATGTAACTTCATTCCTCTGTTAGTTTTTCACATGGTCCCACCCAGAGTTAATTAGTTTGTTAGGAACTGTTATGATGCAAAACTGCAGATCTTTATTTTCTTCTTCAGGCATCAGACCGAGAGAGTCAATGGGCGGTCCGGGTTTCTGTGGTGGTGGTGGGTCTGGTTGGAACATCACTCACCGTAGTGAATAACAGAATCATGGTGTTCTGGTTTCTAGGTTTTGAGGTGTGTTACATTATCATTTTCCCTGAACTCGTCTGTGTCCTGTTCTTCAACATCTCCAATGGTTATGGGGCTATCATGGGTGTACTGGTGGCACTGATGTTAAAGCTGCTGAGTGGAGACACATTACTTGGAATAGAACCAGTCCTACATTTCCCAGGATGCACTCTGGAGGATGGTGTTTATGTCCAGTACGCTCCAGTTAAGACCATCTCCATGTTGTCCACCATTGCTGCCATCTTGTTGTTCTCCTACCTGGCTTCTTTCCTCTTCAACAAAGGTGTTCTACCTGAGAAGTGGGATGTGTACAAAGTGAAAGCCCAGCACTCACCAGTACCACTGTCACCTGTAGGTGGCGCCATAGAGGAGGAAGAAAATGAGGAAAGGAACATAAACAACTCTGAGTGAGATATTATACCCAATGATCACACTGAACACACAGGAACACAGTGTGTTCCTGTGTGTTTTGAATGGATTACCCACCATTGTAAGACAGGTGTAAAGACAACTTGTTTGCTTCTTCATTTGAAAATACAGAGTATCTAATATTCTTTCTGTAAATAAATGCTTGAGAAAGCTGTTGCCACTCAGTTGTGTGATTTTTTTTTTTCACATATTTTAGATGGGATTACCTGTCAGGCCTTGGGAGTCATAGCACTGAATTAAACTGATTTGAGTGATGCTTTTTAAATCTATTATTGTTTGAACATGTTAATAATGAATCCTCCATGTCAGTCATCTAGGTTTGTCACATTTCCTCAGGGATCTGTGCTATCATCAACATTTTTCACACCATGTATACCTCCAGCAAGTGACTTTATCAGGGAATGCTCCCTATATTTCTACTGTTATAGTGGTGCGTCATCCGCATATCTATCAAAATAAAGTGAACATCTCAAAAACACACCAATATCACCACTATAGATGACATTAATGGGGGCTCCAGTTCCAAAATTTATGTTTGATACGTTTATAGATGTTTATCATGCAGCTGCTGTTAATCCAGACCTGTGGTTTTCCTCCTTCTGACTATTTTCATCCTGGTCAGTCACTAACTGGACCAACACGCAAGAAATGGATGAACATTGAACCATTGTTCCTTCCTACAATCTGGAAAACAAATGGGTCCTGTATCAACAGTTCAGCCCACAAACTCGTGAAACGGTTCTGAAACACGCTGATCACAATCAGCTCCCGTTGTGATGTAACAATCGGAGTGATTAACAAAGCCCATCCCCCTCCCTGCATCAGGGACGTACATCCTGAGGTGAAGTTGGATGTGTCTAGTAGGAGGGTAGCAGTGTGTCGCCGTGTCGTTCAGAGCTACACATGCAAATTGCTCAGTTGTTGGTTCTACAAATCAACTTACTGCTTCTATTCTGCCCAAGCCAGAGAAGAACAGACCCTGGCTGCTTTTTATTTTTAATGGTAACGTTCTGGCTATGTTGTGTGCGAGTTTGTGTGTGTGTGCAAAAAAAACTTCACTTCAGCTTGCTTCAGCAATGAGGGTCAGTACAAATGTGGCTTTGCCTCAACGCTGACCCTCCTAAAAGGATCACTTCCAACCATACGGGACATGACAACTGCCGGGGGCCACAGGTAAGGGTTGCACATTTTTACATAGATAGATACTTTATCCCGGGGGAAATTGTGTAGAAATTTTTGTCTTATATACAGAAACCTGAGTATTGTGGTCAGCTTGTATTTGCCTATCTAGTTAGCTCCGCTTTGGTCCTCGTCGGTGAAGCTCGCGTATATCCTCTCCATAAGGTGGACGTACAACATGTGTTGACAGATACGAACCATGCTTCGGGACACCACTGCTAGTTGACAAATGGACACATCAGCTGAGACCGGATCTCGTTCTTTCCCACATGTTGATGGATGGATACAACATATAACATATATAATTATACACAGGTAAAATCTACATGTCTTCTTTTCGGCTTTCCCGTCAGGGTTTATTGGTTGATAAAATATGTTGAGGGCTTTTATACAAGGCTGGAATAGATTAAAATGATTTTCATTATTTCTAGTGGGGAAACGTTTTTTGACTTGTTGGTACTACTGTATTTTCTGAGGTTCTACTGTCTCATCTGAGGTTCTACTGTATTATTTCAGGTTCTACTGTATTATCTGGGTTTCTACTGTATTATTTGAGGTTCTTCTGTATTTTCAGAGTTGTACTGTATTTTTATCTGAAGTTCTATGGAATTATTGTCTGAGGTACTGTACTAAATTAAGGTGTCTTTTAATACTTCAGAAAAAAGATGCATGATTTTGAAATTTAGAAAATTGATTGATGATTGACTGCCAACCTTTCTATTTATTATTTTCTCATTAGTCTTATAAAATTTTGCTGATATAATTATTGTATTTGACAGTCAATATGATTTCTGTGAAGCCAGAAATCCATCTTTATATTTGTTTCACGTAGTCAAAAGTGAACATGGTGACATTATAATTATCTCTACCTTTGAATAATGTACACTTCCGTGTTTGTTGGCAAAGTAAACTCAAAACCAGTTTTAATACAAAGAAGTCAGCTTCTATTGGTTGAGATGGTTGGTAATTATCTTCAATTCATGGATATAGTTCTCTGCACGGCTGTCTTTTATGATTATATGGTCAGACTTTAGCGAGTTGGGAAGACATCAAAACAGACGTCATGGCCGTTAACGTCCCAGGAGTGATAGTGATGGTGGTTTTCTACCTGCTGGTTCTTGGAACCGGAATCTGGGCTTCTTTCAAGTCCAAAAGGAAACAGAGGACAAGTGGAGCCACGAGGATGGAGATGGTCCTGCTAGGAAACCGGAGCATTAACGTGGTGGTGGGGGTCTTCACCATGGCAGGTGAGGAGAGAACAGCTGACAAGAATTAGTATCTAAAGTCGATGACTGTGAAGTTAACTGACATTCTCCGTGTTTTCCTGTAGCGACGTGGATTGGAGGAAACACTGTCATTGGCAGTGTTGCGATGATGAGCACACCATCAATGGGGCTGATTCGGGTAATTGTTCTGTTCCTGTCATACAGCTCAACTTTTATTATTGGTAAGAGTTTTATTTAAATCTGATAGAATAGTGTATCTGTGTAAAATAACTATAGATCAGAAAAAAACCGACATCACTTTGGCATGTCCACACGTAGCCGGGTATTTTTAAAAGCGCATATCATTTGCTACGGTGAGGCCTCTGGTCTACATGACAACACATACGTCAAAAACAAAGGTTTTTGAAAACGACGGGTATGTGTTTGCGTGTGGATGGCTCTAACTGGAGTTTTCAGTCTTGACACATCTTGCCTGCAAAGAAAACTGTTGTAACTTTAGATGTGTGTGATCCATGTCTACACATACAAACAGCGTGGACGTCATTAAAATCGTATCGGTGGCAACAATTCAAATCTTCTTGTCTTGTTTGCCGACAGATAAACGTTCCAGTCAAAAACATGTTGAAAATCATATTTGACACGTATATTTGTTTCTCTGGGTGTTTTTTTTAGAATTATAAAGTTTATATATTGTACATATTTCTTAATCGCCCCATCTCTATTTTTATTACTGTTGTTTTTCTTCAGGTACAAATGTACCTTGAGATAGTCCTCAACCTGTTGTCCATGGAACCCTATTTTATGTACGTCCATCCATCTTCTTCCGCTCATCCGTAGTCGGGTCGCAGGGGCAGCAGCTTCAACAGGGAGCCCCAAACGTCCCTTTTCCCCCCACATCCACCAGCTCTGACTGGGGGATCCCAAGGCGTTCCCAGGCCAGTGTTGAGATATAATCCCTCCACCTGGTCCTGGGTCTGCCCCGAGGTCTCCTCCCAGCTGGACGTGCCAGAAACACCTCCCCAGGGAGGCGTCCTGGAGGCATCCGCACCAGATGCCCAAACCACCTCAACTGACTCCTTTCCACGTGAAGGAGCAGCAGCTCTACTCTGAGCCCCTCGTGAACAGCAGTGTTTCTCACCCTATCTCTAAGGGAGACACCAGCTATCCCCCTGAGAAAGACCATTTCAGCTGCTTGTATCCGCAATCTCGTTCTTTCAGTCATGACCCATCGCTCATGACCATAGGTGAGGGTAGGGATGAAGATTGAACGGTAGATGGAGAGCTTTGCCTCTTGGCTTAGCTCCCTCTTTGTGACAACAGTGTGGTAAAGCGACTGCAATACCGCTCCTGCTGCCCCAATTCTCCGTCCAATCTCACGCTCCATTGTTCCCTCACTCGTGAACAGGACCCCAAGATACTTAAACTCCTTCACTTGTGGAAGGACCTCATCCCCCACTCGGAGAAGGCAGTCCACCGGTTTCCTGCTGAGGACCATGGCCTCAGATTTGGAGGTGCTGATCCTCATCCCCACCGCTTCACACTCGGCTGCAAACCGGACCAGTGAGTGCTGCAGGTCACAGGCTGATGACGCAAACAGGACCACATCATCTGCAAAAAGCAGCGATGCAATCCTCAGGCCACCAAACTGTAACCCCTCCTCACCACGACTACGCCTCGATATCCTGTCCATGAAAATCACGAAAAGGATTGGTGATAAATCACAGCCCTGGCGAAGGCCAACAGCTACTCGGAACAAGTCCGACCTACTGCCGAGAACCCGAACGCAGCTCTAACTTTGGGCGTACAGGGATTGGATGGCCCTGAGGAGAGGCCCCCTCACCCCATACTCCCACAGTACCTCCCACAGTTTATCCCTGGGGACATGTTTTCACTTTCTCTTCATTTTGTTTGTTATTTGTGTGTTTCAATAAAGGAGGTCTGCTGTTTGTCAAACCAATGAGAGAATTAAACTGTATGACGATCCTGGACTCGTTCCACATCAAGTATGGAAAAGTAATAATGGCTGGAATGAGTTTCATTTCACTTTTTATTGATGTCATCTGGCTGAATGGAATACTCACTGGTTTAGGTACAGTGTGTATGTTGTATCTTTATATATTTATATATGTATAAGATTATATGTAGCACCATCTATCACTAATCGATGTGTGCACTAAAACACAGTAAAACCTGATTGTCATTGTATCCAAACAGGAGGAACCATCAGTGTGGTTCTGGATTTGCCGTTCTCTTTTTGTGTCTGGATCTCTGCTGCTGTCATCATCATCTACACCCTGATGGGAGGTCTCTACTCTGTGGCCTACACAGATATTATACAGCTGGTCCTGGTTTTAGGAGGTTTGGTGAGTTATCAGACAGTTTGACAGGAATAAAATATTAAACGACTCTTGTTAATTCCATGTATTATTTTCTTCATTTCTCTCTCAGTCCATCTGTGTTCCCTTTGTCATGATGAGTCCTCACACCTTGGACATCAGTCAGACTCTGATGAACAACACCTTAAACGCTCCCTGGATTGGTCAACCAGAGATGAAAAAGACCTGGATCATGATTGATAACTTCTTATTTTTTGTAAGGAAACTACATCATGTCCTTTAATAGATAGAATTCAGCCTGTCTACACAGATACTATAGAGAAGAAGAAGAAGAATCATCCTGTATTAGTCCTGAAATGGGAAATTTTCTTTTCACTCACCGATACAGGTAGCTGTAGAAAATTACCAATAAATTCAGTTACTTAAGAATCAGGTTTACTGTAACAATAAAATTAGCTATTTAGTAACTAACTTTAAAATTCAACATGGATGTCAATACAAATTACCAAATGATCTGTTTTACTTCTCAGGCACTGGGGGGTTTGGGATGCCAGGCCTTCCACCAAAGGATCTTGTCAGCTTCTTCTACTGCCTCAGCAAAGATCTCCTGCTTCGCTGCAGCTTTTGTTATACTCATATTTTCAATACCTCTTGTACTCATTGGAGCAGCTGCTGCATCGACAGGTAGTACTGGTGACCCATGCATTTCTGGTTCAAACCTTTTTAACACTAACATTTGATGATCCATCCATTGAATCCATCATCATTGAATCCATCCTTAATGTGATGTGCAATAGTCCAATTCCTCGTTGCAATAAATGTTATTTGTTGTTTGTTTATTTATTACAGGGAAGCAGCTGATTTCTTCTGTCAATCACGCATCACAATACTTTTCTTTGAACATCATGATTATTGTCTTGAAATCTTTTTTTCCTATTATATAGCCACAATTATTGGAATGTTGATCACAGAAATGCATCATGTGATGATTCTGTTGTCTTTCCTTTTCTTTCCTCCACACCTCAGACTGGAACCAGACCACCTATGGTTCTCCATCTCCTTATGAACGTGGAGAAGCTGCTATGGTTCTCCCCATCACCCTGCAGCACCTCACCCCCACCTTCATCTCCATCATTGGTATTGGATGTGTTGCCGCCGCTGTGATGTCATCAGCTGACTCTGCTTTACTTTCTGCATCTTCTGTCTTCACCAATAACATTTACAAGAACATCCTGAGACCAAAGGTAAAAAAATATACTTGGTTTCAGGCAGACATGGCTAGATATTTCAAGGTTGTTCATAGGTCAGACTATTTCATTATTGGGTAAGATCTCCATTGTTTTTAAAGTATCTGACAGCCCTATGATACACGCTAGCAAATAATAGCAATGAACAAACATTGTCCAGTGGTCTAAACATTGAGAAATTCTGTTCAATTTGTCCTGATTTGATCTTTTCTTCATCTTTGTTCATTTGAAATGAGAGACCAAGGCGTCAGTGTCAGAGTTAAAGATTTACCAAAGTGATCAGTGTTGACTAACAAGTATGTGCTAACCTGGACAATCCAACTTACAGGTCTGCTCCATAAACGGACGCAACCCCAACCAAACTGAGCTAAGACAGACTCTTCAATCACATGATGAAACATCACACACTAACAACATCCCACTTGAATATCACTAGTCATGTGGGTGAAAGGGATATTACTCGGATCGTCTATTGTAACCACTGGAGTAAATTCATTACTCATCTGTAAACCCAGGACAGTTTCACAAACTAGTCCCAGATTGTTTCCACAATATACAACTGTGTAGGTTCTCAGTAAGCAAGTCCACTTCATTGTTTTGTCTTTCTTGATAAATGTGAAGTTGTGATTATTATTAAAGGATATGAAAACATGAGGCAAGAGAGTGTAAATTAAATAAAAACTGACAAGTTGGATAAACAAAGTAGAAACAAAGCAGTGAGAGATGTCAACAGAATAATTCACTCAATGTTTAGATGATCTTTATCTTCTCCTTCAGGCTTCGGACCGAGAGACCCAGTGGGTGGTCTGGGCTTCTGTGGTGGTTGTCGGTGTGGCTGGAACGTCACTAATTCTGTTGAACAAAGGACTCGTGCTGTTTTGGTTTCTCACTAATGAAATTTGTTACATTGTAATGTTTCCTCAACTCCTCTGTGTCCTCTTCTTCAACATCTCCAATGGTTATGGGGCTATAATGGGTGTACTGGTGGCACTGATGTTAAGACTGTTGAGTGGAGACCCATTACTAGGATTAGAACCAGTCCTACATTTCCCAGGATGCACTCTGGAGGATGGTGTTTATGTCCAGTACGCTCCAGTTAAGACCATCTCCATGCTGTCTGCCATTGCTGCCATCTTGTTGTTCTCCTACCTGGCTTCTGTCCTCTTCAACAAAGGTGTTCTACCTGAGAAGTGGGATGTGTTCAAGGTGAAAGCCCAGCACTCACCAGTACCACTGTCACCAGTAGGTGGCGCCATAGATGAGAAAGACAATGAGGAAATGAATACAAACAATCCCCAGAGTGAGATATTATAGGCACTGATGAACGCAAAGTGTTCCTGTGTTTTCAGTCATGTGTTTATCTCATGTAGTAGTCATAAAATTTACCAAATCATTGAACACAACTCACACAGATATCAATGACCGAAAACAACCTGTATTATGAAAATAATTATCTCTTCTAACAATTATATTGTGATGTTTGTGTTTCTGTTGATAGGAGTAAAAAATGAATTAGTTAAATGAATAAAATTCAGTCAAATATTTTGTATGTGTCCACAACTCAAAAGTTTCTTGAATGACTTAAATTCAACATGGACGGATAGGTGTGAAGAAGATTATTGTGTCACGGTGAATCATGTGAATCAACCACATTCAACGCTTTCGGTTTTCCCTGGCCTCATTTGTAGTTTCCAGAAAATGCATCACTGGAGTCAAATTGTGCCACTATCACGTACAGCTAGGGCTCGGCTACAGTTACACACAAATCGACAGTTACACCTACTTCATCGCCAGAATTAGTAAGGGCCTTAGATTCTCACTTAATATCCGAGAAAAAGCACCAAATCCCACTCCTAGATTTCTCAGCCTCTCTTAGGCTCACCCTGGTCTCCCTAGACCAGTCAAAACAAGTCCCTCTTGGACTTCTCAGCCTCTCTTAGGGTCACCTTGGTCTATCCATAGACCAGTCAAAACACTCATAACCCCTCTTTGGCACACAACTCTGGTCTCTCTAGACCAGTTACAATACACCCCTGTCTCACGAGACCTTCAACCTTTCCTCCCCTGCTGCACCAGCTGACACATGTTCTCTGTCTCTGATGGATATCGGCGACAATGACTATTTGGAACATCCAACTACGCTTAGTGACAAACTTTGGACGTTTTATCTTTGTCAATTCAGAATTAGTGTAAGGAATTCTAAATGACCTTACCTTTAGTTGGCCTGTCACCCCACGCAGAGAAGACGCCCCCTCGGAGCCAGCACCTACCGCCGCCTTCCCTTCAGAGATCCTATCATGATCCAACAATGATCCTGCCCACAACCTCAATTATGTAGTGAGAGTGCTATACTCCAGAAAAACTGAAATAAAGATTCGGGAGCAGCAGAAGAATGGTTGACAGCCAAAATGGGAACTCTTTAATTTGATTTAAATAAATCATAACTCCAGATCAGTCGGGAAAACAGCCACAGACCATCTCCCATGACCCTTTTATACCTCACAGGTCCATATTCGTGTCTACGTGTGTGTGTGTGTGTGTGTGTGTGTGTGTGTGTGTGTGTGTGTGTGTGTGTGTGTGTGTGTATGCATTTGAGGATGTGTGTGTGTTTTCCTTGAAGAGAAAACAAGAAACATTGGATTTCCAGGCAAACGCCCAAACCTTCGTCACCAACCTAAAGTCACCATGACCCCCTTCCTGTCTTTCTGGTTTTGCACAATCAGGTTCTTCAGTTCTAAAAACTGACCCACTGTTTCCTCCTGATTTCTATAACTATTTTATAACCATACATAACCAGAAAAACAGGGAGGGAGTCATGGTGACTTTAGGTTGGTGACGAAAGTTTGGGTGTTTCCCTGGAAATCCAATGTTTCCTGTTTTCCACGAATGTAGACCTGTGAGGTATGAAAGGGTCATGAGAGATGAGTTCTGTGGCTGTTTTCTTGACTGACCTGGTGTTATGATGTATTGAGAATCAAATTAAAGAATTCCCATTTTGGCTGTCAACCATTCTTCTGTTGCTCCTGACTTTTTATTTCAGTTTTTCTGGAGTATAGCAATCTCACTACAGGTGTTTGGGGATGGATACAACATCAGCTGAGACCGGATCTAGTTCTTTCCCACGTGTTGGTGTGGGAAAGAACCCTAACCCTGCAATATCAGAGGTTGTACTGTATTTTTGTCTGAGGTTCTATTGAATTATTGTCTGAGGTACTACTTTACTAAATTATGGTGCATCTTAATACTTCAGAAAAAAGATGCATGATGATTTCAAAATTTACACGAATGATTGATTGATTCCCAAACTTTCTGTTTACTGTTCTGTTAAATTCTGTTATGACGGGTGAGGAGAAAACAGCTAGCAGAATTAGTTTCTAAAGTTGATGATTGTGAAGGCAACTGACATCCTCTGTTTTCCTGTAGCAGCATGGATTGGAGGACACGCTAGTGTTGGCAGTGTTGCAATGATGAACACACCTGTCATACAGCTCAACTTTCATTATTGGTAAGAGTGTTATTTAAAACTCATAGAATACTGTGTCTGTGTAAAATAACAAATATAGACAATCAGAAGTAAGTCGTCTCATTTTGGCATGTCCACACGTAGCCAAGGTATTTTTAAAAACGCATACTTTTGCCTACAGTTAGGCACATTGTCCACTTGACAACATGTAAATCCATGACAAAAATAAAGGTTTTCGAAAAGGAAAATATAAGTGTTCGCATGTGGACGGCTGTAACTGGAGTTTTCAGTCTTGACACATCTTGCCTGCGAAGAGTGTGCCTTTCATTCAAGAATAAATACTTGAAGTCATTTAAATTGTGGAGCCTGAATCTATAATCAAGGAAAACTTTCAAGGAAAAAATGTTTTTAATGTAATTATTGAAAAAAAAAACTTTTCCATGATCTTCTAATTTTTCATATGGGTCTATACTTGTCCTTGAAATGTGTAAATTCAAGAAAAATGTTCATCGAGCTGCTGTATGCTGCATCTTATGATGAAATTTTCTTGGACATGTTTTTGCTTCATGTTTTTTTTTTAATGTGTTTTTATGTGTGAGGGTTAGGAGGCCTAGAGGAAGACCAAAGAAGAGGTTTATGGATGTAGTGAAAGAGGACATGAAGGTAGCTGGTGTGAGAGAAGAGGATGCAGAAGACAGGGTTAGATGGAGGACACTGATTCGCTGTGGAGACCCCTGAAGGGAAAAGCTCAAAGGAGAAGAAGAAGATGTAGATTTTACCTGTGTATAATAATATGTCTATTGGTTGATAAAAAAATGTTGGGGGCTTTTTCACAAGGCTGGAGTAGATTAAAATATTTTTCGTTGTTTCTCGTGGAGAAATGTTTTTTGACTTATGAGCTCAGTCACGAGGTAGGAAAAACTTGTTGCTTATGGTACTACTGCACTATTATCTGAGGTTCTACTGTATAATCTGGGGTTCCACTGTATTTTCAGAGTTGTACTATATTTTTATCTGAAGCTCTATGGAATTATTGTCTGACGTACTGTACTAAATGATGGTGTCTCTTAATACTTCAGAAAACAGATGCATGATTTTGAAATTTAGAAAATTGATTGATGATTGACCTTTCTATTTATTTTTCGGTTACATTTTCTGATTAGTCTTTTCAATTTTGCTGATTATTATATTCTATTATTGTATTTGACAGTCAATGTGATTTCTGTAAAGCCAGAAATCCATCTTTATATTTGTTTCACGTAGTCAAAAGTGAACATGGTGACATTATAATTATCTCTACCTTTGAATAATGTACACTTGCGTGTTTGTTGGCAAAGTAAACTCAAAACCAGTTTCAATACAAAGAAGTCAGCTTCTATTGGTTGAGATGGTTGGTAATTATCTTCAATTCATGGATATAGTTCTCTGCACGGCTGTCTTTTATGATTATATGGTCAGACTTTAGCGAGTTGGGAAGACATCAAAACGGACATCATGGCTGTTAACGTCCCAGGAGTGATAGTGATGGTGGTTTTCTACCTGCTGGTTCTTGGAACCGGAATCTGGGCTTCTTTCAAGTCCAAAAGGAAACAGAGGACAAGTGGAGCCACGGGGATGGAGATGGTTCTGCTGGGAAACCGGAGCATTAACGTGGTGGTGGGGGTCTTCACCATGACAGGTGAGGAAGGAACAGATAACAGAACTTTTATCTAAGGTGGATGACCTCAAATGACCTCCTGTGTTTTGTTGTAGCAACATTGATTGGAGCAAACACTATTGTTGGTAGTGTTGAGATGATGTGCACACCATCCATGGGGCTGATCCGGGTAATTGTTCTGTTCCTGTCATACAGCTCAACCTTCATTCTTGGTAAGAATTTTTTTTTTACATCTGATAGAATAGTGTTTGTTTCAAAGTGTAAAATGACAAACAGTCAGGAAAAGCTCACCTGACCATCAGTTGTATTTATAAACTGCATTTGTGTGGTTAATTGCCCAATTTAACATCAAGTGCGGCATATACCAAGGGTGTGCACTATCACCACTGCTGTTCTGCATAGGCCTGAACCCCCTCAGTCACATCATCACAAAGAGTGGCTACGGATACCGATTCTGAAGCGGGACAACAATCAGCCACCTCCTCTACATGGATGACATCAAGCTGTACACCAGGATTGAGCGAGAAACATTGATCCAATCAGTGAGTCAGTGGATGTCATAGGATAGGAGATATCCAGGACAGCTGCAAATACATTGGAATCCCACAGGCTAATGGCAATCATGAGGAGGCCACAAGGCAGTCACATACCTCCAGAGAGTAAGGAAAGTCCTGAGAAGTCAGCTGAATGGCAAGAACAAGGTCCGAGCCATCAACATGTATGCACTGCCAGTCATCAGACACCCCGCTGGGATCATAACCTGGCCAAAGGAGGAGATAGAAGCCACAGGTATTACGACTAGAAAGCTCCTCACCATGAATGGAGGATTTCACCCCAAGTCCAGCACCCTGAGGCTGTACACTAAGCTGAAAGAGGGAGGTCGAGGACTAGTGAGCATCAGGGCCACTGTCCAGGATGAGACATCAAAAATCCAAGAGTACATCAGGAAGATGGCCCCAACTGATGAACTGCTCAGTGAATGCCTTAGACAGCAGAAACCTGAGAAGGAAGAGGAGCAGGAGGAGACAACATGGAGGGACAAGCCCCTACACAGCATGTACCACCGTCGGCTAGAGGAAGTGACTGATATCAAGAAGACCTACCAATGGCTGAATAAAGCTGGACTGACAGACAGCACAGAGGCACTGATCATGGCAGCACAAGAACAGGCCCTAAGTACAAGAGCAATAGAGGCCGATATCTACCACAGTAGATCTGACCCAAGGTGCAGGCTATGTAAAGAAGCCCCAGAGACAGTCCAGCATGTGGTAGCAGGGTGTAAGATGCTCGCCAGCTTAGCATACATGGAAATGCACAACCAAGAAGCTGTGATAGTGTACAGGAACATCTGTACCCAGTATGGACTAGAAGTACCCAAAATCCCAATGGGACATACCACCAAAGGTTTGTTGAGAACAACAAGGCTAAGATCCTGTGGGACTTCAGCTTCCAGACTGGATAAAACTAACCAGACATAGTGGTGGTGGTGGACAAAGAGCACAAGAGAGCAGTGGTGATAGATGTGGAGATTCCAGCTGACACCAACATCAGGAGGATGTTGCAGATTCCTGGAACATCTGAAGCCTCAATCCAGAAGAGCGCAGTCCTAGGAACAGCTAAGATACTGACAGAACCCTCAAACTCCCAGGCCTCTGGTAGAGGACCCGAGCTTGAAAATGACACACAGATGCCACCCTACAAGGGTGAGAAGTGACCCAGGCAGTCAGACAGTAAATAGGTGCAGCCACTCTACCTGATTGAATGTTTTTTTCCCGTGCAGAGTGATATTAACTACATTTGTGTTGCTAGTGTAAGAGGAGTAAAGAGTTTAAAGGTCTGATTGCTGAATTTGACATTTTGACAACCTTGACATTAAATCATTTTTGACATCTAAAAAATTTAACTGCTCAAATTTTTCTTCCCCCGGGTGTTTTTTAAATTATCATTGTTTCATTGTAGGAGGTCTGCTGTTTGTCAAACCACTGAGAGAAAAAAACTTTGTGACAATGTTGGACCCTTTTCACATCAAATATGGAAAAATAATAACAGCTGGAATGAGTTTCTTCCAAGTTTTTCTCGAGGTCACCTGGCTGCCTCCAACACTGACTGGATTAGGTACGTATGTGAGCAAAAACTGTGTGGTTATTTACAGCCAGTGTCAGTATTTCTGTTCCCATATACAGTATATACGGAGGTGATCATCAAGACATGAATATCTAATTCACAAATATTTGCAGAGGCAAACAACTGCACAACGCGTTGGTCAACTGCTGTTGTTCCAATTTCTGCCACAAACCACACTGAGCAGCACTGCTACGTTTGCGCATCTCCAACACTCATCTCCTCTAGTTTGTTGTTGTCTCTTTGAGCATCTCAGCGCACCAGGCCGTGTACCCCCCTGGATACTTTTCCTTTTAGTCTGCTGTGCCCTTTTTGTTCAGTATATTTGTGTTGTTAGTCTTGTCCAGGTTATTGTTGAGGTGAACAACCAGGTACTTGTATGACGACACCACCTCAATGTCCATTCCCTGGATGTTCACCGGTGTCACCAAACAGAGTTCTCGCCTGCGGAAGTCCACCACCAGCTCCTTAGTTTTCCCGCGTTGATCTGAGGGTGGTTCCACTTGCACCCATCCACAAAGTCCTGGGTTGGAGGTGTACTAGCTAGATGTGCAGGTCCTGGGCCGATGTGGCTACAAGTGATCTGGGGTTGTGAGGCTGGGTGGGTGTACAGTGCGACCTCGTTCTTTGCGGTCAATGCGTTCCAGGAACCACACGCGAGTGAGGAATCTGCGATCGAAATCATGATCTATCTTATTATTTACCGTAATTTAAATGTTCGTAAACCCTCCCCATACTGATATTAAACCACCTTCCATCTGTATTACCTTTGCCCACACTCTGCTAGACTGTTTAAAGCACTTTTGTGTCTCATGTAAGTCTGAGACTTACAGAACGTAGCACACTTCCGGATGCCGTCAGCCAATGGAATGCGCGTACGGTATCACGTGACTGCCTCCTAAAAATCTGCAATGACGTGGAGTCGAAACCACTGATGCACGAATGTGCGAGGGCGCACTATACTACCAAATTTGCTGAAACACCTTTGGAGACGGCTTACAATGGAGAAATGAACATTGTATACACAAGCAACAGCTCTGCTGGACACTCCCGCTGTCAGAATGATAATTGCAGGCTCCCCCAAAACCATGCAACATCTGTGGCTTTGTACCGTGTCATCCAACTGCACATTTCGGAGTGGCCTTTTATTGGGGCCAGTCTAAAGCACACATGTGCAATGATGATGCTGTCTAAGCATCTTGATATTCAACACCTGTCGGGTGGGTTGGATTAACCTCAGCAAAGGAGACGTGCTGGTTATCACATATTTAGACAGATTTGTGAATTTGTCTGTGTGTGTGTGTGTGTGTGTGTGTGTGTGTGTGTGTGTGTGTGTGTGTGTGTGTGTGGGTGTGTGTGTGTTTGAGGGACAGATATTTGTATTTATTTATTTTGACAGGGGGAACCATGAGTGTGGTTCTGGATTTGCCGTTCTCTCTTTGTATCTGGATCTCTGCTGCTGTTGTCATCACCTACACCCTGATGGGAGGTCTCTACTCTGTGGCCTACACAGATATTATACAGTTGGTGCTCATTTTAGGAGGTTTGGTGAGTTATCAGACAGTTTAACAAGTATACATATTTAGTCATAATATTAATAATTATGATTTTTGTGAAATTTGTGTTTTTTCGTCTTTTGTCTCTCAGTGGATCTGTGTTCCCTTTGTCATGACGAGTCCTCACACCTTGGACATCAGTCAGACTCTGATGAACAACACCTTAAACGCTCCCTGGATTGGTCAACCAGAGATGAAAAAGATCTGGCAAATAATTGATAACTTCTTATATTTTGTGAGGAAACTACATCATGTCCTTTATCAAAGAGAATTCACTCTTGTCTCTATGATATCTGTAGAATAGTGATCAGTGTCAACAGACTAAACTGTTGGTTGGCAACTGAAGAATTAGTTTTTGTGTCATTTTGAAATCTAACTATTAACTGACTACATCTAAATATTAAAATGGATGTAAATGCAAATTAACCAATTATCTGGTTTACCCATCAGGCACTGGGTGGTTTGGGACAACAAGCCTTCCACCAAAGGACCTTGTCAGCTTCTTCTACTGTTTCTGCAAAGATTTCCTGTTTTGCTGCAGCTTTTGTCATATTCGTATTTTCAATACCTCTCATACTCATTGGAGCAGCTGCTGCATCCACAGGTAATAATGATGTACCTCGTATTGTAACCTCGGTAAATCTAACAACACATCAATCACATTCACTGTTTTAAGAGGCTTATCTGCGCATGGTACCACAATCGATAGCGGTAGCCATTAGCGCGCACGGAACCGCGACCTTATTAACGTGCACGGTACCGCTAACGACTACCGCTAACGACTGGCAACGACTAAATGCACGTGTGAGTTGAGTGAGCATAGTGCGTCTGTCCATCCATCCAGCCATATGTACTGTATGTTTGTATGAATCTTCTTCTCCTTTGGGCTTTTCCCTTCAGGGGTCACCACAGCGAATCGGTGTCCTCCATCTAACCCTGTCTTCTGCATCCTCTTCTCTCACACCAACTACCTTCATGTCCTCTTTCACTACATCCATAAACCTCCTCTTTGGTCTTCCTCTTGGCCTCCTGCCTGGCAGTTCAAAACTCAGCATCCTTCTACCAATATATTCACTATCTCTCCTCTGGACATGTCCAAACCATCTCAGTCTGGCCTCTCTGACTTTATCTCCAAAACCTCTAACATGTGCTGTCCCTCTGATGTACTCATTCCTGATCCTATCCTTCCTGGTCACTCCCAGAGAGAACCTCAGCATCTTCATCTCTGCTACCTCCAGCTCTGTCTCCTGTCTTTTCCTCAGTGACACTGTCTCTAGACCAAACAACATCGCTGGTCTCACCACAGTTTTGTACACCTTTCCTTTCATTTTAGCTGAAACTCTTCTATCACACATCACACCTGACACTTTCCTCCACCCAGTTCCATCCTGCCTGGACACGCTTCTTCACCTCTTTTCCACACTCTCCATTGCTCTGGACTGTTGACCCTAAGTACTTCAAATCCTCCACCTTCTTGATCTCTTCTCCCTGTAACCTCACTCTTCCACTTGGGTCCCTCTCATTCACACACATGTACTCTGTCTTACTGCGGCTAACCTTCATTCCTCTCCTTTCCAGGACAAACCTCCACCTCTCTAGCTTCTCCTCCACCTCTTCCCTGCTCTCACTGCAGATCACAATGTCATCTGCAAACATCATAGTCCATGGATATTCCTGTCTAACCTCAGTCTGTCAGCCTGTCCATCACCATAGCGAACAAGAAGGGGCTCAGAGCTGATCCCTGATGCAGTCCCACCTCCACCTTGAACTCCTCTGTCACACCTACAGCACACCTCACCACTGTCTTACAGTCCTCATACATGTCCTGCACCACTCTAACATACCTCTCTGACACTCCAGACTTCCTCATACAATACCACAGTTCCTCTCTGGGCACCCTGTCATAAGCTTTCTCCAGATCTACAAAAACACAATGCAGCTCCCTCTGGCCTTCTCTGTACTTCTCTATCAACATCCTCAAAGCAAATACTGCATCTGTAGTACTCTTTTTTGGCATGAAACCATACTGCTGCTCACAAATGCTCACTTCTGCCCTTAGTCTAGCTTCCACTACTCTTTCCCATAACTTCATTGTATGGCTCATCAGCTTTATTCCTCTGTAGTTGCCACAACTCTGCACATCTCCCTTGTTCTTAAAAATGGGCACCAGCACACTTCTCCTCCACTCCTCAGGCATCTTCTCACTATCTAAGATCCTGTTGAACAACCCAGTCAGACACTCTACTGTCACCTCTCCTAGACAGTTCCAAACCTCTACAGGTATATCGTCAGGACCGACTGCCTTTCCACTCTTCATCCTATTCAATGCCCTCCTCACTTCATCCTGACTAATCTTTGCTACTTCCTGGTCCACAACAGTCACCTCTTCTAGTCTTTGTTCTCTCTTATTTTCCTCGTTCATCAACTCTTCAAAGTATTCTTTCCATCTTCCCATCACACCACTGGCACCTGTCAATAGACTTCCATCCCTATCCTTAATCACCCTAACCTGCTGCACGTCCTTCCCATCTCTGTCTCTCTGTCTTGCCAACCTGTATAGATCAGTCTCTCCCTCCTTACTGTCCAACCTAGCATACAAGTCATCATAAGCTTCTTGTTTGGCCTTTGCTACCTCTACTTTCACCTTACGCTGCATCTCCCTGTACTCCTGTCTACTCTCCTCAGTCCTCTCAGTGTCCCACTTCTTCTTAGCTAACCTCTTTCTCTGTATACACTCCTGTACCTCCTCATTCCACCACCAAGTCTCCTTATCTACTTTCCTTCCAGATGACACACCAAATACTCTCCTACCTGTCTCCCTGATCACATTAGCTGTAGTTGTCCAGTCATCTGGAAGCACCTCCTGACCACCCAGAGCCTGTCTTAAGTCCTTCCTAAAAGTCATGCAACACTCTTCCTTTTTCAGCTTCCACCATTTCGTCCTCTGCTCTGCCTTTGCCCTCTTCATCTTCCTCACCACCAGAGTCATCCTACACACCACCATCCTATGCTGTTTGGCTACACTCTCGCCTACCACTACTTTACAGTCACTGATCTCCTTCAGATTACACCGTTTACACAAGATGTAGTCTACCTGTGTGCTCCTACCACCACTCTTATAGGTCACCCTATGTTCCTGCCTCTTCTGGAAGAAAGTATTCACTATAGCCATTTCCATCCTTTTTGCAAAGTCAACTACCATCTGTCCTTCTGCGTTCCTCTCCCAGATACCAAACCTGCCCATCACCTCCTCATCACCTCTGTTACCTGCACCAACATGTCCATTGAAGTCTGCACCAATGACAACTGTCTCACTTCTAGGTATCATGCATCACTTCATCAAAGTCCAACCACAATTTCTCCTTCTCCTCCAGCTCACATCCTACCTGTGGAGCATACCCACTAACAACATTGAACATCACACCTTCTATTTCTAGCTTCAATTTCTAACTCCTACTCCATTTCTCTTCCTATCTGCACCATGATAGAACAACTTGAACCCTGCTCCTAAACTTCTAGCCTTGCTACCTTTCCACCTGGTCTCCTGGACACACAGTATGTCTACCTTCCTCCTCTGCATCATATCAACCAACTCTCTACCTTTTCCTGTCATAGTTCCAACATTCAACGTTCCTACTCTCAGTCCTATACTCTTGACGTTCCTCTTCCCTCTGTTCCAAACGATCACACTTTCCTCCTCTCTTTCTTCGACCAACAGTATTCTAATTTCCACCGGCGCCCTGTAGGTCAACAGCACTGATGGCGGTCATTGTTAACCCGGGCCTCAGCCAATCCGGTACGGAAGTCATAGATTTGATTTGGCAAAAGTTTTACATCGGATGCCCTTCCTGACACAACCCTCTGTATTTATCCAGGTTTAGAACTGACACAATAAGACACTGGCTTGCGCCATGTTGCAGCTACATTCCTGTGAAACCCAGAATACAATTTAAAATCCTTGTCTTCACATATAAATCCTTCAGTGGGATTAAAATAAAAATTGTGGTAGTGACATCCGATGAATGATTCATGTGACCATTTTTCAGTCTTTCCTTGTCTTTTGTCTGAACCTCAGACTGGAACCAGACCACCTATGGTTCTCCATCTCCGTATGAACGTGGAGAAGCTACTCTCACTTTGCCCATCACCCTGCAGAACCTCACCCCCACCTTCATCTCCATCATCGGTATTGGATGTGTGGCTGCCGCTGTGATGTCATCAGCTGACTCTGTTTTACTTGCTGCATCTTCTGTGCTCACTGCTAACATTTACAAGACCATCTTCAGACCTCAGGTAAGGAAACACACCTGACTTCATGCTTCCTGTCCGACACAGACATCGCCAGATATTTACAGTTTGTTCCTCTGGCCATACTTTTCACATTCATTCAATGTCATATTAGCGTATAATATATCATCAAATAAAGGCTTCATTTAACAACGGAATCATCAGGTAAACACTCCATCTTGTATTTACTCAGGTAATCCTTGATTGAAGTTTTTTGTGCAATGAACTGAAATATTTCAATGACAAACATAAACTGTGAGGGGAGACCTACTTTTTCACAGCCCTGTATATCAGCAACCACTTATGTAACTTCATTCCTCTGTTAGTTTTTCACATGGTCCCACCCAGAGTTAATTAGTTTGTTAGGAACTGTTGTGATGCAAAACTGTGCAGATCTTTATTTTCTTCTTCAGGCATCAGACCGAGAGAGTCAATGGGCGGTCCGGGTTTCTGTGGTGGTGGTGGGTCTGGTTGGAACATCACTCACCGTAGTGAATAACAGAATCATGGTGTTCTGGTTTCTAGGTTTTGAGGTGTGTTACATTATCATTTTCCCTGAACTCGTCTGTGTCCTGTTCTTCAACATCTCCAATGGTTATGGGGCTATCATGGGTGTACTGGTGGCACTGATGTTAAAGCTGCTGAGTGGAGACACATTACTTGGAATAGAACCAGTCCTACATTTCCCAGGATGCACTCTGGAGGATGGTGTTTATGTTCAGTACGCTCCAGTTAAGACCATCTCCATGTTGTCCACCATTGCTGCCATCTTGTTGTTCTCCTACCTGGCTTCTTTCCTCTTCAACAAAGGTGTTCTACCTGAGAAGTGGGATGTGTACAAAGTGAAAGCCCAGCACTCACCAGTACCACTGTCACCAGTAGGTGGCGCCATAGAGGAGGAAGAAAATGAGGAAAGGAACATAAACAACTCTGAGTGAGATATTATACCCAATGATCACACTGAACACACAGGAACACAGTGTGTTCCTGTGTGTTTTGAATGGATTACCCACCATTGTAAGACAGGTGTAAAGACAACTTGTTTGCTTCCTCATTTGAAAATACAGAGTATCTAATATTCTTTCTGTAAATAAATGCTTGAGAAAGCTGTTGCCACTCAGTTGTGTGATTTTTTTTTCACATATTTTAGATGGGATTACCTGTCAGGCCTTGGGAGTCATAGCACTGAATTAAACTGATTTGAGTGATGCTTTTTAAATCTATTATTGTTTGAACATGTTAATGATGAATCCTCCATGTCAGTCATCTAGGTTTGTCACATTTCCTCAGGGATCTGTGCTATCATCAACATTTTTCACACCATGTATACCTCCAGCAAGTGACTTTATCAGGGAATGCTCCCTATATTTCTACTGTTATAGTGGTGCGTCATCCGCATATCTATCAAAATAAAGTGAACATCTCAAAAACACACCAATATCACCACTATAGATGACATTAATGGGGGCTCCAGTTCCAAAATTTATGTTTGATACGTTTATAGATGTTTATCATGCAGCTGCTGTTAATCCAGACCTGTGGTTTTCCTCCTTCTGACTATTTTCATCCTGGTCAGTCACTAACTGGACCAACACGCAAGAAATGGATGAACATTGAACCATTGTTCCTTCCTACAATCTGGAAAACAAATGGGTCCTGTATCAACAGTTCAGCCCACAAACTCGTGAAACGGTTCTGAAACACGCTGATCACAATCAGCTCCCGTTGTGATGTAACAATCGGAGTGATTAACAAAGCCCATCCCCCTCCCTGCATCAGGGACGTACATCCTGAGGTGAAGTTGGATGTGTCTAGTAGGAGGGTAGCAGTGTGTCGCCGTGTCGTTCAGAGCTACACATGCAAATTGCTCAGTTGTTGGTTCTACAAATCAACTTACTGCTTCTATTCTGCCCAAGCCAGAGAAGAACAGACCCTGGCTGCTTTTTATTTTTAATGGTAACGTTCTGGCTATGTTGTGTGCGAGTTTGTGTGTGTGTGCAAAAAAAACTTCACTTCAGCTTGCTTCAGCAATGAGGGTCAGTACAAATGTGGCTTTGCCTCAACGCTGACCCTCCTAAAAGGATCACTTCCAACCATACGGGACATGACAACTGCCGGGGGCCACAGGTAAGGGTTGCACATTTTTACATAGATAGATACTTTATCCCGGGGGAAATTGTGTAGAAATTTTTGTCTTATATACAGAAACCTGAGTATTGTGGTCAGCTTGTATTTGCCTATCTAGTTAGCTCCGCTTTGGTCCTCGTCGGTGAAGCTCGCGTATATCCTCTCCATAAGGTGGACGTACAACATGTGTTGACAGATACGAACCATGCTTCGGGACACCACTGCTAGTTGACAAATGGACACATCAGCTGAGACCGGATCTCGTTCTTTCCCACATGTTGATGGATGGATACAACATATAACATATATAATTATACACAGGTAAAATCTACATGTCTTCTTTTCGGCTTTCCCGTCAGGGTTTATTGGTTGATAAAATATGTTGAGGGCTTTTATACAAGGCTGGAATAGATTAAAATGATTTTCATTATTTCTAGTGGGGAAACGTTTTTTGACTTGTTGGTACTACTGTATTTTCTGAGGTTCTACTGTCTCATCTGAGGTTCTACTGTATTATTTCAGGTTCTACTGTATTATCTGGGTTTCTACTGTATTATTTGAGGTTCTTCTGTATTTTCAGAGTTGTACTGTATTTTTATCTGAAGTTCTATGGAATTATTGTCTGAGGTACTGTACTAAATTAAGGTGTCTCTTAATACTTCAGAAAAAAGATGCATGATTTTGAAATTTAGAAAATTGATTGATGATTGACTGCCAACCTTTCTATTTATTATTTTCTCATTAGTCTTATAAAATTTTGCTGATATAATTATTGTATTTGACAGTCAATGTGATTTCTGTGAAGCCAGAAATCCATCTTTATATTTGTTTCACGTAGTCAAAAGTGAACATGGTGACATTATAATTATCTCTACCTTTGAATAATGTACACTTCCGTGTTTGTTGGCAAAGTAAACTCAAAACCAGTTTTAATACAAAGAAGTCAGCTTCTATTGGTTGAGATGGTTGGTAATTATCTTCAATTCATGGATATAGTTCTCTGCACGGCTGTCTTTTATGATTATATGGTCAGACTTTAGCGAGTTGGGAAGACATCAAAACAGACGTCATGGCCGTTAACGTCCCAGGAGTGATAGTGATGGTGGTTTTCTACCTGCTGGTTCTTGGAACCGGAATCTGGGCTTCTTTCAAGTCCAAAAGGAAACAGAGGACAAGTGGAGCCACGAGGATGGAGATGGTCCTGCTAGGAAACCGGAGCATTAACGTGGTGGTGGGGGTCTTCACCATGACAGGTGAGGAGAGAACAGCTGACAAGAATTAGTATCTAAAGTCGATGACTGTGAAGTTAACTGACATTCTCCGTGTTTTCCTGTAGCGACGTGGATTGGAGGAAACACTGTCACTGGCAGTGTTGCGATGATGAGCACACCATCAATGGGGCTGATTCGGGTAATTGTTCTGTTCCTGTCATACAGCTCAACTTTTATTATTGGTAAGAGTTTTATTTAAATCTGATAGAATAGTGTATCTGTGTAAAATAACTATAGATCAGAAAAAAACCGACATCACTTTGGCATGTCCACACGTAGCCGGGTATTTTTAAAAGCGCATATCATTTGCTACGGTGAGGCCTCTGGTCTACATGACAACACATACGTCAAAAACAAAGGTTTTTGAAAACGACGGGTATGTGTTTGCGTGTGGATGGCTCTAACTGGAGTTTTCAGTCTTGACACATCTTGCCTGCAAAGAAAACTGTTGTAACTTTAGATGTGTGTGATCCATGTCTACACATACAAACAGCGTGGACGTCATTAAAATCGTATCGGTGGCAACAATTCAATTCTTCTTGTCTTGTTTGCCGACAGATAAACGTTCCAGTCAAAAACATGTTGAAAATCATATTTGACACAAATATTTGTTTCTCTGGGTGTGTTTTTTAGAATTATAAAGTTTATATATTGTACATATTTCTTAATCGCCCCATCTCTATTTTTATTACTGTTGTTTTTCTTCAGGTACAAATGTACCTTGAGATAGTCCTCAACCTGTTGTCCATGGAACCCTATTTTTTGTACGTCCATCCATCTTCTTCCGCTCATCCGTAGTCGGGTCGCAGGGGCAGCAGCTTCAACAGGGAGCCCCAAACGTCTCTTTTCCCCCCACATCCACCAGCTCTGACTGGGGGATCCCAAGGCGTTCCCAGGCCAGTGTTGAGATATAATCCCTCCACCTGGTCCTGGGTCTGCCCCGAGGTTTCCTCCCAGCTGGACGTGCCAGAAACACCTCCCCAGGGAGGCGTCCTGGAGGCATCCGCACCAGATGCCCAAACCACCTCAACTGACTCCTTTCCACGCAAAGGAGCAGCAGCTCTACTCTGAGCCCCTCGTGAACAGCAGTGTTTCTCACCCTATCTCTAAGGGAGACACCAGCTATCCGCCTGAGAAAGACCATTTCAGCTGCTTGTATCCGCAATCTCGTTCTTTCAGTCATGACCCATCGCTCATGACCATAGGTGAGGGTAGGGATGAAGATTGAACGGTAGATGGAGAGCCTTGCCTCTTGGCTTAGCTCCCTCTTTGTGACAACAGTGTGGTAAAGCGACTGCAATACCGCTCCTGCTGCCCCAATTCTCCGTCCAATCTCACGCTCCATTGTTCCCTCACTCGTGAACAGGACCCCAAGATACTTAAACTCCTTCACTTGTGGAAGGACCTCATCCCCCACTTGGAGAAGGCAGTCCACCGGTTTCCTGCTGAGGACCATGGCCTCAGATTTGGAGGTGCTGATCCTCATCCCCACCGCTTCACACTCGGCTGCAAACCGGACCAGTGAGTGCTGCAGGTCACAGGCTGATGACGCAAACAGGACCACATCATCTGCAAAAAGCAGCGATGCAATCCTCAGGCCACCAAACTGTAACCTCTCCTCACCACGACTACGCCTCGATATCCTGTCCATGAAAATCACGAAAAGGATTGGTGATAAATCACAGCCCTGGCGAAGGACAACAGCTACTCGGAACAAGTCCGACCTACTGCCGAGAACCCGAACGCAGCTCTAACTTTGGGCGTACAGGGATTGGATGGCCCTGAGGAGAGGCCCCCTCACCCCATACTCCCACAGTACCTCCCACAGTTTATCCCTGGGGACATGTTTTCACTTTCTCTTCATTTTGTTTGTTATTTGTGTGTTTCAATAAAGGAGGTCTGCTGTTTGTCAAACCAATGAGAGAATTAAACTGTATGACGATCCTGGACTCGTTCCACATCAAGTATGGAAAAGTAATAATGGCTGGAATGAGTTTCATTTCACTTTTTATTGATGTCATCTGGCTGAATGGAACACTCACTGGTTTAGGTACAGTGTGTATGTTGTATCTTTATATATTTATATATGTATAAGATTATATGTAGCACCATCTATCACTAATCGATGTGTGCACTAAAACACAGTAAAACCTGATTGTCATTGTATCCAAACAGGAGGAACCATGAGTGTGGTTCTGGATTTGCCGTTCTCTCTTTGTGTCTGGATCTCTGCTGCTGTCGTCATCATCTACACCCTGATTGGAGGTCTCTACTCTGTGGCCTACACAGATATTATACAGCTGGTCCTGGTTTTAGGAGGTTTGGTGAGTTATCAGACAGTTTGACAGGAATAAAATATTAAACGACTCTTGTTAATTCCATGTATTATTTTCTTCATTTCTCTCTCAGTCCATCTGTGTTCCCTTTGTCATGACGAGTCCTCACACCTTGGACATCAGTCAGACTCTGATGAACAACACCTTAAACGCTCCCTGGATTGGTCAACCAGAGATGAAAAAGACCTGGATCATGATTGATAACTTCTTATTTTTTGTAAGGAAACTACATCATGTCCTTTAATAGATAGAATTCAGCCTGTCTACACAGATACTATAGAGAAGAAGAAGAAGAATCATCCTGTATTAGTCCTGAAATGGGAAATTCTCTTTTCACTCACCGATACAGGTAGCTGTAGAAAATTACCAATAAATTCAGTTACTTAAGAATCAGGTTTACTGTAACAATAAAATTAGCTATTTAGTAACTAACTTTAAAATTCAACATGGATGTCAATACAAATTACCAAATGATCTGTTTTACTTCTCAGGCACTGGGGGGTTTGGGATATCAGGCCTTCCACCAAAGGATCTTGTCAGCTTCTTCTACTGCCTCAGCAAAGATCTCCTGCTTCGCTGCAGCTTTTGTTATACTCATATTTTCAATACCTCTTGTACTCATTGGTGCAGCTGCTGCATCGACAGGTAGTACTGGTGACCCATGCATTTCTGGTTCAAACCTTTTTAACACTAACATTTGATGATCCATCCATTGAATCCATCATCATTGAATCCATCCTTAATGTGATGTGCAATAGTCCAATTCCTCGTTGCAATAAATGTTATTTGTTGTTTGTTTATTTATTACAGGGAAGCAGCTGATTTCTTCTGTCAATCACGCATCACAATACTTTTCTTTGAACATCATGATTATTGTCTTGAAATCTTTTTTTTCTATTATATAGCCACAATTATTGGAATGTTGATCACAGAAATGCATCATGTGATGATTCTGTTGTCTTTCCTTTTCTTTCCTCCACACCTCAGACTGGAACCAGACCACCTATGGTTCTCCATCTCCTTATGAACGTGGAGAAGCTGCTATGGTTCTCCCCATCACCCTGCAGCACCTCACCCCCACCTTCATCTCCATCATTGGTATTGGATGTGTTGCCGCCGCTGTGATGTCATCAGCTGACTCTGCTTTACTTTCTGCATCTTCTGTCTTCACCAATAACATTTACAAGAACATCCTGAGACCAAAGGTAAAAAAATATACTTGGTTTCAGGCAGACATGGCTAGATATTTCAAGGTTGTTCATAGGTCAGACTATTTCATTATTGGGTAAGATCTCCATTGTTTTTAAAGTATCTGACAGCCCTATGATACACGCTAGCAAATAATAGCAATGAACAAACATTGTCCAGTGGTCTAAACATTGAGAAATTCTGTTCAATTTGTCCTGATTTGATCTTTTCTTCATCTTTGTTCATTTGAAATGAGAGACCAAGGCGTCAGTGTCAGAGTTAAAGATTTACCAAAGTGATCAGTGTTGACTAACAAGTATGTGCTAACCTGGACAATCCAACTTACAGGTCTGCTCCATAAACGGACGCAACCCCAACCAAACTGAGCTAAGACAGACTCTTCAATCACATGATGAAACATCACACACTAACAACATCCCACTTGAATATCACTAGTCATGTGGGTGAAAGGGATATTACTCGGATCGTCTATTGTAACCACTGGAGTAAATTCATTACTCATCTGTAAACCCAGGACAGTTTCACAAACTAGTCCCAGATTGTTTCCACAATATACAACTGTGTAGGTTCTCAGTAAGCAAGTCCACTTCATTGTTTTGTCTTTCTTGATAAATGTGAAGTTGTGATTATTATTAAAGGATATGAAAACATGAGGCAAGAGAGTGTAAATTAAATAAAAACTGACAAGTTGGATAAACAAAGTAGAAACAAAGCAGTGAGAGATGTCAACAGAATAATTCACTCAATGTTTAGATGATCTTTATCTTCTCCTTCAGGCTTCGGACCGAGAGACCCAGTGGGTGGTCTGGGCTTCTGTGGTGGTTGTCGGTGTGGCTGGAACGTCACTAATTCTGTTGAACAAAGGACTCGTGCTGTTTTGGTTTCTCACTAATGAAATTTGTTACATTGTAATGTTTCCTCAACTCCTCTGTGTCCTCTTCTTCAACATCTCCAATGGTTATGGGGCTATAATGGGTGTACTGGTGGCACTGATGTTAAGACTGTTGAGTGGAGACCCATTACTAGGATTAGAACCAGTCCTACATTTCCCAGGATGCACTCTGGAGGATGGTGTTTATGTCCAGTACGCTCCAGTTAAGACCATCTCCATGCTGTCTGCCATTGCTGCCATCTTGTTGTTCTCCTACCTGGCTTCTGTCCTCTTCAACAAAGGTGTTCTACCTGAGAAGTGGGATGTGTTCAAGGTGAAAGCCCAGCACTCACCAGTACCACTGTCACCAGTAGGTGGCGCCATAGATGAGAAAGACAATGAGGAAATGAATACAATCCCCAGAGTGAGATATTATAGGCACTGATGAACGCAAAGTGTTCCTGTGTTTTCAGTCATGTGTTTATCTCATGTAGTAGTCATAAAATTTACCAAATCATTGAACACAACTCACACAGATATCAATGACCGAAAACAACCTGTATTATGAAAATAATTATCTCTTCTAACAATTATATTGTGATGTTTGTGTTTCTGTTGATAGGAGTAAAAAATGAATTAGTTAAATGAATAAAATTCAGTCAAATATTTTGTATGTGTCCACAACTCAAAAGTTTCTTGAATGACTTAAATTCAACATGGACGGATAGGTGTGAAGAAGATTATTGTGTCACGGTGAATCATGTGAATCAACCACATTCAACGCTTTCGGTTTTCCCTGGCCTCATTTGTAGTTTCCAGAAAATGCATTACTGGAGTCAAATTGTGCCACTATCACGTACAGCTAGGGCTCGGCTACAGTTACACACAAATCGACAGTTACACCTACTTCATCGCCAGAATTAGTAAGGGCCTTAGATTCTCACTTAATATCCAAGAAAAAGCACCAAATCCCACTTCTAGATTTCTCAGCCTCTCTTAGGCTCACCCTGGTCTCCCTAGACCAGTCAAAACAAGTCCCTCTTGGACTTCTCAGCCTCTCTTAGGGTCACCTTGGTCTATCCATAGACCAGTCAAAACACTCATAACCCCTCTTTGGCACACAACTCTGGTCTCTCTAGACCAGTTACAATACACCCCTGTCTCACGAGACCTTCAACCTTTCCTCCCCTGCTGCACCAGCTGACACATGTTCTCTGTCTCTGATGGATATCGGCGACAATGACTATTTGGAACATCCAACTACGCTTAGTGACAAACTTTGGACGTTTTATCTTTGTCAATTCAGAATTAGTGTAAGGAATTCTAAATGACCTTACCTTTAGTTGGCCTGTCACCCCACGCAGAGAAGACGCCCCCTCGGAGCCAGCACCTACCGCCGCCTTCCCTTCAGAGATCCTATCATGATCCAACAATGATCCTGCCCACAACCTCAATTATGTAGTGAGAGTGCTATACTCCAGAAAAACTGAAATAAAGATTCGGGAGCAGCAGAAGAATGGTTGACAGCCAAAATGGGAACTCTTTAATTTGATTTAAATAAATCATAACTCCAGATCAGTCGGGAAAACAGCCACAGACCATCTCCCATGACCCTTTTATACCTCACAGGTCCATATTCGTGTCTACGTGTGTGTGTGTGTGTGTGTGTGTGTGTGTGTGTGTGTGTGTGTGTGTATGCATTTGAGGATGTGTGTGTGTTTTCCTTGAAGAGAAAACAAGAAACATTGGATTTCCAGGCAAACGCCCAAACCTTCGTCACCAACCTAAAGTCACCATGACCCCCTTCCTGTCTTTCTGGTTTTGCACAATCAGGTTCTTCAGTTCTAAAAACTGACCCACTGTTTCCTCCTGATTTCTATAACTATTTTATAACCATACATAACCAGAAAAACAGGGAGGGAGTCACGGTGACTTTAGGTTGGTGACGAAAGTTTGGGTGTTTCCCTGGAAATCCAATGTTTCCTGTTTTCCACGAATGTAGACCTGTGAGGTATGAAAGGGTCATGAGAGATGAGTTCTGTGGCTGTTTTCTTGACTGACCTGGTGTTATGATGTATTGAGAATCAAATTAAAGAATTCCCATTTTGGCTGTCAACCATTCTTCTGTTGCTCCTGACTTTTTATTTCAGTTTTTCTGGAGTATAGCACTCTCACTACAGGTGTTTGGGGATGGATACAACATCAGCTGAGACCGGATCTAGTTCTTTCCCACGTGTTGGTGTGGGAAAGAACCCTAACCCTGCAATATCAGAGGTTGTACTGTATTTTTGTCTGAGGTTCTATTGAATTATTGTCTGAGGTACTACTTTACTAAATTATGGTGCATCTTAATACTTCAGAAAAAAGATGCATGATGATTTCAAAATTTACACGAATGATTGATTGATTCCCAAACTTTCTGTTTACTGTTCTGTTAAATTCTGTTATGACGGGTGAGGAGAAAACAGCTAGCAGAATTAGTTTCTAAAGTTGATGATTGTGAAGGCAACTGACATCCTCTGTTTTCCTGTAGCAGCATGGATTGGAGGACACGCTAGTGTTGGCAGTGTTGCAATGATGAACACACCTGTCATACAGCTCAACTTTCATTATTGGTAAGAGTGTTATTTAAAACTCATAGAATACTGTGTCTGTGTAAAATAACAAATATAGACAATCAGAAGTAAGTCGTCTCATTTTGGCATGTCCACACGTAGCCAAGGTATTTTTAAAAACGCATACTTCTGCCTACAGTTAGGCACATTGTCCACTTGACAACATGTAAATCCATGACAAAAATAAAGGTTTTCGAAAAGGAACTCCTCTACACTCCTGATTACCATTGTTTTCATCTGGTCTGGAGAAAGCCCCTTTCTTCTGATGAAGATCCTGCAGTTGTTGGTCCAGGTGTTGTCCATCAGCCCATTCTTCTTTAGTTGTCGATCTTTTTTAGCGATATCAGCTTTCTTTTTAGTGATTCTCATTAATGTAGACATTTTTTCCTTTCAGTTTGAAGCCTTGTTTCAGAAGAGCAATTTTGTGTTTACCATTGTGGAACTTTATCAGCACTACAGGTGGTCTCCTACCTCCAGATGATAATGGGTAGCATGTCTCAATCTGGTCTGATCTATAGTTATCTCCAGATCCCTCAGTTGAGAAATCACTTGTTGATCAATAGTCTCGATGTCAGTGCTGTGTTCCGTTCCCTCTCCTCTGGACACAGCATATGTGTAATTCCTTGGCTTGGCTTTGATGCCAATGATGATCACATCATTTATACCAATGCTTTGTTCCAAATCATCCATTCTTTGTTGTCCCTGTTCTAAGACAATTCCTGGGTATTTTTCATCTGTCTTTTCATATTTTCTTCATTTCGTCCTTCATTTCTTCCATGGTATCTAGCATCAGTTTTAGCTTTTCTTCCAAGTTTTTATCAAAGTCGCTCTTTAACTCGCTCTTTCACTCTTTCATAGAGGAGACAAACTGGTCTAGAGTATCCTTCATATTTTTTTTCCCATCCTGCTCCAATTTTCCTTTTCCTCTCGTCTTTTTGCAGTCAGTGAGAGTCACTGTGAGAGTTTTAGTTCTGTCTCAAATCACTTAGAATGTTTTCGTTCTCTCAGATCAATGGCATTATTTAAGTTCTATCTCAGATCAATCAGTAGCAGATTTAGCAAGACCAGACAGGTGGTCTTTTGGCAGACTGCACTGCCTTTGATCTTACCCAAACGTAACAATATTGCCTCTTTTCTGTGGATTCCCAGAGGCTATGCTTATAAAATGCAAGTCTAACTTGGGAATCCTACCAGTGGAGACCCAGAAAAAAACCAGGGGGTGCAACTTGTGCTTGATATGACAAACGGACTCAGGGGTCACCATGTGACGTGAGTTTCTTCACCTCTTATGAACTCAGACAACAGCTCCTGAAGAGAAAGATCATCGTGGTTGGCACAGTTTGACAGAACAACCCTGAGCTCCCACCTGTACTGCTTGCATGAAAGAAGAGAGGTCTTCTCATCAAAGCAGGAACTAATGACATATTTTAAAAGCAGTTTCACAGACAAAAAATTAAAGTTTATGAGAAGTTTTATTTCAGCAGAGTCAGTGTATATGTTAAGTGTTGTCTCTGCTTTTCCCTCCATGTCTCAGACTGGAACCAGACCACCTATGGTTCTCCTTCTCCATATGAACGTGGAGAAGCTGCTTTAACTCTACCCATCGCCTTGCAGCACCTCACCCCCACCTTCATCTCCATTATCGGGATTGGATGTGTTGCCGCCGCTGTGATGTCATCAGCTGACTCTGCTTTACTTTCAGCATATTCTGTGTTCACCAATAACATTTACAAGAACATCCTGAGACCTCAGGTGAGAAAACACAGCTAAATAAAGCTGACTCCATGACGTTTGTGTTGAAGGAAAGCAGCATATAGTCTCTGAATGGCAGCATTACAGTTTGTATGTGTGAGTCCAGAGCAGCAGATGAGGTCCAGAATGTGTCCTTTACTGTGTGCGACAAAGTTGACCAATCACTGAAGTCCAATCCTGTCCAGGTGGGAGGTGAGGTCTTTGAGTGTGTTACTAAAATTGTCCATGTAGACGTTGAAATACCCCAGAAATGATGTGATAAAATCCTTATTTGGTATTTGTGGGTGGTTCAGGGTGGTGACAATAGTGGGAAGAGGCCCAAAGATCTCACATAGAGCATCACCAGACCACCCCTGCTCCCAGAAGCATGAGGTGGACAGATTTGAGTAAACCCTGCAGGAGTGGCCTCATTCAGGGAAGTAGTCATTTAGCTGCAGCCACGTCTCCGTCATTCACAGAAGGTTCTGCTGCTGCTGCTCAAGGAATGCTATTGCAGTCCGCCTGATGACCAGTGTTTCTCTGTGAGTGGCGAGTAGTTGACTAGAATGATCTGATGGAGTTGGAGATGTAGCTGGAATTGAAGTTGAAGTTCCAATTTAAGCCCCAGTGGGTCCTGGTGTTGGACCAGATCGGCTGTGGGCTCTTGGGTTGGAAGCAGCTTGTTGTCCAGAGTTGGTCCTCATGGCAGAGAACATCAGGTTACAACCAATAGCACCTGGTAGCAAGTAGCATTGAGTACCAGCTACTCACAACTTAAAATATCTCACACTTTGTCCAAGATGGCAAGCATAATACCTTCGTTTCCCAGAGGAAGAAGCAGCAGCCAAAACGCATCACTGTCCTCACTGGAGACTCTGTAGGTTCTCTTTGTAGGTTCTTAGTCAACCAGATAGAGATAAATCAAGGAGACCAAAAAAATCAACTGGACTTGTTTAAATGTGATTGAAACCAACCTGAAACAAATTCAGTTGTTCCTCTTTTCTTGACCTTCTTGAAAACTGAAGTTGTTAAGACACAAAACATGAGGCAAAGAGTGTAAATTCAAATGGAAGTGGCCAGATAGAGAAACAAAGTAGGAATAGACCAGTGAGAGATGTCAATAGAGTCATTCAATGTTTAGGTGATCTTTATCTTCTCCTTCAGGCTTCGAACCGAGAGTGTCAGTGGGCGGTCTGGACTTCTGTGGTGGTTATGGGTGTGGCCGGAACGTCACTCACCATGTTGAAAAGTGGAATTGTAGTGTTTTGGTTTGTTACTAATGAAATATGTTACATTGTAATTTTCCCTGAACTCGTTTGTGCCATTTTCTCCAACATCTCCAATGGTTATGGGGCAATCATAGGTGTACTGGTGGCACTGAGTTTAAAGCTGTTGATTGGAGACACAACAATAGGATTACAACCAGTCCTACATTTCCCAGGATGCACTCTGGAGGATGGTGTTTATGTCCAGTACGCTCCAGTTAAGACCATCTCCATGTTGTCCACCATTGCTGCCATCTTGTTGTTCTCCTACCTGGCTTCTGTCCTCTTCAACAAAGGTGTTCTACCTGAGAAGTGGGATGTGTTCAAAGTGAAAGCCCAGCACTCACCAGTACCACTGTCACCAGTAGGTGGCACCATAGAGGAGGAGGAGAATGAGGAAATGAAGAGAAACAACTGTCAGAGTGAGGTGTCACAAGTGATGATGGTGCATTCATGTTCCTAGGTGTTTGTCTCAAATCATCGAAAGGGAATTAGATTTATCAAAAAGTCTATTTTCAATATTTCAATTTTTACCTTTATTCAGATTTTTGCTGTTGAAAGGATTTTAAAAAATACTTGGGTAAATAAAATTCAAACAAGTATTTTTCATTTCTAAATACTTTAGAATCAATTAAACAACCCTCACTATACACTGGAGTCAGAATGAATAATTCATTACATGATTTCTAATCTAATAATTTCTCATGGTTTCTTCTGTTGAATGTATATCTTGATAGTGCTAAACTATTAGAATGAAACTCCCAAATAATACCAGAGCATTTTCTTACTCATCATTAACAGAGTAATGTTAGAATAACCCCACATTTTATGTCTTCCGAGAATCAAGCTGCACTTCCACTGATCCCTGCATGACAACTATTAGACATGAAATTTACCATTGATGTAAAATGGCTCCGATTTATCTTCAACTGCAGGAACCTTACAAACAGCTGTTAAACCTGATTTCTACCTAGATTGACTCTCTCCCAATGACCTTTAACAAACTTCAACTACTTCATCATCAAAGCCATCAACATGTCTCGGCAGAGACTAGGTTGCTTCATGAGTTTTTAACCTTAGTGGCCCGTCTTTACTGAATATGATTCATCTGTTTTTATGATTAGGCTCCAACCTCAGTCACTTACATTAACTGTAATCAAAGCTCATCTTAAAAAGGCCAATCTTGATCTAGAGAACTTTGCCAACTATAGATCCTCATGCATTCTTCCCTTCATGAGCAGTTGCCAATCAGTTGTGTGACCGCCCCCATAACAACACTGGTTGAGGATTATTAGACTGTATTTTCCAGTGCACTACAGGACAGACAGAACTAGTAAAGGTCAAGCATGACATAATTACATCAGAAAAAAGACACTTCTGTACATGTCTTCTTTGATCTTAAGCGTTTTATACCATGTCCAATTACAGAGATTTGCACATAAAGGAGTCACAGTACGATGGCATAAATCCTATTTATCAGATCAATCTCAATTTGTACATGACTAACCTTTGGTCATGGAGTTGGGCAGGGTTCTCAAGTGCACTGAATCCCTCGCCTGGAAACAACCAGTTACAGTATGAGGCCTGAACTATGGGGAATCTGACTGTGTAATCATGGAAAACTGTTTCTATCTTGTGAATTAAGAGAATGAACTAACAAATATATAACCATTAAAAAGTAGAGAAGCACAAATCATGGGAAGAATTAAAGATATATTGAATCAAGATGTTAGTACTGTGTAACAAGAACAGACGTGAGAATGTTGAAAGTGCTGTAATCGGGAAGATTGGACAAAAGTCTAAATAAATGTCAATGTTGTCAGATTATGTGAGTTGGGTTATTCGTGGAAATGGAAATGAATCACCTAGACAAAGATAATTTTAGGGCTATATTTCACTACTGGCCTGATCAACTAAGACCAACCGAAAGACAAAACAGTACAAGAAGGCTACAAAATGGGGCTTTCATTTCTTTGAAATTGCAATGTTGGACCTCCTCGCCACATGGACGGAGTGGAAACTTTACCCCAACTTCGATCAGTGGATCAATTCAACAGAAAAAAACTTGCTCACAAGTGACGGATAAAAGAGGGACTTTGTTTTAGTTTCTTCTCATATGAAGAAACAACTTATTGCAATCAACTCATGGGACTCAGCAGCTGGACAGGCCCTCTCACAGTCCGGCTGGGTGAGAGGGACTGCTCTACAACAACATCGGATTAGAATTCAACGCAGAACCTGAGCATTCACTGAAGGATTTATTGCCTGTTTTATTTTAATTTTTCCTTTTTTGGACTTTGCCTCTGCTAAATAAATGGGACTTGTATTTGCCCTGAATAGCCGGAGCCAAGAGCAGGTCACCCTGACCGAGTGACTCGCCTGATCCATCTCCAAGAAAAGTATCAGAGCTTTATCGTTAAGGCAGCAGTTACATTAATAATTGAAAGAAATCACTTATTGAAGGAAATTATTAATTAGACTGATTGATTTGGACTTGGGTCTTGGATAATTTAGATTAAGACCAGAGCTCCTAAAAAGAGACATAACTCTAAAATTAGCAAGCAACAAAGCAGCCATGTTAGGAAGTGGTTAAATGTCATATCAAATGAGTCACATAGCTGGAACAGCTGGTTTTCATCACACACACACACACACACACACACACACACACACACACACATATTTACACAAACCCAGGCAGATGCAAAGAGTTGGCCTGAAAGGGTTAATCCACTGGATCTTCTGGCTGGAATGATTGGGGAAATTCACACTGTCGTTAATAAAGTACAGATTCATATTCTTTCATGTCTCACCTATTCTTAAGATTATCTTGTGATATTCTCCAACCGTCGTTCTTCTGAGCCAGACAATATTTCTAATATCAGTACATAGCGACAGTCAACCAGTCCATCATGGCAGTTAACGTTCCAGGAGTGATAGTGATGGTAGTTTTCTACCTGCTGGTCCTTGGGACTGGAATCGGGGCTTCTTTCAAGTCCCAGAGGAAACAAAAGAAAAGTGGAGCCACTGGAATGGAGATGGTCCTGCTGGAAAACCGGAGCATCAACTGGGTGGTGGTGGTCTTCAGCATGACAGGTGGGGAGAAAACAGCTGACAGAACTGTAATGGCAACTCTGTGACTGATCTCCATAAATTCATGACAACAAAATACATTCATTCATCTTCTAAACCCGCTTCATCCGCTTTATGAATGAAAGGTTGTTTCTGTCTGTTGATGTTTCCATTTGACATTAGACCACTGCAGATGATTTAATATTAGACTACAGCTGTTGGAAAACTACAGCTAATGTGATCAGGGAGACAGGTAGGAGAGTACTTGGTGTGTCATCTGGAAGGAAAGTAGATAAGGAGACTTGGTGGAGGAATGAGGAGGTACAGGAGTGTATACAGAGAAAGAGGTTAGCTAAGAAGAAGTGGGACACTGAGAGGACTGAGGAGAGTAGACAGGAGTACAGGGATGTGCAGCGTAAAGTAAAGGTAGAGGTAGCAAAGGCCAAACAAGGGGCTTATGATGACTTGTATGCTAGGTTGGACAGTAAGGAGGGAGAGACTGATCTATACAGGTTGGCAAGACAGAGAGATAGAGATGGGAAGGACGTGCAGCAGGTTAGGGTGATTAAGGATAGGGATGGAAGTCTATTGACAGGTGCCAGCAGTGTGATGGGAAGATAGAAAGAGTACTTTGAAGAGTTGATGAACGTGGAAAATGAGAGAGAACAAAGACTAGAAGAGGTGACTGTTGTGGACCAGGAAGTAGCAAAGATTAGTCAGGATGAAATGAGGAGAGCACTGAAGAGGATGAAGAGTGGAAAGGCAGTCGGTCCTGATGATATACCTGTAGAGGTTTGGAAGTGTCTAGGAGAGGTGGCAGTAGAGTTTCTGACTGGGTTGTTCAACAGGATCTTAGATAGTGAGAAGATGCCTGAGGAGTGGAGGAGAAGTGTGCTGGTGCCCATTTTTAAGAACAAGGGAGACGTGCAGAGTTGTGGCAACTACAGAGGAATTAAGCTGATGAGCCATACAATGAAGTTATGGGAAAGAGTAGTGGAAGCTAGACTAAGGGCAGAAGTGAACATTTGTGAGCAGCAGTATGGTTTCATGCCAAAAAAAGAGTACTACAGATGCAGTATTTGCTTTGAGGATGTTGATAGAGAAGTAGAGAGAAGGCCAGAGGGAGCTGCATTGTGTTTTGGTAGATCTGGAGAAAGCTTATGACAGGGTGTCCAGAGAGGAACTGTGGTATTGTATGAGGAAGTCTGGAGTGGCAGAGAAGTATGTTAGAGCGATGCAGGACATGTATGAGGACTGTAAGACAGTGGTGAGGTGTGCTGTAGGTGTGACAGAGGAGTTCAAGGTGGAGGTGGGACTGCATCAGGGATCAGCTCTGAGCCCCTTCTTGTTCGCTATGGTGATGGACAGGCTGACAGACGAGGTTAGACAGGAATCTCCATGGACTATGATGTTTGCAGATGACATTGTGATCTGCAGTGAGAGCAGGGAACAGGTGGAGGAGAAGCTAGAAAGGTGGAGGTTTGTCCTGGAAAGGAGAGGAATGAAGGTTAGCCGCAGTAAGACAGAGTACATGTGTGTGAATGAGAGGGACCCAAGTGGAAGAGTGAGGTTACAGGGAGAAGAGATCAAGAAGGTGGAGGATTTTAAGTACTTAGGGTCAACAGTCTAGAGCAATGGAGAGTGTGGAAAAGAGGTGAAGAAACGTGTCCAGGCAGGATGGAATGGGTGGAGGAAAGTGTCAGGTGTGATGTGTGATAGAAGAGTTTCAGCTAAAATGAAAGGAAAGGTGTACAAAACTGTGGTGAGACCAGCGATGTTGTTTGGTCTAGAGACAGTGTCACTGAGGAAAAGACAGGAGACAGAGCTGGAGGTAGCAGAGATGAAGATGCTGAGGTTCTCTCTGGGAGTGACCAGGAAGGATAGGATCAGGAATGAGTACATCAGAGGGACAGCACATGTTAGAGGTTTTGGAGATAAAGTCAGAGAGGCCAGACTGAGATGGTTTGGACATGTCCAGAGGAGAGATAGTGAATATATTGGTAGAAGGATGCTGAGTTTTGAACTGCCAGGCAGGAGGCCTAGAGGAAGACCACAGAGGAGGTTTATGGATGTAGTGAAAGAGGACATGAAGGTAGTTGGTGTGAGAGAAGAGGATGCAGAAGACAGGGTTAGATGGAGGACACTGATTGGCTGTGGAGACCCCTGAAGGGAAAAGCCCAAAGGAAAAGAAGAAGAAGAAGAAGAGACAGCTGTCCTGGCGTCATTAACGATAATTGAGCAAATGAATCCTGATCCGTGAAAGTATTGTCTTAGATGAAACTTGTCTATGGCGCAAAAAGGTTGTGGCCCGTTGCTCCAACTAGAACGATTACAGCAAATATACCAAAAGTGCATTTTAAGTGGACTAGTCGACCTGCCCTATACACCAGAACACATGGATCCGCCTCTTCGAGGACAGCACACATGACATTTTGGGAGCAAATCCGGGCCATCACTCAAGATGGGACATTACCGCCCTCTGATGGTGATGTCTGATGTGCTGAACAGTAGTTTCAGCCACATTACCACTACCCCTTCCAGCGAAGCCAACGTTTTGATGATGATTCAGATTTCTAAGTCTGTTTATTTTGTATGTCTACAGTTTTATATTTACTAAGTGTAATTGATTAGAATTGTGACCTAACTGCTGAACTATGTTTAGTAGGCACTTTAGCTTATTAGAACCTGGGATTATTTCAGATAGATATTTGGTAAAATTGTACCACTTCATTATGGTTTAAGAAGGAAAGCATTTATATTTCTATCCAGCATAAAAAGGTCACTGAATAGTAATTGGCACAATAATTTCTTGTAACATATATTCACTGAACTGACTCCATCACTCAAACTGATAATAAATTTTCTCACAATAACATGTTTATTGAGTTAAAGGTCTTTCTGAGGTAGACTGCATTGAACCCACTAAGTTCAGTTTAGTTCCAGTCACTCAGATTTAAAAGTTTCAGGAAAGCATTCAATTTGACTGGCTTAATATGATCCTGAAAAAGTGGATTTTGTGTGAAAGTAATTAAAAGTGAGCCATCAAGAAGCAAAGGTTGTTGAGATCCTGATGATGCTTTTGACTCTTCAATGGACCACACACATCATCCCAACATTGACTCAACACGACATTGGTCAAAACACATGAGAAACATGTCCAAAACCAAGACTGGAGTTCCCCAAGACTGTGTGCTTGTTCCACTGCTGTTTATACTGCTGACTCAACTATGAGCAATGGACACCTCAAAATACATTGTCAAGTTGGATTGATTGATTGATTGATTGATTGATTGATTGATTGATTGATTGATTGATTGATTGATTGATTGATTGATTGATTCCATCTTGTAGCTACATGGGTCAGAGGAATTGTCATTGCTGGCACAGTTGAGATGGTGTACCTGGCCTCATTTGGACTAAACTGGGCTGTGGTGATGTTCATTGGAAACATCTCGTCTTTTATTATAGGTAAGAGTTTTAAGTTACATCTGAACTAAAATATAGTGTGGAAATCGTGAAAAATTCATGAATCAGGACTTATGAACATAATTGGAAGACGTCACAGTAAATCAAGACAGACTAGAACAGACTTCACACCTTCATCACATTTGCAACATCATCTGGGGAAAAAAAGGGCTGACGGGTAGAAGCCATTTGTCTTGTTAAATTCCCGTCTCCCAGAATCAACAAACATTTCTCTCATTACAACATGTTGTCACCAAACTCAGACATTAAATGTTTTCAACCAGATCATACAATGAATTTTGACAGATGTTCACACACTAACATCCAATTCCAGATATTAGCCTTTGTCCCCGATATAACCTAGAGCATAACCATGTTTACATTTGTTCTAGGAACAGCAAGGTTTGTTAACGTCATAGAATCAATACTAGAAGTTGACCGTGCAAGTGTTCTCGACAAGAATATAATGACCGTGTTAACCTCCCTCAGCAGACAGGCAGTGTTTATTCAGGGATTAGCCAGTTTGTTAGACACTTCAACAGCTTCATATTCAATTATATTGTCAAGAGATAACAACATGCTCTTTAAAGTCTGAAACTTAATGTTATCCCTCCAAGCAGAAATCCATGTTGTTGTTTTCATTCATCCATGTTTCTGACATTGATGATGTTCAACGGTTTTTCAGCTGTTTTGTGTAATCCCTGATGAGTCCAAAATTGGTGTAGAGCTCCCACTATTAAAGTATTTCTTATGTACAGATCTTTGGTGTAGTAAAAACTCTTGCTCACCTTTATTACGTGTATTTGGCCGACTCCTTCGTATTCCTAATCATCACTGTTTTCATCTGCTCCAGAGAAAGCCCCTTTGTTTTGATGAAGATCCTGCAGTTGTTCGTCCAGGTGTTGTCGATCAGCCCATTCTTCTTCAGTTGTCGAGCTTTTTTAGCGATTGCAGTATTTTTAGTGAGATTCTCATTAATGTAGGCATTTTTTCCTTTCAGTTTGAACCCTTGTTTTAGGAAAGCAATCTTCTTCTTACAGTTGTAGAATTTTATTAACACTGCAGGTCATCTCTTCATCCAAGTTTATCACAGTTCTCCGAGGTTCTGTGATAGAGTTAATACACCATGCATGCTCCCAGGAAGCAACATTATCAGGAAACAGTCCATATATTTCTAGTGTTATGCAGATGAGACACCGCTATGTCTATGTCTGTGTAGGTTCTCAGTTATCCAGGTTATCCAAAGCTGTTTAAATCAATCCACTGGACTTTAAGTAAGTTCTTGAAGACGTTTCATCTCTCATCTAAGAGAATTTTTCAGTTCTGAAGAACTCCATCCAAAAGACTTCTTCATTTCTGAACATATCCAGCCAATCCCAGCGCTCTTGCAGGCAGGGGGTGGGGTAGGCGCTGGGCGTGACGCCGGTGCAGTGCGGAGCCACATGAAAGACAAACAAGCACTCACACGCACCGTCACACCTACGGACAATTTGGAACCAACATTCACCTAAGCTGCATGATTTTGTAAGTGGGAGGAAGCTGGAGAACAAGGGGAGAACATACAAACTCCCCACAGGACAGGACTCAAACCCGGTACTGTCTTGCTGGGAGGCGACAGCACTACCCACTGCACCACTACAGCCAACCATTGACTTGTGTTATTGTGCCCCTTATTACTGGAATAAACTCCTACACATTAAAGAAGCAACATCAGAAATATTGAAATCAATATTTGAAAACCAATTCCATTCACTAAGTTAAGGTGTATCTTAATCTTTGTCATCCTGCTCCTGTCTGAAAAGTTTCTTATAATTGTCATTTGTAAGTCTTCTGCTCATCTGTCCATACACATGACATCTGGTTTTTCTTTTACATGCTATTTTTACTGATATTGTATTGATAGTCAATATGATTTTTATTAAGCTACATTATTTATACATTATACTTTTGTTAAAGGTGAACATCCTGACATTACCTTTATTTCTTTCATGTTAATATCTTTCAATATCCTCAGGTCTCAATAACAGAATAATGCTTGTTTACAAAGTGAAACTGAAGACCAGTTCTTTAATTATTGGTTTAGCCAGTTGACAATTATTTTCAATGTATAATTATTCATTTCCGCAGTGCTGCTCAGATTCAGCTGAAGGGGAAGACATTCCAAACGAACATCATGGCTGTTAACGTCCCAGGAGTGATAGTGATGGTGGTTTTCTACCTGCTGGTTCTCGGGACCGGAATCTGGGCTTCTTTCAAGTCCAAAAGGAAACAGAAGAAAAGTGGAGCCACTGGGATGGAGATGGTCCTGCTGGGAAACCGGAGCATTAATGTGGTGGTGGGGGTCTTCACCATGACAGGTGAGAAGAGAACAGCTGACAGGAACTAGTATCGAAAGTATGTGAATGCAAACCCTATCGAATCATGGAGTCTCTACCAATGCAAATTTATTTTTTACAATATTTTTAATAACAGCAGCCTCCTGCTGGTTACTGTTTATGATCATCTTTCTCTGACAATCTTCATGTCAAAATACTCAAAGCCTGTTCCTTCCCCTTGATTATCTAATGATTAAGCAACAACATGAATAGTTGACTGGACGGGCAGCATGGCATTGGCAGAGAGCAGAGCACCACTGAAACCTGAATGTGGGGTTTAAATGATCTCAGAGCACCAGGTGCTCCAAATTAAAACAACTCCATCCACAGGTGTAGCTTCTGCCTTCAGAGGAAGTACCAACTTACTCAGACTATCACATGGTATTTCTGCAAAGACTCTATTTTTTACAGTATCAGACATTTAACAAGCAAGGTGGGAGCATCTGGATCCTTCACAGGAAAGGAAAACTTCAACTGGTTATAGTTTTGGACTTGAAGAATCTCTGGAAAATCTGAAACACCAGTTTTATGGTTCTGAAAGTAAGTATGTGGTACTTAGTCCAGAAGTATTGGTAAATTTCTACAGTTCATTATGACTTAATGTCCATCATGCATTTAGAGACAGAGGAAAATAAATGGATATTTGTTCTGCAATTAACATCTGCCTCAGACTTCCTGTTTTGAAAACCAGACATTACACAGTCATCCTAGCAGTCAACAAATATTATGTTGCCAAACTGTCTTTGGACAGTTTGGCAATTAAATTGTGTGGTTTGCGGATATGTGAATTTGTTGATTTTTATTTTAGGAAGTATTGCTTGCGTGTCATCAGCAGGCAATACTGATGACACGCAATGTGAATAGTCATGTGTTCATCTATCTTGTAGCAACATGGATCGGAGGAAGTGCCATTGTTGGCAGTGTTGAGATGATGTGTACACCATCCATGGGGCTGATTTGGGTAATGTTGGTGTTCCTGTCATACAGCTCAACATTTATAATTGGTAAGAATGTTACTACATCTGGTAGAATAGTGTTTGTGTAAATGTATAACTTAAGCATTCTCTACTGTTATTTCAATAATATCAAGGAATATTGAAGGCAATCTATTAAACCATTTAAAATAATTGCTATATCAGAAACATGGATCAATGCAGAATGGATTTTAAACTAAAAGGATATGAATTTCACTGTGTAAACAGAGCAAAGGTGGAGGAGGAGTGGTCTTGTATGTGTATAAATATTTGAACTATAAAGCAGTAGAAAATATGATATGACAACTGTGATTGACAACTTGTTATAATATTTAACAATTGAAATACATGTAGTCAAAAGCAAAAATGTAGTAGCTGTATATACAGAGCACCAGGCACTATTATTAACACATTCAAGGACTGGATTGGGGAGGTTTCTAAAATATTAAAATTCTTGTTGTTTGCAGATGACACAAAGCATTTTTTTATTCTGGGGGGGATTTACCTGAGATGCTGCAGAACATCAAGACTGAAATGTACAAAATGACATTATGGTTTGACGGAAACAAATTATCATTAAAATTTAAGTAAAACCAAATTCATGTTATGCGAAAAGTGTAATAAGAACACACAAGCACAGATACAAATAGATGTGGTTGACATCGAAAGAGTATATGAAAACAAATTTCTTGGGGTAATAATAGATAGATACATACATACATACATACATACATACTTTATTAATCCCAGAGGAAATTGTACGTATCCACTGCTCAGGCATTACATAACGAGAAAAAGAAACACTGACGTCATAGGACATACCACGAGACATACACTACACGAAAAGAACAAACTCGTAGAACAGACTCGCCTCTTGACGTTAAAAGAAATTGGAACGCTGATGTAAGACACAAAACAATGTGTGAAGAATCATTTCAGTTCTGAACAAAGCAGAGTAGCTGGTTCTTCTCTGCCTCTGGAGCCCCACCCCTTCCTTAAAGACAACAACTTGAACTTGAGGAGATGAGGGTGGACTCCTACCTCACCTGAGTCACAGGTTACCTGATGGAATCACCAGGTTGTCAGGCTGGGGGCAGAGGGAGGGAGGTGGTCATGGTAGTATGGGCAACAAAAGAGACAGTCTTGACACCCTCCTGTTTCACCTCTAGACAACTGACTTTCAACACCTGTCAGATTCCTGTCATGTACCTTTATTCAGATTTTTGCTGTTGAAAGGATTAAAAAAATACTTGGGTAAATAAAATTAATAAAATTAGTGTGCAATCTAACAAACCTCGCTGGAGTCAGAATGAATAAAATCATTATATGATTTTTAATAATCTAATAATTTATCACGGCTTCTTCTTTTATGTATAGCCCTCGCTATAACGCGGTTCACCTTTCGCGGCCTCGCTGTTTCACCGATTTTTTTGGTGCAGCTTTTCTATGCTTTTTTTTAACAGTGCTTTGTGTTCTGCATCCTGATTGGCTAAGGTTCACTGACCAATGTGAACCGTCTCCGCGCCTCGTCTCTGTACGGCTTGCTAAATTTAAGTTTGCAAATTTACTCCATGACAAAACCCACAATGTTCTGCAAAGAACCTTCAGGGAAAAGAACATTCAGCTGTACACCAATGTCATCCACACAAAAGCTAAAAAACTTTATGCAACCGTTGCTGACAGCGATGATGTGACAGCAAAGAAGAGGAGGATTTCCGGCCATCGATGAGTGCCGATCATGCAGTAACAAGCCGATTTAATGGCAGCAAGGGCTGAATTTAGAAATTTCAGGAACGTTTTGGACTTAAAAATGTTCTTCTGCGAATACCTGTGGAGCAGAGGCATACATGAACAAAACATTTATAGAAATCATTGAGGAAGGGGGATATAGCTTGAACAACTTTTTAATATGGATGAGACAGGTTTATTTTGGAAAATGCTCTCTCGCACCTTTATCATGCAGGAAGAAGCCAAAGCCCCGGGATTTAAAGCCTAAAAAGATTGTTTGACTCTCTGACAAAGTGCTTACTCTGGATTGGTTCAAACAGTGTTTCATCCTGGATGTCAAGTGTTATTTGAGAGAAAAAGGACTCGGCCAGGGTGACCTGCCAGATATCTCTATCAGAGCTTTCCCTTAAGAAGTTACAGTAAGAATTGAAAGATTACTTTTTGAAGGAAATTATCAATGAAACTAAGGTGATTATTGAATTTTTGATAATGAATAATTTATAACTCTGTGTTGATCAACTTTACCTCCAATAAAATTCACAAAATTTATCAAAAGACTGTTCATTTCACCTAGCCAGACATCCATGACATAAAAACTTAGGATTCGCTGTGTGTTCATCAATAAGTTCTTAAAGGTTACTCTTTGTCCACCTCCAAATACACCTAGTCAGGAACGAGCTAAAATCCATGAGAATCACGCTAATTCTGCTGGCAGGAGCCTGTTCGGACAGGAAGTAGCGCAGATGCCGTACAAAATAGGTAATTATAGATAGGCAAATTGTCTACCAGCTAAGTAGTGCTTTGCGTGGGCAGCTTTGGTGAGATCTTCCTGCACAGGGAAGACTGGACCCCATAAACAGAGATCTGTGATCTTTTCTTCAAGACCTTGTAGCTGTCTCTTACCAGAATCTTGACACGGTGGACTGAACCATTCAGATAAACTATAATGGCTCTTACCCAAAATCAATATGGTTTTTAAATTGCAACAAGAAATAGAGAAGAAGAATCCACCACTTGTGGTCTCAAATGGAACTTTCAAGCCTTTCTGTTCCCGATAACTTCTGTCACAGCTGGTACTGCAGACTCCTGAAACTTGAATTAATTTTTGGGATTATGTACTTTAAGTGCTTTTTTTGAATATATGCTTTCTTGATATGCAATTTTCTCATTTTAATTAGTCAAAGGATATACAGACACCTTAGGATGGGTCAGATCCACAAGGAGAATATCATCTTTGACTTGGATCTTGGATAATTTAGACCAGAGCTCCTCAAAAGAGACATAACTCTAAAATCAACAAACAGCAAAGCAGCAGTGTTAAGAACTAGATAATTATCTTAAAAAGGAGTTACATAACTGGAACAGCTGGTTTTCATCACACCCACACACACACATTTACACAAACCAGGACAGATTCAAATTCATACAGTAAAACAATTTGTCCGAAAGGGTTAAACTACTGGAATTTCTGCCTGGAATGATAGGGGAAATTCAAATTGGATGGCCGTTAATACATTACAGAATCATGAACAGGTCGTGTCAGTTCATGTGTAACCTATTCTTAAGCTGATCCTGTGATATTCTCCAACCATCGTTCTTTTGAGCCAGTCTTTCCAACATCAAGACGTAGCGACAGCCAACCAGTCCATCATGGCTGTTAACGTCCCAGGAGTGATAGTGATGGTGGTTTTCTACCTGCTGGTTCTTGGGACTGGAATCTGGGCTTCTTTCAAGTCCAAAAGGGAACATAAGAAAAGTAGAGCCCCTGGAATGGAGATGGTCCTGCTGGGAAACCGGAGCCTGAACTGGGTGGTGGGGATCTTCACCATGACAGGTGAGGAGGAAACATCTTGCAAAAACCCATGACAACAAAGTACATTTCAAAATAGATCGACATTTCTCTGAATATACAGTATATCTGAAAATAACTTCCACTGACCTCTAGCGTTAGGGGGAAAACATAGCACAGTTACCTCAGAGCAACCACAGCAACATGTCCAACACCACGCCAAAGACTATGTGCTTGTTCCACTGCTATTTATTCTTCTGATTCATCTGACTACGGAGCAATAGGCAGCTAAAAATACATTGTTAAGTTGGATGACTTGATTGACTGTGATTCATCTTTTAGCGACCTGGGTCGGAGGAGTCATCATTGTTGGCACAGTTGAGATGGTGTACACGCCTTCATTGGGACTAAGCTGGGTTGTGTTGATGTTCATTGGAAACACCTGGTCTTTTCTTATAGGTAAGAGCTTTCCATTACATCTGAACTGCTTGTCGGAGCTCAGAAAAATCCAAATATAGCCTGGAAATAATTAAAAACTCAAGAACAAAACAACACTGTTGCATGTTGTTGTTTTTTAGGGTTTTGTTTTCGGACATGTTAATATATCAGACTTCACACCTTCATCACATTTACATCAACAACAGCATTAGAAAACAAAGGGCTGACAGGTAGAAGCCATTAGGTTTGTGAGATTCCCCCAGAATCAACAAACATCTCTCTCATTACAGTATGTTGTCAACAGACTCAGACGTTACATTTTTTCAGCCAGTTCATACATTGAATTTTGACAGACGTTCATACCCTTATCCACTTCCAGATATTAGCCCTTTAGCCTAGAGCAGAACCATGTTTACATTCTTCCTAGGAACACAAGGTTTGTTAACATCATAGATAGTCAGAACAGGAAGTTGACCTTGAAGTGTCCTCAACAAGAATAAAATTAATATAATAATAATATAAACATATTCATCCTCTGGTTACAGACACAACAGTTATACATGCTATTACATTGTCAACAGATATCAACATGCTCTTTAAAGTCTCAAACTTAATGTCATCCCTCCAAGCAGAAATCCATGTCTTTGTGTTCATTAGTGAATGTTTCTGACTGGACTTTGATGAAGTGATGCAGAGCATACCTAGAAGTGAGAGAGTTGTCATCGGTGCAGACTTCAATGGACATGTTGGTGCAGGTAACAGAGGTGATGAGGAAGTGATGGGCAGGTTTGGTATCCAGGAGAGGAACGCAGAAGGACAGATGGTAGTTGACTTTGCAAAAAGGATGGAAATGGCTGTAGTGAATACTTTCTTCCAGAAGAGGCAGGAACATAGGGTGACCTATAAGAGTGGTGGTAGGAGCACACAGGTAGACTACATCTTGTGTAGACGATGTAACCTGAAGGAGATCAGTGACTGCAAAGTAGTGGTAGGCGAGAGTGTAGCCAAACAGCATAGAATGGTGGTGTGTAGGATGACTCTGGTGGTGAGGAAGATGAAGAGGACAAAGACAGAGCAGAGGACGAAATGGTGGAAGCTAAAAAAGGAAGAGTGTTGCATGACCTTTAGGAAGGAGTTAAGACAGGCTCTGGGTGGTCAGGAGGTGCTTCCAGATGACTGGACAACTACAGCTAATGTGATCAGGGAGACAGGTAGGAGAGTATTTGGTGTGTCATCTGGAAGGAAAGTAGATAAGGAGACTTGGTGGTGGAATGAGGAGGTACAGGAGTGTATACAAAGAAAGAGGTTAGCTAAGAAGAAGTGGGACACTGAGAGGACTGAGGAGAGTAGACAGGAGTACAGGGAGATACAGCGTAAGGTGAAGGTAGAGGTAGCAAAGGCCAAACAAGAAGCTTATGATGACTTGTATGCTAGATTGGACAGTAAGGAGGGAGAGACTGATCTATACAGGCTGGCAAGACAGAGAGATAGAGATGGGAAGGACGTGCAGCAGATTAGGGTGATTAAGGATAGGGATGGAAGTCTATTGACAGGTGCCAGCAGTGTGATGGGAAGATGGAAAGAGTACTTTGAGGAGTTGATGAACGTGGAAAATGAGAGAGAACAAAGACTAGAAGAGGTGACTGTTGTGGACCAGGATGTAGCAAAGATTAGCCAGGATGAAGTGAGGAGAGCACTGAAGAGGATGAAGAGTGGAAAGGCAGTCGGTCCTGATGATATACCTGTAGAGGTTTGGAAGTGTCTAGGAGAGGTGGCAGTAGAGTTTCTGACTGGGTTGTTCAACAGGATCTTAGATAGTGAGAAGATGCCTGAGGAGTGGAGGAGAAGTGTGCTGGTGCCCATTTTTAAGAACAAGGGAGATGTGCAGAGTTGTGGCAACTACAGAGGAATAAAGCTGATGAGCCATACAATGAAGTTATGGGAAAGAGTAGTGGAAGCTAGACTAAGGGCAGAAGTGAGCATTTGTGAGCAGCAGTATGGTTTCATGCCAAAAAAGAGTACTACAGATGCAGTATTTGCTTTGAGGATGTTGATAGAGAAGTACAGAGAAGGCCAGAGGGAGCTGCATTGTGTTTTTGTAGATCTGGAGAAAGCTTATGACAGGGTGCCCAGAGAGGAACTGTGGTATTGTATGAGGAAGTCTGGAGTGGCAGAGAAGTATGTTAGAGCGGTGCAGGACATGTATGAGGACTGTAAGACAGTGGTGAGGTGTGCTGTAGGTGTGACAGAGGAGTTCAAGGTGGAGGTGGGACTGCATCAGGGATCAGCTCTGAGCCCCTTCTTGTTCGCTATGGTGATGGACAGGCTGACAGACGAGGTTAGACAGGAATCTCCATGGACTATGATGTTTGCAGATGACATTGTGATCTGCAGTGAGAGTAGGGAAGAGGTGGAGGAGAAGCTAGAGAGGTGGAGGTTTGTCCTGGAAAGGAGAGGGATGAAGGTTAGCCGCAGTAAGACAGAGTACATGTGTGTGAATGAGAGGGACCCAAGTGGAAGAGTGAGGTTACAGGGAGAAGAGATCAAGAAGGTGGAGGATTTTAAGTACTTGGGGTCAACAGTCCAGAGCAATGGAGAGTGGGGAAAAGAGGTGAAGAAGCGTGTCCAGGCAGGATGGAATGGGTGGAGAAAAGTGTCAGGTGTGATGTGTGATAGAAGAGTTACAGCTAAAATGAAAGGAAAGGTGTACAAAACTGTGGTGAGACCAGCGATGTTGTTTGGTCTAGAGACAGTGTCACTGAGGAAAAGACAGGAGGCAGAGCTGGAGGTAGCAGAGATGAAGATGCTGAGGTTCTCTCTGGGAGTGACCAGGAAGGATAGGATCAGGAATGAGTACATCAGAGGGACAGCACATGTTAGAGGTTTTGGAGATAAAGTCAGAGAGGCCAGACTGAGATGGTTTGGACATGTCCAGAGGAGAGATAGTGAATATATTGGTAGAAGGATGCTGAGTTTTGAACTGCCAGGCAGGAGGCCTAGAGGAAGACCAAAGAGGAGGTTTATGGATGTAGTGAAAGAGGACATGAAGGTAGTTGGTGTGAGAGAAGAGGATGCAGAAGACAGGGTTAGATGGAGGCGGTTGATTCGCTGTGGCGACCCCTGAAGGGAAAAGCCAAAAGGAAAAGAAGAAGAGTGAATGTTTCTGACATTGGTGATGTTGAATGGTTTTTCAACTGTTCCACGTAATACTTGCCTCCAAAATTCCATTTGGGTCAAACAGGGCATAATTCACAAAATGATTGGTTTTCAAATCAAAACTATCTTGATCAGCAGTTCTCTGGATTAGATCTTTCATTTCTTCAGACGGTACAGATTAAAGTCGATCCTTAACTCATCTACAGAAGAGGCCATCCACTCTAGGGCTTCTTTCCAGTTTTGATTGTCATTCTCCTCCGATTTCCCTCTTCCTCTCGTCATTTTGCAGAGAACCAGTGAGAGTCAGTGAGAGTTAATCCGAGTATGAATTTGAAAGAGATAGCGAGAGATATCAACTACAAGAGACAGAAGAAAAGACGTCTGCTCTCCTTGAAAGCCGGAAGTGGTTTTCAATATACAGAAGACCCCGGCATGTGGGTAACTGTTAATAAAATTCATCTTTGCATGAATTTAAATAACTTTGTGATTCCTACCGATGTCAAATCTAGTGAGCTCCATTGCAGCTCTTTGGAGTTCAAGGGTTGCAGTGAAAAAGATGTGATTCGACCTCCATCCATTCATCTTCTCCACAATCTCTTCTTTTTTTTTCATCATCATCACACTCTTTCTCCCCGGACTACCGCAAAACATTCTCTGTACATGTGAGCTGCCTAAATTTGTCCAACTCCAGACATTTTTTAGGGTCTCTGTCTCTTCCTGTGTTCTTCTCATAAAATATATGTTGATTTCTCAACCGAAAAAGCATTGTTGCAACCTGCAGTAGATCGTTTTTGGGTTTTTTTTACTATACAGTACTAGTGTAGATGTGTGATGTGAATAGAGAATCTCCGCTGATCTCTAATGAAAAACAACGTGAACGACTGGAATCCAGTTGACGTCTATAGACGCCAATGGCAGCCTTCTTCTTCAGTGAATGAGTTAATAGAGTATTTAAATCTGAAAATAGAGTTATAATGTTATGTTCCACCAGTTTGACCTTGCTACTGACATTTTAGCTCTAGAATACACTAGAATACCTTCATGTATCATGTTTTCTGGATCATTGGTTGTTTCTGCTCATTGAAGAAGGAACACCCTCCCCTGGCTGACTAGGCTGGTAGAATTATGTTTGTCAGAGGTGTCTTACAAAAAAAGATTCAGGTACACAGGAAAAGTCCCTTTCACTGTCTTTTATGTTAGAATTTCCTCACTGTCATTACACATCTGTTCTGAATATCTTTTCTATTTGTCTGATTTTTGAATAAGGAGGCCTGTTTTTTGCCAAACCAATGAGAGACAGAAACTACGTGACGATGCTGGACCCTTTCAACATCAAGTACGGAAATGTTGTAGCAGCTGGACTGAGCTTGGTTTCGCTTTTCTGTGACATGATCTTGGTGCCATCAATACTCACTGGTTTAGGTACAATAATCTATATGAACTTATAATATCTATACAAGTACTGGTTATAAAATCTCACTCATTGTATTTAACAGGAGGAACCATGAGTGTGATCCTGGATTTGCCGTTCTCTCTTTGTGTCTGGATCTCTGCTGCTGTTGTCATCACCTACACCCTGATGGGAGGTCTCTACTCTGTGGCCTACACAGATGTTATACAGCTGGTCCTCGTATTTATTGGCTTGGTCAGTTTGGTGTACTTTCAGTTTGTTAGAAAGGCTGATCATTTAAACAAAGCATCAACCAAACAATGTTTTTAAATCTCTGTTTATGGTTTACACCTTTACTTGTGTCTGCAGTGGGTGTGTGTTCCCTTTGTTCTGATGAATCCTTCCACCTTGGACATCAGTCAGACGCTGATGAACAACTCCCTCCATGCTCCCTGGATTGGACAACTGGAGCTGAAAAACATTTGGATAATGATTGATGAGTTCTTCTTCTTTGTAAGGAAAAAGCAACTCAGAATGTGTTAATATGTAGTAAGTTATAGTAAGTTGTTCTGTATTAACTGAGGCACTTTTGAGTTTAGAGACTAGGCCAGGGATACAGTTTCAAATACTGATAATACTAACAGACTTTAGGTTTAGCATTAGGTTTAGCCTAGGCTGAACCCATCGGACATGTCTCCTAATTTAGATTTTCATGCCTCTTTTCCTTTTTCCACCACAATCTAAGGATTGTAACACAGTGTCTATAAATTCATTCATTTTCAATCCGCTTCATCCACTGTGGCGGGTCACGGGGAGCTGGAGCCTACCCCAGCTGACTGAGGACATGCAAACCCGAAGAGAACTCACGCAAACATGGGGACAAGATTCAAACTTCGCATAGAGTGGGACTCACACCTGGAACCACCTTGCGAAATTAACATACTAACTTCTTTATTTTAAGGCACTGGGGTTGCTCGCATTTCAGTGCTTCCACCAGAGAATTTTGTCAGCTTCTTCTACAGCAACAGCCAAGATGTCATCCATTGCTGCTGGTTTTTCCATCCTTCTATTTGGGATACCTCTGGTACTGCTTGGAGCAGCTGCTGCATCCACAGGTAATTAGGATGTTTCAGAACTAGAGGTTAAAAAGACAAATACAGTATCCTACATGTAAATCATCCAGGTTTATCACAAGTCCTCAGGGTTCTGTGCTAAGATCAATATTATTCATACCATACATTCTCCCAAGAACTATCAGCAAACATTCCCTATATTTCTACTGTTGTGCAGATGATGCACCATTATATATATCAATGAAGCAACTTGAACATCTGAGAAACACACTGATAATATATCACCACTATAGATTACATTAATGTGAGCTCCAGTTCCACAGCGAGGAATCTGGAAGTTATGTTTAGCCTGATATATCCATCCATCCATCCATCCATCCATCTTCAACCACTTATCCGGAGCTGGGTAGCAGAGGCAACAGCCTCAGCACCGATGCCCAAGCTTCCCTTTCTCCAGATACCTCCAACAGTTCTGTTAGGGAGATTCTTGTGCATTTCCAAGCCAGCCAAGAGACATAGTCTCTCCAGCATGTCCTAGGTCTTCCCTGAGGCCTCCTCCTGGTGGGACATCCCTGGAACACTTCCTAAGGAAGGCATCCAAAACAGATGCCCGAGCCACCTCAGCTGACTCCACTCGATATGAAGAAGCAGCAGCTTTACTCTGAGCTCCTCCCTGGTGAATGAGCTCCTCACCCTATCTCTAAGGGTGCGCCCAGCCTGTCTACATAGAAAACTCATTTCAGCCGCTTGTACCCGTAACTTGTCCTGTCAGTCATGAGCCAACGCTCATGACTGACAGGACAAGTTACGGGTACAAGGTACGGAATGCTCATGATCACAGCTGAGAGTAGGAATGTAGACTGACCGGAAAATCAAGAAGCTTGTATTTAAACTCAGCTCCTTCTTCACCACGACACGTAGACAACAGACCTAATACAATTATGCAAAATAAATAACTTCTTTATTTTGCATAATATTTTAGAAGTCAAAAAGATAACAAAAAAATGATTCCATGCATTTGTTACTTCCCTGTAGAAAAACAGAAATTCCCTATTATCACCCTGTCCACTTGAGTCCAGAAGGTTTTTGCACCAGTATTATCAGAGTTCAAATGGAGATCATCTTTCCTGTTTTGACCTCTCTGCACTCGCCAGTCACCAACATACCAACAGCCCACAGAACCTAAATTTCCATTGAGAACATTAGACTTTCAGGATGCAGAGTCAATTCTAGTTGATGTTGAAAATGAAGTCAATTTGTCAAGAGTTGAACTGAACAGTTTCTGCTACCACTATCAATTTTGTTTCATTTGTATAGCATCAGATCTCAACAAAAATGTCTACCAGGGCAATTTCCAGGTAGACCAGGGAAAGATCTGTTATTATAGAACCCAACTTGTCCCACATGATCTGATCTCCAGCAGAAAAAAAAAAATCTGCCATCAAAAACTAATTATCTGATGATCATCTGAGCCTTAAAATAACTGGTCTACTGATGGCATGACGATGGGCATTCCATTTCTGAGATACACTTCATCTACTACCCCTATTTGTTTTGAAGCTAAAGTCAACAATGTAAGCTTTCATTAAAAGAGGAATTGGAATTGGCCATGAAGACACCAGCATCTGATAAATATAGACTATTTCACGGAGCAGGAAATAATGACATAAAGGTAACAGCACATCAGTTTCACAGAAAAAAAAGATTAAAGTGAATCTATCAGAAAAGTTTTACAGAGTTTATTTTAATACAAAAGAGTAAGCTCTGAGTGTTGTCACTCCTTTTGTATCCTTTCCTCAGACTGGAACCAGACCACCTATGGTTCTCCATCTCCATACGAACGTGGAGAAGCTGCTATGGTTCTACCCATCGCCCTGCAGCACCTCACCCCACCCTTCATCTCCATTGTTGGATCTGGATGTGTGGCCGCCGCTGTGATGTCATCAGCTGACTCCTCTTTGCTTTCTACAGCTTCCATCTTCACTGTCAACATTTACAAGAATATCCTCAGGCCTCAGGTAAGAAGAACACTCTTTTACTCTTGTGAAAGAAAGTCTTTCACAACGGAGAAAGACCTGGCTGAACTAGCCAGTCTCCTGATTTTTACCTGGTCTTCAACCTCTTTCAGGCGTCAGACAGAGAGATCCAGTGGGTGATCCGTCTTTGTGTCGTGGCAGTGGGCCTGATTAGTACGTCAGTCACCAGTCTGAACAACAGTGTTTTACTGTTCTGGCTCCTCGCTACTGAAGTGGCCTATGTTGTAATCTTCCCTGAACTCTTCTGTGCCCTGTTCTTCAACATCTCCAATGGTTATGGAGCTGTAATGGGCGTACTGGTGGGACTGGTGTTAAGGCTGCTCGGTGGAGACCTAGCATTGGGATTAGAACCAGTCCTACATTTCCCAGGATGCACTCTGGAGGATGGTGTTTATGTCCAGTACGCTCCAGTTAAGACCATCTCCATGCTGTCTGCCATTGCTGCCATCTTGTTGTTCTCCTACCTGGCTTCTGTCCTCTTCAACAAAGGTGTTCTACCTGAGAAGTGGGATGTGTTCAAGGTGAAAGCCCAGCACTCACCAGTACCACTGTCACCAGTAGGTGGTGCCATAGAGGAGAAAGAGAACGAAGAAATGAACAGAAACAAGTGTCAGAGTGAGGTGTCAGAAGTCTGCAGACCAGCAGACCAGTAAACAGCTGGAACTTTGATCTCCATCTTTTGTGCTTGGAAAGACTTTCAATCTCTGATTTGTTTCTGTACTGTGTGGATTAATGTGTGTGAACGACAGGTTTAAAACTATTTCTTTTAAATAAAAAATACATGGTACAATGTAATGAGTTGGCCTTTGTTTGCTTTCTCGTAGGACAGCCATCTTTTCCAAAATACTCTTTTCTAAATGTTGGAGTGCAGCTTTGATCTTCAAAAACACTAAAGAATACTAATACAGTAATTTTTAGTACTAATCGCTGTTGCTGCAACAGAAATATTTTTCTCTTTTCAGGAGGCTGATTTTGTCTTCTTAAAGAATGAACAGAAACCTTGAATTCCTGGAGTACAGTATGTGCATTAATTTAAAGGTGATGTGACAACCCTTCTGGTGGCAAACGTGACCAGTTAAGAAAAAAAATCTACCACAAACTCCAAATTATCTACCACAGAAACAAGTTATCCTAGCTCATTTTTTATTTCTTTGTGTGAGTAATACTTTTTCTCCACTGTGCACATACAAAAGGTACAGTGTCCATTTTTATTTAAGATGTAAGAACGTCATTGACCACCAGGTGGCAGTCAAGCGTAAAGTTTTACAAATGGAACAACCTGCAGGTGGAACATGAAAAATATGAACATGATTCTTAAATGATGGAACAACAAAATACAGCTGCTCGTTTTCTACTCCTCACCTCTGTTTAAATAAGGAAGTTAAAATAGTGACTGAGGGTCAGTCCAGGACGTCCAGATGAAGCAGATCACAATAACAATCCCAATGACACTAAACCGTGCTCTTACTGAGTGGAAGAAACTTAGGGCAATTTGTGATTAGATGCCTCCAAACTTGAACAATTGACCCTGAGTGCTGGAGCTGCAGCTGAAACCTTCTGTCATGACAAGCCCCGTTGGAAATACAGGAATGCACAAAGACTTGTCTGGCTAAATGTGTGATCATCCAAAGTCGGGGGTGTTTTCTCTTGCTTTCCCCTGTGTGTGTTGGTCGTGTTGGCGGTAGGCATCAGTAGACGCTGGTAAATGTTGCATGAGAGGGAAGGATCACTTTATACAGTTTAACATTAGATTCTTTCATTTGCCTGACTGGATGATGTGATCCAGCCACCAGTGGTTGGTTGTTAAAAATCCCAGATATCTAAATTAAGGCTGTAGGGTAGTTTGATGTCAGATAAGGTTAAAGGGCTGTGGATGGAACATGTGGCTCTTCGGATTAAACTCCCCGGAGGTCACCACTGTCCTCCTGGTGGGGGCTCCTCTGATGGACGTCGACCTCCTGGTCTGTCCAGGCTGTTAACGGTCAATCGTTGGGGTTACCCTCCTGCATCAGTTGTCCTGAGGGTTTGTTTCCTCCTCATCTTCCTCAGGTACAGGACCTTTCAGTTTAGCTACACACACACACACAACACACACACACACACACACACACACACACACACACACATTGTCAAGCATAGCCTTACAGATATGGGATGATTTGCAACATAGACATAAATAAGTCTACCTTTTCTAAATCCTAGCCTAACAACACCTTCCCCAATTTACTGGAAGACTAACTTAAATCCAACCTGGCAAAAATTGTTGAACTACATCCTGATCCTGACCAGGTTCATAAATGTAGTTCATGTCAGGAATGGTAGAAGATGGAATGAACTCTCCTCTTCATGAAAGTCTGGATGGAAGCAGAAATGTCTTTTTAGACCTACAGACATGAAGTGAAGACCAACCGGACGAGTCTGCTTCACCAGCCTTCATGGTGGCCTACATCTGTTCTCCTTGCAGGTTCCATCTGTGAACCTCCAGCCCCTCAGCGTTGTGTCAGAACATCAGAACACGAGTGAAGGAATCCTGCAGAGACACTCAGCTGCAGGGGGACAGGGGGCGCCGATCTCCAAACAGTAGGGTCACACAGATGTGAGGTATCCCAGCGTCAATGCTATTTAATGCTGCATGTTTATTGGCTTAATCTCTGTTGAATCCTCATTGGCCGGTCGTTTAACTGGACTTATCTTCTGACCACGTGGAAATATTTTTGTGTTGTTGTGTCGAGATGGATGAGAGAACAGTGGCCGCTGTGAACATGTTTATGTGAAGCTGAAACTAGAGGAAGGATTGTAAAACCAAACAACACTCACACCATCAGTGACCATCTCATTTCATTTTTATTCACAGCCATTTCTGCACGAGCACCAACATCACCTGGGATTGTTTAGACCGGACTGGATTAGTGCATTCAACTAAAACTTGTGTGTGCGCGTTTTTGTCTGGATGCTTTAAAGAGTCGGAACCAATCGGACCGCATGGACTTGGGGGAGTGGGGTTGGGGGTAGCTGGTTATTTAGAGACAAGGAGGAGAATGCGAGCGAAGGAGGCTACCGGGACACAGATTCTGGGCTGGACGCTTCCTTTTTGCGGCCGCATGACAAATCTGAGAAAGATGGAGGGAGAGAGAAACCACCAGAGGAGAAAAGACAAGACAGGGAGGGTGTTAGTGCTGTTAGTATGGGAGGGGGCACAGAACACTGACATGGAAATGGAATGAATGTGAATCAGTCGTCGTGTTTGAATGACATCGTCTTCCTGCGTTATTTTTAACTCTCTGTTTACCGGATTGTTCCAGGTTTGTTCAATCAATCGAGTTAATCAGGTAAATTATTAGAATATCAATACCCGTCAATCAGAGTGGAACAGCAAAACAACTGGTTCGGGTGTTTGTTTTACAAAACAGATCAATTATAATAAATCACCCAGAGACATCCTAATCATTTTTATTAAATGACGTTTTCAAAATATTGTGAAAATATTGAATCATAAATTACTATCGATTGGTTCACTCACAATATTAATTCTGCTCAGATTTTTTAAAATATTTTTTAAGTTCCATTTTCACAAATTTAAAGATTTTCCACTCTTTTTTATTAATTTGTTCCTACATCTTTCTCTCTGGGGGGAAGGTATGGGTGGGGGGTGTACAAGCACTGAGACACATGGGTGTATGTTCTTCATCGTGTGTGTGTTGACTGTTTAAAACTGTTTACCCCCTGAACTGTTGCTCTCTGCCACTCCTCTCTCCTGATTGGCTAACATCAGACTCGCTTCATTTCCGTTTTCTTCTTCAGGCCCGTTGTGATTGGCCCACAGTGAAGCAGTGGCATAGAGCTGTGCTGTGATTGGGCTCAGCTGGCTGTCTGTCTCACATAGCCCCGCCCCCAGAAGGTGTTGCTCAACCTCTAGTTGAAGGTCTGAGGAGAAAAGAGTGCCTCTAGTGGAGAGATGCTTCAACTGCAGACACGTTGCAACAACACGGGGGGGATTAAAAAATAAAATACACTAATAAACTAAAAAAGGGTTTTAATTGAAAAAATTAAACTGAAAACTAAAGCAGAATACCAGGAAACAAACTCGAGCTGGAGACCGTCCATTAGCTTCCCCTCACATCCTGCATGGAGCTTCGGGTGAAGGCATCAGAGCTTCATCTCATTTAGAGAAGAGGGCTGTTGATTTATACTTGCCCCCACCCCTGGCAAACACAGTGAAGCAGACTTGTGGCTCTTTTAAGGTAGTAATTTATCAGCGAGTATTTTGCTTATGGAGCCATTGAGAATAAATAAACTCTAAGTACTTCCTCCTGGGTGTTTGTCCTGAGCCACACACTAACACCGCTTGCAGATACAAACGCTAGATAGCAAACTGTTTTCTAACAAAGAATTGAACGACTGTTTTAACATGACGTGAAACCTCATGAGACTAAATGAAGCCTTGATTATTGTATGGAAACAGAAGCTTTTGGTGCAGCTAACCGGCCCATAAACACACTCACACAGGATCAATAACAGAAAAGCTTTTACCGCCTCCACTTCCAGTAACCAGCGTGGAGCTGCACACACTCCTGGACGGTGCTACACAAACACACTTCATGAGTTGTGGCTTTCTTCTGGTTTGTTCTTTGTTTTTGTCTCAAACCTGCACCTTTCCTCACCCGCAATCAAACAGGGTCTTGCATTTCTACTACAGAAAACCTGAAGGGACGCCGAGGTCACCTCAGGGATCAGAAAGGCCTCCGCCCCTTCTCCTGAACCCCCAAAGGCTTTCATAAATTATTCAGGGAAGTCAATCATCACAAAAAGACAAGCTCTTTAGATGTGTTGTGAATGGAAGCTGAACGTTTTAGCCAAGTTAAGAACACTCTTGCAGAGATGATGAATATAATTGTTCTAAAACTTCTATATATAAAAATTCAATCTCCGCTGTCATCAGAAGAAGGGCTTTGTATTGCACGTCTCTAAAGCCTGACTTATGCCATTTGAAATGGCTGTAATTATGTTAAAGTATGTGGATGTACCAGTTTTTAAAGTGGAATCTGTTTCTTTCTAAAGTTACAAGTAAATTTGTGTCCACAAAGACATTAACTTCTTGAATAGAAGAATACAAAACTACATTCAAAATCTGAGAAATCTAAGATAAAACCAAGAATAGAAAAGTCTTGTGGATGGATTTCTCGAGCTGCGTTCTACCCATCCTACCCTCCTCCACTGCCCACGACAACCTGCCAGCTATGGCCATTGCTTTGTTGAATACTGAACACTAAAAATAAGAGAAGTGGGAGTGAAACCAGAGAAAGGAAGACAAACAGCAGGTCAGGCAGTAGAGCAAGCAGAACCTCCATGCAAAATGATTTTAGCTGGAAGCCGGTGGGAGGAGACGGGCGCGTCACATCGCAGACGTTCTGCACATACCACATCAGAAATAATGCTAGTCTACCCTCACCAGCCACTTTATTAGGCACACCTTGCTAGTTGGACCCCCTTTTTCCTTCAGAACTGCCTTAATCCTTTTTGGAATAAATTCAACAGGGTTCTGGAAATGTTCCTCAGAGGGTTTGGTCCATATTGACTTGATAACATCAACGCAGGTGCTGCAGATTTGTCGGCTGCACTATAAATCTCCCGTTCAGAAGGTGCTGTATGTCTGTGTAGGTTCTCAGTTATCCAGGTCATGGTTATCCAAAGCTGTTTAAGTCGATCCACTGGACGTTAAGAAAGTTCTTGAAGACGTTTCGTCTCTCACCCAAGAGACTTCTTCAGTTCTGAATGTGGCTGGTCATGCCACCCCCACCAACAATCGTTAAGGAGCCAGACCGGTTTCAACGATGGTCGTTGGAATGTGAATAGCACTGACCACACCCCACAGGGTTAATAAGCTGGGACATTATCAGCCACCTTCAGAACTGAAGAAGTCTCTTGGATGAGAGAAGAAACGTCTTCAAGAACTTTCCAGTGGATCGACTCAAACAGCTTTGGATAAAGGTGCTCTATGGATTGAGAACTGGTGAATGGAAGCCATTAGAGTTCATGTTCTAGAAACCAGTTTGAGATGATTAGAGCTTTATGACATGGTGTTATCCTACTGGAACTAGCCGTCAGAGGGGTTTACTATGGTCATAAAGAGAATGACATGGTCAGCAACAAAACTCAGGTAGGCTGTGGCGTAGCAATGATGTTCAATTGGCACTGAGGGGCCCAAAGTGTGCCAAGAAAACATCCCTCCTTCAGCAGCCTGAACGGTTGACACCAGGCTAGACTGATCCATGCTTTCATGTCATTGACGCCAAATTCTGACCCAACCAACCGAATATCGCAGCAGAAATCAGACCAGGCAGCGTTTTTCCAATCTTCTATTGTCTGTTTCTGGTGATTCTACGTGTATTATAGCCTCAGTTTCCTGTTCTTAGCTGACAGGCGTTGAACCCGGTGTGGTCTTCTGCTGCTGTAACCCATCGGCTTGAAGGTTCCACAGGTTCAGAGGTGTTCTTCAGCAGACCTCAGTTGTAACAAATGTTTATTTGAGTTACTGTTTCCTTCCTATCAGCTCGAATCCGTCTGGCCATTCTCCTCTGACCTCTGGCATCAACAATACTGCTGCTCACCGGATATTTTCTCGTTTTTGGACCATCCTCCATAAACCCTAAAAATGGTGGTGCCTAAAAATCCCAGTAGATCAGTAGTTTCTGACATTGGCTAATGAGAAATTTGCATGAACAAGCAGTTGGACAGGTGTGACTGATAAAGTGGCCATCGGATATAGCTAAGTAATATTCTCATTTTTATCTATTTTCATTTATTTTCTTATCTCTATCTGCAACTCACTGCCCACTTCCCTCTCGTAGGTCATGATATTTTATTTTGGATGCTTGAACGTTTGATGGACATCTGGTTTTTAGTTATTGAATGTCTCTGCCTTCCCCTCATCACCATTCCCTCACAAAGAGTTGCTAAAGCTGCTGCTCAGCCGGACCTGAGACTCATAAATAAAATCTTTCTTTCTGTATTTTCAGACATGGTGCACATTTTGCTGTCCTTTGTTTACCTTTCACGCTGGGGGGCACGAAGGTGCTCTGCTTTCTCTGAGAGGCGTCTGAATCCTGGAGACATGGAGGAACAAACAGATTGGAACACAGCCAGGCTTCATCTATGTTGTTCTACTGAAACTGTCCAGCAGGTAGCCATTGTTCATCTAGCCTGAGTGTCGACTGCCACCTCTTAACATCAGAACATTCTTTTTCAGTGTTTGTGTGTGTGTGTGTGTGTGTGTGTGTGTGTGTGTGTGTGTGTGTGTGTGTGTGTGTGTGTGTGTGTGTGTGTGTGTGTGTGTGTGTGTGTATGTGTAGGTGTGTTTACACAAACCTGTGTTTCTCCACCAGCGTTTTGATCTCCAACATCTGCAGGAGAGACAAAACAGCAGTTTTAGATCTGAACATTTGGCACCATTCCATTTCTAAATCAGCACCACAGATCCCCCCCCGGGACGGCCTCAGCAGTCGCGATCCCTCTGAAGTCAAGCTGAGATCAAGCAGCTCTAAGAGGAGATGCTAATGGTCACAGACTGGAGGCGTTTGTTAATGAAGTTTGTCAGTTCTGGCTGCAGGAATTCCTGAGAGTAAGAAGTCACCTGTTCCACACAATATATACACATATATATAAAAAGCTGATGGTTTAGGGTTCTGGTAAAAAAGAAAATGAGGAAATCTGCTTTCTAGCAGGACCAACCACTTTCCTGACATCCAAAATTATTTTTGACTTAACATCTCTTCAAGAAGGAAACAGAAATATCAGGATTTATTGAAGAAAAAATATCAACAGCAAAATTCTGGGAATAATAGAACAACTTAAGGTGCAATATCTGCTCTTTCTTCAGTCCATAAAGCTCAGTAGAAACCACTAAAGGTGATCAACTGTGAAGCCTGCAGCCTGTCATACAACCACACTGGAACCAGACCCAGAGAGCTGAGCTTACAAAACAGATTCAGGCCCATTATTCAATGAGTTAGTTGCTGCGTGGGATTTATAAGAGCTGAAAGCCAGCAAGCATGCACACACATACACACACACACACACACACACACACACACACACACACACACACACACACACACACACACACACACACACACACACACACACACACATTCTCTTTCTCTCTCTCTAGTCACTCCAGGCATCCATCAGTCCAGTCTGAACAGTGAGATCACTTTACAAAAGCTGCAGCATGAATCTAATAAAGGCTCCATTATAGCTGCTGCTCTTCCAGCTCCCTTCATCTCATCTCCACCCACCCGGGTATCTAATATTCCTATCCAACTAAAGCCAACCAGAAAATGCATCAGCCTCACCCTTACCAACACTAACTTTAAACCTAACCCTAACCCCATCCCCAACCACAATCCTAACCCTAATACTCAACCTAACCCTAACCCTATGCTTAAACTTTAACCTAACCCTACCCTACCCCTAACCCCTAACACTAACGCCCTAACCCACATGTGTAAAACTCAAGAACCGGGGGCCAAATGTGGCCCGCCACATCATTTTTTTGTGGCCCACGAGACCATAAAATGTCAGTGTCTAAAAGTAAATAGGTCAAAAGTGTGCTTTGACCATCCAAAAGCTGTTGAGTCGATCCACTGGATGTTTAAGAAAGTTCTTGAAGATGTTTCGTCTCTCATCCAAGAGACTTCTTCTTCAAGAGACTGAAGAAGTCTCTTGGATGAGAGACAAAACGTCTTCAAGAACTTTCTTAAACATCCAGTGGATCGACTCAACAGCTTTTGGATAACCATGACCTGGATTACTGAGAACCTACACAGACATGTGCTTTGACCCACACTACATTTCCCACAATGCAGTAATTCAGTCCCATTATAACACTGACAAAAATGTTTTGTACGTTAATATCCTAACTTGTGTGTGATGTTATTTTTCTTTATTCATTGGTAGTTTGATCCTTGATTTATGGAATTCTGTGGGTTTAATTATCGGACAAATTTATAAATGCGCAACTGTAATGTTGTACATTACAGTTGCACATTTTTTTCTGTGCTAATGTAATGTTTGTAACGTGAATAAGTAATGATTTCAGAGTTTTTCTACTGATTTTGTGCAGTTTTCTGCTTAATTTTTCCTCATTTTCCCTTATTTTCTCTCATTTTACCTCATTTTATCAAAATTTTCTGTCAATTTTTCTTTTTTTCTTCTGATTTTCTACAATTTTCTCTGTTTTTCCCTAGTTTAGACTTATTTTTTCATTTTTTTCTGTCAATTTTTCTGTTTTTCTATGTATTTTTTGCAGTTTTTTAACTCATTTGTCCTCAATTTTCCTTTATTTCTCTCATTTCACTTCATTTTTCCATTTTTTGACAAATTTTCTGTTTTTCTACTTATTTTCTGAAGTTTTCTACCTCACTTTTCCTCATTTTCCCTTATTTTCCCTCATTTTACTTCAGTTTTCCCATTTTGGGAGAATTTCTGTTTTTCTACTGATTTTGTGCACTTTACTGCCTTATTTTTCCTCATTTTCCTTTATTTTCTGTCATTTTACTCCATTTTTCCCATTTTTCCTGTAAATTTGTGCGATTTTTCTTCTGATTTTCTACAATTTTCTATCTCATTTTGCCAAATTTTGTCTTATTTTCCCTCATTTTTATTTTTTTTTTCCATTTTTTTGGACAATTTCTCTGTTTTTCTACTGATTTTGTGCACTTTTATGCCTCACTTTTCCTCATTTTCCTTTATTGTCCCTCATTTTACCCCATTTTTCCCATTTTTCTGTGGATTTTGCTGTTTTTCTCCTGATTTTGTGCACTTTTCTGCCTCACTTTTCCTCATTTTCCTTTATTTTCTCTCATTTTACTCCATTTTTCCCATTTTTTCTGTGGATTTTGGTGTTTTTCTCCTGATTTTCTACAATTTTCTTACTCATTTTGCCAAATTTTGTCTTATTTTCCCTCATTTTTCTTTATTGTTTCATTTTTTTGGACAATTTCTCTGTTTTTCTACCGATTTTGTGCACTTTTCTGCCTTATTTTCCGTCATTTTCCTTTATTTTCTCTCATTTTACTCCATTTTTCCTGTGGATTTTGCTATTTTTTACCTGATTTTCTACAATTTTCTATCTCATTTTGCCAAATTTTGTCTTATTTTACCTCATTTTTCTTTATTGTTTCATTTTTTTGGACAATTTCGCTGTTTTTCTACTGATTTTGTGCACTTTTCTTTCTCACTTTTCTCATTTTCCTTTATTTTCCTTCATTCTACCCCATTTTTCCAATTTTGTCTGTGGATTTTGGTGTTTTTCTCCTGATTTTCTTCAATTTTCTTTCTCATTTTGCCAAATTTTTTCTTATTTTCCTTCATTTGTCTTCAATTTTCCATTTTTTTGGACAATTTCTCTGTTTTTCTACTGATTTTGTGCACTTTTCTGCTTCATTTTTCCTCATTTTCCTTTATTTTCCCTCATTTTACTCCATTTTTCCCATTTTTTCTGTGGATTTTGCTGTTTATCCCCTGATTTTTTTCAATTTTCTATATCATTTTGCCAAATTTTGTCTTATTTTCCCTCATTTTTCTTCATTTTTCCAGTTTTTTGGACAATTTCTCTATTTTTCTACTGATTTTGTTCACTTTTCTGCCTCACTTTTCCTCATTGTCCTTTATTTTCCCTCATTTTACCCCATTTTTCCCATTTTCTCTGTGGAATTTGCTGTTTTTCTCCTGATTTTCTTCAATTTTCTTTCTCATTTTGCCAATTTTTTTTTTATTTTCCTTCATTTTTCTTCATTTTTCCATTTGTTTGGACAATTTCTCGGTTTTTATACTGATTTTGTGCACTTTTCTGCCTCACTTTTCCTCATTTTTCCTTATTTTCTCTCATTTTACTCCATTTTTCCCATTTTTTCTGTGGATTTTGTTGTTTTTCTCCTGATTATCGTTAATTTTCGTACTCATTTTGCCAAATTTTGTCTTATTTTCCCACATTTTTATTCATTTTTCCAGTTATTTGGACAATTTCTCTGGTTTTCTACTGATTTTGTGCACTTTTCTGCTTCATGTTTCCTCATTTTCCTTTATTTTCCCTCATTTTACTCCATTTTTCCCATTTTTTCTGTGGATTTTGCTGTTTTTCTCCTGATTTTGTGCACTTTTCTGCTTCATTTTTCCTCATTTTCCTTTATTTTCCCTCATTTTACTCCATTTTTCCCATTTTTTCTGTGGATTTTGGTGTTTTTACTCCTGATTTTCTTCAATTATCTATCTCATTTTGCCAATTTTTTTCTTATTGTCCCTCATTTTTCTTCATTTTCCATTTTTTTGGACAATTTCTCTCTTTTTCTACTGATTTTTGCACTTTACTGCCTCACTTTTCCTCATTTTCCTTTTTTTTCTCTCATTTTACTCCATTTTTCCCATTTTTCCTGTAGATTTTGTGATTTTTCTTCTGATTTTCTACAATTTTCTATCTCATTTTGCCAAATTTTGTCTTATTTTCCCTCATTTTTATTTATTTTTCCATTTTTTTGGACAATTTCTCTGTTTTCCTACTGATTTTGTGCACTTTTATGCCTCACTTTTCCTCATTTTTCCTTATTTTCTCTCATTTTACTCCATTTTTCCCATTTTTTCTGTGGATTTTGTTGTTTTTCTCCTGATTATCGTCAATTTTCTTACTCATTTTGCCAAATTTTGTCTTATTTTCCCACATTTTTATTCATTTTTCCAGTTATTTGGACAATTTCTCTGGTTTTCTACTGATTTTGTGCACTTTTCTGCTTCATTTTTCCTCATTTTCCTTTATTTTCCCTCATTTTACTCCATTTTTCCCATTTTTTCTGTGGATTTTGCAGTTTTTCTCCTGATTTTGTGCACTTTTCTGCTTCATTTTTCCTCATTTTCCTTTATTTTCCCTCATTTTACTCCATTTTTCCCATTTTTTCTGTGGATTTTGCTGTTTTTCTCCTGATTTTGTGCACTTTTCTGCTTCATTTTTCCTCATTTTCCTTTATTTTCCCTCATTTTACTCCATTTTTCCCATTTTTTCTGTGGATTTTGGTGTTTTTACTCCTGATTTTCTTCAATTATCTATCTCATTTTGCCAATTTTTTTCTTATTGTCCCTCATTTTTCTTCATTTTCCATTTTTTTGGACAATTTCTCTTTTTTTCTACTGATTTTTGCACTTTTATGCCTCACTTTTCCTCATTTTCCTTTATTGTCCCTCATTTTACCCCATTTTTTCCCATTTTTCTGTGGATTTTGCTGTTTTTCTCCTGATTTTGTGCACTTTTATGCCTCACTTTTCCTCATTTTCCCTTATTTTCTATCATTTTACTCCATTTTTCCCATTTTTTCTGTGGATTTTGCTGTTTTTCTCCTGATTTTCTTCAATTTTCTTACTCATTTTGCCAAATTTTGTCTTATTTTCCCTCATTTTTCTTTATTGTTTCATTTTTTTGGACAATTTCGCTGTTTTTCTACTGATTTTGTGCACTTTTCTGCCTCACTTTTCTCATTTTCCTTTATTTTCCCTCATTCTACCCCATTTTTCCCATTTTGTCTGTGGATTTTGGTGTTTTTCTCCTGATTTTCTTCAATTTTCTTTCTCATTTTGCCAAATTTTTTCTTATTTTCCTTCATTTGTCTTCAATTTTCCATTTTTTTGGACAATTTCTCTGTTTTTCTACTGATTTTGTGCACTTTTCTGCTTCATTTTTCCTCATTTTCCTTTATTTTCCCTCATTTTACTCCATTTTTCCCATTTTTTCTGTGGATTTTGCTGTTTTTCCCCTGATTTTTTTCAATTTTCTATCTCATTTTGCCAAATTTTGTCTTATTTACCCTCATTTTTCTTCATTTTTCCAGTTTTTTGGACAATTTCTCTCTTTTTCTACTGATATTTGCACTTTTCTGCCTCACTTTTCCTCATTGTCCTTTATTTTCCCTCATTTTACCCCATTTTTCCCATTTTTTCTGTGGATTTTGGTGTTTTTACTCCTGATTTTCTTCAATTATCTATCTCATTTTGCCAATTTTTTTCTTATTGTCCCTCATTTTTCTTCATTTTCCATTTTTTTGGACAATTTCTCTCTTTTTCTACTGATTTTTGCACTTTACTGCCTCACTTTTCCTCATTTTCCTTTATTTTCTCTCATTTTACTCCATTTTTCCCATTTTTCCTGTAGATTTTGTGATTTTTCTTCTGATTTTCTACAATTTTCTTTCTCATTTTGCCAAATTTTGTCTTATTTTCCCTCATTTTTATTTATTTTTCCATTTTTTTGGACAATTTCTCTGTTTTCCTACTGATTTTGTGCACTTTTATGCCTCACTTTTCCTCATTTTTCCTTATTTTCTCTCATTTTACTCCATTTTTCCCATTTTTTCTGTGGATTTTGTTGTTTTTCTCCTGATTATCGTTAATTTTCGTACTCATTTTGCCAAATTTTGTCTTATTTTCCCACATTTTTATTCATTTTTCCAGTTATTTGGACAATTTCTCTGGTTTTCTACTGATTTTGTGCACTTTTCTGCTTCATTTTTCCTCATTTTCCTTTATTTTCCCTCATTTTACTCCATTTTTCCCATTTTTTCTGTGGATTTTGCTGTTTTTCTCCTGATTTTGTGCACTTTTCTGCTTCATTTTTCCTCATTTTCCTTTATTTTCCCTCATTTTACTCCATTTTTCCCATTTTTTCTGTGGATTTTGGTGTTTTTACTCCTGATTTTCTTCAATTATCTATCTCATTTTGCCAATTTTTTTCTTATTGTCCCTCATTTTTCTTCATTTTCCATTTTTTTGGACAATTTCTCTTTTTTTCTACTGATTTTTGCACTTTTATGCCTCACTTTTCCTCATTTTCCTTTATTTTCCCTCATTTTACCCCATTTTTCCCATTTTTTCTGTGGATTTTGCTGTTTTTCTCCTGATTTTGTGCACTTTTATGCCTCACTTTTCCTCATTTTCCCTTATTTTCTATCATTTTACTCCATTTTTCCCATTTTTTCTGTGGATTTTGCTGTTTTTCTCCTGATTTTGTGCACTTTTCTGCTTCATTTTTCCTCATTTTCCTTTATTTTCCCTCATTTTACTCCATTTTTCCCATTTTTTCTGTGGATTTTGCTGTTTTTACTCCTGATTTTCTTTCAATTATCTATCTCATTTGCCAAATTTTTTCTTATTGTCCCTCATTTTTCTTCATTTTTCCATTTTTTTTGGACAATTTCTCTCTTTTTCTACTGATTTTCTGCACTTTTACTGCCTCACTTTTCCTCATTTTCCTTATTTTCTCTCATTTTACTCCATTTTTCCCATTTTTCCTGTAGATTTTGTGCTATTTTTCTTCCTGATTTTCTACAATTTTCTTTCTCATTTTGCCAATTTTTTTTATTTTCCCTCATTTTTCTTCATTTTTCCATTTTTTTGGACAATTTCTCGTTTTTTCTCCTGATTTTGTGCACTTTTCTGCCTCACTTTTCCTAATTTTTCCTTATTTTCTCTCATTTTACTCCATTTTTCCATTTTTTCTGTGGATTTTGTTGTTTTTCTCCTGATTATCGTCAATTTTCTTACTCATTTTGCCAAATTTTGTCTTATTTTCCCACATTTTTATTCATTTTTCCAGTTATTTGGACAATTTCTCTGGTTTTCTACTGATTTTGTGCACTTTTCTGCTTCATTTTTCCTCATTTTCCTTTATTTTCCCTCATTTTACTCAATTTTTCCCATTTTTTCTGTGGATTTTTGCTGTTTTTCTCCTGATTTTGTGCACTTTTCTGCTTCATTTTTCCTCATTTTCCTTTATTTTCCCTCATTTTACTCCATTTTTCCCATTTTTTCTGTGGATTTTGGTGTTTTTTACTCCTGATTTTCTTCAATTATCTATCTCATTTTGCCAATTTTTTTCTTATTGTCCCTCATTTTCTTCATTTTCCATTTTTTTTGGACAATTTCTCTCTTTTTCTACTGATTTTTGCACTTTACTGCCTTGTTTTTCTACCGATTTTGTGCACTTTTCTGCCTTATTTTTCCTCATTTTCCTTTAATTTCTCTCATTTTACTCCATTTTTCCCATTTTTTTTCGCTGGATTTTGCTGTTTTTCTTCTGATTTTATTCAATTTTCTATCTCATTTTGCAAATTTTTTTTCTCATTTTCCCTCATTTTTCCATTTTTTTTGACAATTTCTCTTTTTTTCTACTGATTTTTTTCACTTTTCTGCCTCACTTTTCCTCATTTTCTTTTATTTTCTCTCATTTTACTCCATTTTTCCCATTTTTTCAGTAGATTTTGCTGTTTTTCTCCTGATTTTCTTCAATTTTCTTACTTATTTTGCCAAATTTTGTCTTATTTTCTCTCATTTTACTTTATTTTTCCATATTTTTGGACAATTTCTTGGTTTTTCTACTGATTATGTGCACTTTTCTGCCTCACTTTTCCTCATTTTTCCTTATTTTCTCTCATTTTACTCCATTTTTCCCATTTTTTCTGTGCATTTTGTTGTTTTTCTCCTGATTATCGTCAATTTTCTTACTCATTTTGCAAAATTTTGAATTATTTTCCCTCATTTTTCTTCATGTTTCCATTTTTTTGGACAATTTCTCTGTTTTTCTACCGATTTTGTGCACTTTTCTGCCTTATTTTTCCTCATTTTCCTTTAATTTCTCTCATTTTACTCCATTTTTCCCATTTTTTTCTCTGGATTTTGCTTTTTTTCTTCTGATTTTCTTCAATTTTCTACCTCATTTTTCCAAATTTTTTCTTATTTTCCCTCATTTTTCCATTTTTTTGGACAATTACTCGGTTTTTCTACTGATTTTGTGCACTTTTTTGCCTCAATTTTCCTCATTTTCCTTTATTTTCTCTCATTTTACTCCATTTTTCCCATTTTTTCTGTGGATTTTGCTGTTTTTCTCCTGATTTTCTTCAATTTTCTTACTCATTTTGCCAAATTTTGTCTTATTTACCCTCATTTTTATTCATTTTTCCATTTTTTGGACAATTTCCCTGTTTTTCTACTGATTTTGTGTACTTTTCTGCCTTATTTTTCCTCATTTTCCTTTAATTTCTCTCATTTTACTCCATTTTTCCCATTTTTTTCTGTGGATTTTCCTTTTTTTCTCCTGATTTTCTACAATTTTCGATCACAATGTTCCAAATTTTTTCTTATTTTCCCTAATGTTTCTTTATTTTTCCATTTTTTTTGACAATTTCTCTGTTTTTCTACTGATTTTGTGCACTTTTCTGCCTCACTTTTCCTCATTTTCCTTTATTTTCTCTCATTTTACTCCATTTTTCCCATTTTTTCTATGGATTTTGCTGTTTTACTTCTGATTTTTCTACAATTTTCTATCTCATTTTGCCAAATTTTGTCTTATTTTCCCTCATTTTTCTTCATGTTTCCATTTTTTTGGACAATTTCTCTGTTTTTCTACCGATTTTGTGCACTTTTCTGCCTTATTTTTCCTCATTTTCCTTTAATTTCTCTCATTTTACTCCATTTTTCCCATTTTTTTTCTCTGGATTTTGCTTTTTTTCTTCTGATTTTCTTCAATTTTCTACCTCATTTTTCCAAATTTTTTCCTATTTTCCCTCATTTTTCCATTTTTTTGGACAATTACTCGGTTTTTCTACTGATTTTGTGCACTTTTTTGCCTCAATTTTCCTCATTTTCCTTTATATTCTATCATTTTACCCCATTTTTCCCATTTTTTCTGTGGATTTTGCAGTTTTTCTCCTGATTTTCTTCAATTTTCTTACTCATTTTGCCAAATTTTGTCTTATTTTCCCTCATTTTTATTCATTTTTCCATTTTTTTGGACAATTTCCCTGTTTTTCTACTGATTTTGTGTACTTTTCTGCCTTATTTTTCCTCATTTTCCTTTAATTTCTCTCATTTTACTCCATTTTTCCCATTTTTTTCTGTGGATTTTCCTTTTTTTCTCCTGATTTTCTACAATTTTCGATCACAATGTTCCAAATTTTTTCTTATTTTCCCTAATGTTTCTTTATTTTTCCATTTTTTTTGACAATTTCTCTGTTTTTCTACTGATTTTGTGCACTTTTCTGCCTCACTTTTCCTCATTTTCCTTTATTTTCTCTAATTTTACTCCATTTTTCCCATTTTTTCTATGGATTTTGCTGTTTTACTTCTGATTTTTCTACAATTTTCTATCTCATTTTGCCAAATTTTGTCTTATTTTCCTTCATTTTTCCATTTTTTTTACAATTTCTCTTTTTTTCTACTGATTTTTTGCACTTTTCTGCCTCATTTTTCGTCATTTTCCTTTAATTTCTCTCATTTTACTCCATCTTTCCCATTTTTTTCTATTGATTTTTCTTTTTTCTTTTGATTTTCTTCAATTTTCTATGTCAATTTTCCAAATTTTTTCTTATTTTCTTTCATTTTTCTTCATTTTTCCATTTTTTTTGGACAATTTCTCTGTTTTTCTGCTGATTTTGTGCACTTTTCTGCCTTATTTTTCCTCATTTTCCTTTATTTTCTCTCATTTTTCTCCATTTTTTCTATGGATTTTGCTGTTTTACTTCTGACTTTTCTACAATTTTCTATCTCATTTTGCCAAATTTTTTCTTATTTTCCCTCATTTCTATTCATTTTTCCTTTTTTTGACAATTTCTCTTTTTTTCTACTGATTTTGTGCACTTTTTTGCCTCATTTTTCCTCATTTTCCTTTATATTCTATCATTTTACCCCATTTTTCCCATTTTTTTCTGTGGATTTTGCTGTTTTTCTCCTGATTTTCTTCAATTTTCTTTCTCATTTTGCCAAATTTTTTCTTATTTTCCTTCATTTGTCTTCAATTTTCCATTTTTTTGGACAATTTCTCTGTTTTCCTACTGATTTTGTGCACTTTTTTGCCTTATTTTCCGTCATTTTCCCTTATTTTCTCTCATTTTACCCCATTTTTCCGATTTTTTCTGTGGATTTTGTTGTTTTTCTCCTGATTATCATCAATTTTCTTACTCATTTTGCAAAATTTTGTATTATTTTCCCTCATTTTTCTTCATGTTTCGATTTTTTTGGACAATTTCTCTATTTTTCTGCCGATTTTGTGCACTTTTCTGCCTTATTTTTCCTCATTTTCCTTTAATTTCTCTCATTTTACTCCATTTTTTCCCATTTTTTTTCTCTGGATTTTGCTGTTTTTCTTCTGATTTTCTTCAATTTTCTATCTCATTTTGCAAATTATTTTTCTAATTTTCCCTCATTTTTCCATTTTTTTTGACAATTTCTCTTTTTTTCTACTGATTTTGTGCACTTTTCTGCCTCACCTTTCCTTATTTTCCCTTATTTTCTCTCATTTTACTCCATTTTTCCCATTTTTTTCTCTGGATTTTGCCATTTTTCTTCTGATTTTCTTCAATTTTCTACCTTATTTTTCCAAATTTTTTCCTATTTTCCCTCATTTTTCCATTTTTTTTACAATTTCTCTTTTTTTCTACTGATTTTTTGCACTTTTCTGCCTCATTTTTCGTCATTTTCCTTTAATTTCTCTCATTTTACTCCATCTTTCCCATTTTTTTCTATTGATTTTTCTTTTTTCTTTTGATTTTCTTCAATTTTCTATGTCAATTTTCCAAATTTTTTCTTATTTTCTTTCATTTTTCTTCATTTTTCCATTTTTTTTGGACAATTTCTCTGTTTTTCTGCTGATTTTGTGCACTTTTCTGCCTTATTTTTCCTCATTTTCCTTTATTTTCTCTCATTTTACTCCATTTTTTCTATGGATTTTGCTGTTTTACTTCTGACTTTTCTACAATTTTCTATCTCATTTTGCCAAATTTTTTCTTATTTTCCCTCATTTCTATTCATTTTTCCTTTTTTTTGACAATTTCTCTATTTTTCTACTGATTTTGTGCACTTTTTTGCCTCATTTTTCCTCATTTTACTTTATATTCTATCATTTTACCCCATTTTTCCCATTTTTTTCTGTGGATTTTGCTGTTTTTCTCCTGATTTTCTTCAATTTTCTTACTCATTTTGCCAAATTTTGTCTTATTTTCCCTCATTTTTCTTTATTGTTTCATTGTTTTTGACAATTTCTCCTTTTTTCTACTGATTTTGTGCACTTTTATGCTTTATTTTTCATCATTTTCCTTTATTTTCTCTCATTTTACTCCATTTTTCCCATTTTTTCTGTGGATTTTGCTGTTTTTCTCCTGATTTTCTTCAATTTTCTATCTCATTTTGCCAAATTTTTTCTTATTTTCCCTCATTTTTATATTTTTTTTTGACAATTTCTCTGTTTTTCTACTGATTTTGTGTACTTTTTTGCCTTACTGTTTCTCTTTTTTTATTTTCCCTCATTTTACCCCATTTTTCCCATTTTTTTCTCTGGATTTTGCTGTTTTTTTTTCTGATTTTCTTCAATTTTCTATCTCATTTTGCCAAATTTTTTCTTATTTTCCCTCATTTTTCTTCATTTTTCAAGTTTTTTTGGACAATTTCTCTGGTTTTCTACTGATTTTGTGCACTTTTCTTCCTCATTTTTCCTCATTTTCCTTTAATTTCTCTCATTTTACTCCATTTTTCCCATTTTTTTTCTCTTGATTTTGCTGTTTTTCTTCTGATTTTCTTCAATTTTCTTTGTCAATTTTCCAAATTTTTTCTTATTTTCCTTCATTTTTCTTCATTTTTCCATTTTTTTGGACAATTTCTCTGTTTTTCTACTGATTTTGTGCACTTTTTTGCTTCATTTTTCCTCATTTTCCTTTATTTTTTCTCATTTTACTCCATTTTTCCCATTTTTCTGTGGATTTTGCTTTTTTCATTCTGATTTTCTTCAATTTTATGTCTCATTTTGCCAAATTTTGTCTCATTCAACCTTTTTTTTGGAGAAATTGTCTACTTCATTCTCCTAATTTTCCCCTATTTTTTTGTCATTGTCAATTTTCTACCTCCTTTTCCTCATTTTTCCAAATAATTTCTTGTTTTAATTTATTTTCCCTATTTTTTCTGATAATTTAATTTTTCTGTTTTTATTCTGATTCAGTGCAATTTTTTACCAAATCTTTCCTCATTCCACTCATTTTTTTCTCATTCTACCTCATTTTTCTGACAATTTTCTGTTTTTCATCTCACTCTGTGCAATTTTCCAACTCATTTTCAAATCTTTTTTATTTCTGCTGATTGTTCAATTGTACTGACAGATTAGTCTAAAAAATACAATAAAAAATTTTTTTTTCGACCGGTCGGTCTAATAAAAATTACTGTTTTAGGCCGACCAAAAACAAGTTTTTTTTAGACCAACCAATAAGTCAAAAAGAAAATCTTTTTTAGACTGGTCAGAAAAAAAAAATCTTTTTGACCAGTCAATCGGTCTGAAAAAAATTTTTTTTTTTGATTGGTCAGTCTAGAACAGTTTTTTTTTTCACCAGTTGGTTGGCCTAAAAAAATTTTCTTTCGATCAGCAAGTCTAAAAAAAATTGTTTTTTCACCTGGGCGCTCTAAAAAAATTTTCTCGGTTGATTGGGTTAAAAAAATGTTTTTTGGTTAGTTGGCCTCTGAAAAAAAATTTTTTTGACCGGTTGGTCGGTCAGTAAAATTTTTTTTTTCGTCTAGTTGGTCGAAACAAAAAAGTTTTTTGGACTGATAGGTCGGTCTGAAAAAAATGGGGGTTTTCGGTCAGTTGGTCAATACAAAAAACATTTTTTTGACTAGTTGGTCTAAAAAAAGTTTTTTTCATTTGCTCGATCTAAAAAAATTTTTTTTTTCAAAAATAATTTGTTGGTTTTTTTGACCAGTCGGTCGATCGGCCTAAGACAATGTTTTTTTGGGTCGGTCTGTCTAAAAATATGGGGGTTTTTTGTCAGTCAGTTGAAAAAAATAAAATTCGATTGGGGGATTGGGGGGGGGGGGGTTCAGTCGGCTGGTGTAAAAAAAATATTTTTTTTGATCGGTTGATCAAAAAATTTTGGGGGGGGTCAGGCGGTTGACAAAATTTTTTTGGGTCGGTCAGTCGGTCGGTCTAAAAAAATTAGAAAGGAATTGGGATGTGCATCAGTGTCAACTCTTATCCTGTAATAAACTAGCTGCCCTGCCCCATCCGGGGCGGCGGTGGCTCAGCGGTAGAGAAGCTGTCTTGAAGACGGATCGCCCGGCCATCAGCGGATCAATTCCCGCTCCCGCCATGACATCCCTTGGAGTGTGAGCTGACAGTGGGAGGTGTCAGCTCACCTCCCAGCCACCACCGAGGCACCCCTGAGCAAGGCGCCGTCCCCACCAGGAGCTGCTCATGTGGGCCGTGACCCCCGTGCGCGACCCATCACTCTGCCTCCCCCTACTGTCTCTTGTGTGATTGTGTTACTCATTGCATGCCTACAGGCCCCTAGTGTGTTGTGTCCTGGGGCCTGTATTCAAAAAAAAAACTGTATGACTAACCAAGAACATGTAACCACATACAAAGAAAGAGTGTAAAGATAATTTCCCCACGTGTGGACAATAAAGTGTATTTAATCTTAATCTTGATCCCCCACCCTGCCACCCCTAGTGACAGTAGGGCCACAGGGTGAGGATGTGGTGGACATGCTGCTCAGTTGACTGGTTTGGATATAAAGTTGATGTAGTCTCTCCCTCTTTCCCCATTTTCTGTCTCACCTGAACCAGGTTGTCTGTAGATCTGCAGGGTGGCTGGGGTGGGTCTTCTGCGACGGATCTGAGGTAAACAGACACACATTGTTGGTTGTTGTTTGGTACAATGTCATCCGCTTGTTTTATTCTCGTTCTCGTAACATGTTTCAGTGCATTTTGACCCACCTGTTCCAATAAAAATGATTTTCAAATGAAAAGTGTTTTTGTCCTAATTCTCACTGACCCACAGCTGCGGTCTTGGTGGTGGTGACTACCTTTATCACACGCTACCACTCATTTTTAACACTTTCTTTTCCAATTAAAAGGACATTTTAAATCAATTAACCTCAGAAATGCCTTGAAGCATCCAGAGGGAATGTCCATTCAGGAGGGAAAGCCTTGCCTGACGAGCCGGTAACTCTGGAGCACACAGCTAAAATTATCTGTGACCTCTGGAAAGGCTGGTGGTATCCGTCCCACAGGGGGTGGGGGGTTCCACTGATCTGTCACTGCTCATTAACAACTTGTGGTTTCCATCGATCTGACGCTTCATGAATCTTCACGCCACACAACAACTTCAGCTCTGGTCTTTGGACCAGAGCTGAAGAAAAAGGAGAAATTCTCCCCAGACTATCTCTCCTAATCGCTAGTCCCCCCCCCCGCTAAGACTGATTAGTTTTACTACACAAAGTGCCTTTTCAGCTGAGGACAGAACCTGTTGCACCGGACTCTAGATCATCCATGACGGTGCAGAACGCTCCATCCTGTCTACTCATCAGGTCCTGGACACACTCCAAAGTTCTCTGTTTTTACATTTAAAACACTTCACCACACACACACACACACACACACACACACACACACACACACACACACAACCCCCCCCCTGCACGTCCACTCCGGTGGGATCACTGGACGCACTGGTCTGAACCCCCACGGAACATTCCACAGCAGAGGACACAGAAGCCACTTTCATCCCCCCCACCCCCTCAACATACATGAACCCACATCCGCCACGTCTGCAGCTCATGTTCACTCACATGTTCAGCAGCCTGGGGGTCCAGCTGCCCCTGAAGAGGAGGAACAGCAAACTGGATCTTCTTCGGGCTGCTGGGCTCCATTATCACTGACTGGGCTACGAGAAGACAGACAGCAGGAGAGGGGGGGGGAGAGAGAGAGAGAGAGAGAGAGAGAGAGAGAGAGAGAGTAAAGGAGGGAGGGAGTTGAGAAGGAGGGAGTGGTCTCAGCTGGGGGGGGGGGCTGCATTATCACTAATTGACAGACTTGGTGCATTTTCCAGAACACAGACTGAAGCTGTGTCATCATATCTGATGTGTGTGTGTGTGTGTGTGTGTGTGTGTGTGTGTGTGTGTGTGTGTGTGTGTGTGTGTGTGTGTGTGTGTGTGTGTGTGTGTGTAAGTGTGTGTGTGTGTGTGTTATACTCGCCTCTTTAAGTAAATGTTGTTCTTCACTGTAATAACTGACTGTTCCTTTCATGTTGGGTTCTGTTGCTTTGGGTTCTGATTAGCTTATTAGCTTAGCTTATTAGCTTAGCTTATTAGCTTAGCTTATTAGCTTAGTTTATTAGTTATTAGCTACACGCTGCTTTGCAAGATCCTCTGCTTATCGAAAAAACTCCATATTTCAATGAGATGAGATCAATATTTATGATAAAATGCGTGAAACACTCGGAGGTATTTCACACAGTCGTCAGCAAACATGCGACACGAACGACACAACGACAGGAAGTTACGACGGATTCTAACTGAAAATAAGAGAAAATAAGAACGTGTTGTGAGACTCGACCCTCAAACCTGCGTCTGTTGCCACCGGTGACATCAGCCGAGCTGGCAGTCGTCGTGGAAACACTTAGCAGAGAGACTTAATGGGTGCTGTAGGTGGAGCGGCGCTCACACATCACACAACAAGCCTCTTGTTCTCCGGTCCACGTGGCCCAAAACAACAACCTGAATGCATCATTCATGAGCAACATTTAGGAAATAAAACAGCCAAACATCGTTTGTGTCTTTTTTAATCCTCAGAAGATGTTACATTTTCTAGGTGTCAATTAAAAACTCAAAAACATGAAAGCAAATATGTTTCCTTCAACTCCAGAATAGATTCATCGTTTAAAAATCAATCATTTTCCCAGAAAAAGAAATGAGCTTCTAACAATCGATCAGGTAAAAACTAATTTTTCAAGAGAAAAAGAAGTTTAGAACCAGATTAAAGTCTAAAACAAACGCTCACAGATTGACATGTTTTTAGACGTGAACACGTGTGGAACATGTGTGTATAACGCTAAAGTCAATCGTAGATATTTGAGTTTATTGATTCTGACTGTCTGGGGTGTGGTGGGGATATCTGCCCACATGGGGGCAGTGTGGGGGGTAAGGGAACCGTGTTGCACAATGCCAGCATGACCGTGAGCTGGGTGCACGCAGTAGTGATGGGGGCGGGGCAATTGAGAAATTGAGTGGTGTGGGCGGGGCCTGGGGTAACCCAGGAAGTGTGTTTCAGACCAATGGGAGCCTTCGCTCAGGAGCCGAGAGAGGAGGGCAGTAGTGAGGCTGCTGGTGGTGTTGCCCCGGCGACTGTGATGGTTGTCGGTGCTGTTGCCCTGGCGACTGTGATGGTTGTCGGTTGTGTTGTGACCGCTGGAGTTCCTGTTGTGTTGTTTGTGATTCCTGTTGCCACGGTAACGCTGTCTGCGGATGGCGGCCTCCTCCTGACTTGAATTGCTCGACGATGCAGAAGGAGTTGTCGTCGAGGGGCAACACCTGCAGGTGGAGGGTGGTCACGACCCTTGGGAGGCGGGGCTTAGGGTGCACAGCGTCAGGTTGGGGGCCGGTGGGGCCGGCCCCCGCCCCCCTGTCAGAGTCTTTCCCTCCAGATTGAGGCAAATCTGAAACAGAGAGCTTCTCCACTTCAGCGATCTCCAAGGAGCTGCTGCTGGACTTGGACTCAGACTCGGATTCAGACTCGGACTCGGACTCGGACTCGCAGTCCTCCCCCGGCCCGGAGCCCTCGTCTGAGGAGCTGGACTCGCCGTCGCCCCACTGGTGTCTGTTCTTCTGCTGGCTGTAGCAGGAGGCGCAGCGGGTCAGGTTGGAGAACTCAAAGCCCGTCCTGACCTGGAGAACAGTTACTGTCACCAGAACAGGAAGTAGAAATACTGATAGAAACTTCTGGGGGGTCACTTTGAACAAACGAGGTACCTTCGGTGAGTTTGGGGCGTCATCGGCGTCCATTGCTGCAAACCGGAGGGAAACCTTCACGAGATGAAGAACACACACGTCTGTGGATCAGAACCAGTTCACCGCAGAACAAAACAGCTGGTTCTGGTTCTGAACCATCAGGCCCGACACCCTGTCAGACAATGCAAAGCATTCTGGGTACTCCTGCAGAACCGTCAGTGTGTTTGTTACGCCTGTCAGGAGCCTCGTGGGGATCCTCCAGATCCCTTTGAGCCGCAAAACTGATCGCTCCAGCCTGAGAGGCGTTCAACGACACGCCGTGAAGCCCAACACGCTCAAACACATGTGTGACTGTTGCATGACTGTTGCATGACGACAGTCAACAGTCACACAACACCCAACAGTCATGCAACAGTCAACAGCCACACAACAGTCAACAGTCATTCAACAGCCACACAACAGTCAACAGTCATTCAACAGTCATGCAACAGTCATCATTCAAGTCATACAAGGGTCAACAGTCATACAACAGCCATTCAAGTAATGAAACAGTCATACAACAGTCAACAATCATATACACCAGTCATACAACAGTCCACAGTGATGTAAAAGTCATACAACAGTCATACAACAGTCAACAGTCACACAACAGTCAACAATCATACAACAGTCAGCAATCATACAACAGCCATTCAAGTAATGAAACAGTCATACAACAGTCATTCAACAGTCAACAATCATATACACCAGTCATACAACAGTCCACAGTGATGTAAAAGTCATACAACAGTCATACAACAGTCAACAGTCACACAATAGTCATCAATCATACAACAGTCAGCAATCATACAACAGTCAACAGTCATACAACAGCCATTCAAGTAATGAAACAGTCATACAACAGTCATTCAACAGTCAACAATCATATACACCAGTCATACAACAGTCCACAGTGATGTAAAAGTCATACAACAGTCATAAAACAGTCATACAACAGTCACACAACAGTCAACAATCATACAACAGTCAACAATCATACAACAGTCAACAGTCATACAACAGTCACACAACAGTCAACAATCATACAACAGTCATACAACAGTCAACAGTCATAAAACAGTCAACGATCATACAACAGTCAACAATCATACAACAGTCAACAGTCATACAACAGTCAACAATCATACAACAGTCAACAGTCATACAACAGTCAACAATCATACAACAGTCAACAGTCATACAACAGTCACACAACAGTCAACAATCATACAACAGTCAACAGTCATACAACAGTCAACAATCATACAACAGTCAACAGTCATACAACAGTCAACAATCATACAACACTCAACAGTCATACAACAGTCAACAATCATACAACAGTCAACAATCATACAACAGTCAACAGTCATACAACAGTCAACAATCATACAACAGTCAACAGTCATACAACAGTCACACAACAGTCAACAATCATACAACAGTCATACAACAGTCAACAGTCATAAAACAGTCAACGATCATACAACAGTCAACAATCATACAACAGTCAACAATCATACAACAGTCAACAGTCATACAACAGTCAACAGTCATACAACAGTCATACAACAGTCAACAATCATACAACAGTCACACAACAGTCAACAGTCATACAACAGTCAACAATCATACAAGTCATACAACAATCATACAACAGTCATGCACCAGTCATACAAGTCATACAACGGTTGTACAATAAACAGTCACAAAACAGTCATGCAACAGTTATGCAACAATCAACATTCATACAACAGTCAACAATCATACAACAGTCAACAGTCATACAACAGTCACACAACAGTCAACAATCATACAACAGTCATACAACAGTCAACAGTCATAAAACAGTCAACGATCATACAACAGTCAACAATCATACAACAGTCAACAATCATACAACAGTCAACAGTCATACAACAGTCAACAGTCATACAACAGTCACACAACAGTCAACAATCATACAACAATCATACAACAGTCAACAATCATACAACAGTCACACAACAGTCAACAGTCATACAACAGTCAACAATCATACAAGTCATACAACAATCATACAACAGTCATGCACCAGTCATACAAGTCATACAACGGTTGTACAATAAACAGTCACAAAACAGTCATGCAACAGTTATGCAACAATCAACATTCATACAACAGTCAATCGTCATACAACCGTTGTACTGTCACACAACAGTCATCTCAGGTTTGTTGGCTGCTGAGGTTTCTCTTCATAATTCCTCCGTTCCAATAATCTCTCTGCAGCCTGGAGCGTCGATCAGTCACATGATCAAACTAATCAGCTGAAATCACTCAATTCATCTGTGAAACGACTGACAGAACAGATTCTGATCGATTGATCAGGTCGATCACAGTTCAGAGAAACGCCCCGGTCCTCTGCTTCCCGCTGCTTGTCTCTGAACCAGAACCCAGACCAGCTGGACCACCCCCCCCCCCAGGTTATTAACGCTAAACCGTTAACGACGCTCACAGCGTTTGATCAGCCAATCGATTCGTTCGATCCGGCGGCAGCGCTCACCTGTGATCCTGTCGGCCCGGGTCAGGGATCCAGTCTGGGAGGTCGTGTCGTGTTCGTCTGCATTTGAACCGGCAACATATCCACACCCACGCCTCAGTCACGTCACACCACACACACACACACACACACACACACACACACACACACACACACAATCTGCAAACAGAGTCCTCCAGGAGGATCCACAAACCCCCACTGTCCACCTCAGAGCACGGCGCCGCCGGCTCGGCCCTTTGCTTACATTTCCTGACAGGTTTATTGAGCGTGGGAACACAAAGAGTTAATAAAACAGTCAGAAACCAGCCAGACGTCCCGTCGGTTTAACGCCCAACAGGTTTTAAAGCTCTGAAGCTTGACAAACCTTCTCCTGTCGGTGATCCAGACGACAGGATGAATAAACACACGTTCTCCAGTTTAATCTGCTGCAGTTTATTTCTTTTGTACCGTTACAGTCACACAGTCCCCCCACAGCCAGAACTTTAACGAATCCTGAAAAAACAGAACCGATGAAACAGAAACACATGAACGAGTAGAAACGAGCTCAACATGGAGCCAGGTGGAAACATCTCCCACCGGATTCAGAGAAACGTGAAGGAACCAACGAAAGAAGGATCAAGTTTCAGAAAGAAATTAAAAAAAAACACGTTCTAGTAAAAGTGGTTCCAAAGCAACTTCCTGTTTGTGTTTTCACACTATTTACTTCTGCAGCTCCAAAAACTCCACTCACAAGTAAAAATAATCCGCATAAGCATTATTCTGCATATTAATCTGCATAAGCAAAGACAAAAATGGTAGATTTACCTCCAAAGCGCAGAAACACCACCACACCGACACAATGCATTGTGGGAAGCGAGCGTCAGATTTCTATCAAGGCTACACAGGAAAAGCCGAGCAGAAGTTTGGGTTCAGTTTGATGCCACACAGGCGATTCTTCATCTCCAGCTCCATCTCCATCATCATCATCGTCATCATCCTGCGCTCTGAAACACCACTGACTTCTCGTTTCGGAGCTGAAACGTCTCAAAATGAGCTTCTGCTGTCGGCTTTGGCAGGAAAAAGCAGCGCCCAACGTACTCATGAAGACATCCGGGGTTCCTGTCTAGTTTAAACACCTAAAGGTGAAGAAGTACGAACATTCAGAGGCTAACGGCTAAACATTCACTCAGAGGCTAACGGCTAAACATTCACTCAGAGGCTAACGGCTAAACATTCACTCAGAGGCTAACGGCTAAACATTCACTCAGAGGCTAACGGCTAAACATTCGAGCCTCAGGTCGTGTGTGAACACACGTCCGAGGCGTAGCTGCAGGTTCAACGGCTTCCCTTCAGACTTCAGCTCAGTGTTTGACCGGCTGAACGCTTTTGGACTCAACAATGGCACGTTTATCGTGGGTCACTAGAGTTGTGCACGTTTATCGTGGGTCACTAGAGTTGTGCACGTTTATCGTGGGTCACTAGAGTTGTGCACGTTTATCGTGGGTCACTAGAGTTGTGCACGTTTATCGTGGGTCACTAGAGTTGTGCACGTTTATCGTGGGTCACTAGAGTTGTGCACGTTTATCGTGGGTCACTAGAGTTGTGCACGTTTATCGTGGGTCACTAGAGTTGTGCACGTTTATCGTGGGTCACTAGAGTTGTGCACGTTTATCGTGGGTCACTAGAGTTGTGCACATTTATCGTGGGTCACTAGAGTTGTGCACGTTTATCGTGGGTCACTAGAGTTGTGCACGTTTATCGTGGGTCACTAGAGTTGTGCACGTTTATCGTGGGTCACTAGAGTTGTGCACGTTTATCGTGGGTCACTAGAGTTGTGCACGTTTATCGTGGGTCACTAGAGTTGTGCACGTTTATCGTGGGTCACTAGAGTTGTGCACGTTTATCGTGGGTCACTAGAGTTGTGCAAACTTTGGCATCTGGAGACGACCCCGTCTGGGTTCCTCCTCGTTCACGTCAGAACACGTCAGGACGAGGGGCGCCGTTCTTCTTTTTACCGAAAGGAGAAAACACTTCAGGAGAAAAGTCAAATCTAAAAACAGCACATCTTCAGATCCAGGAAGCTCCCAGTTCAAACTGGGCCAAGGTCCGGGTCAAAGGTCGTTAGAGTAACGGTGACCCTCGTGGTTCCTGCTCCACACGTGTCTGAGTCGGTTTGAATGTGCCGACCTGACCAGAACATCTCAGCGCAGGAATAAATTAACAATCGCTCTCCGGGGGCGGGCCCAGGAGAGTCGTCCCGGCTGACGAGTCCATGTTCTGACCCCGACGGAGTCCGGCTGGTCTCTGGACACGCGTCCAGTCTTCAGATGGACGGGTCGGTGTCTGTGTCTGTGGGCGTGGTCTTTGGACTCGCGCCGACTCCTCTCTCCTCAGGGATGGAGGACGAGTCGCCGTTGAGGCCACGCAACACGCCTGGAACACACGAACCCAGGTGTCACGCAAGGGCTTCAATCACGACACGCCGTGATGCAACACGACACGCCGTGATGCAACACGACACGCCGTGATGCAACACGACACGCCGTGATGCAACACGACACGCCGTGATGCAACACGACACGCCGTGATGCAACACGACACGCCGTGATGCAACACGACACGCCGTGATGCAACACGACACGCCGTGATGCAACACGACACGTCACGACACGCCGTGATGCAACACGACACGTCACGACACGCCGTGATGCAACACGACACGCCGTGATGCAACACGACACGTCACGACATACCGTGATCAAGTATTAAAAGGTGAAAACAAATACACAGTTTGCAGGTGTGTGTGTGTGTGACTAAATATATTAAATACAACCAGTCATCAATACTGCACACACAGCTTCTGATGAAGGGACAAAGTGACATACAGGTAGAGGTACAGGTAGAGGTACAGGTACACATACAGGTAGAGGTACAGGTAGAGGTACAGGTAGAGGTACAGGTAGAGGTACAGGTAGAGGTGCAGGTAGAGGTACAGGTAGAGGTACAGGTAGAGGTACAGGTAGACGTACAGGTAGAGGTACAGGTAGAGGTACAGGTAGAGGTACAGGTAGAGGTACAGGTAGAGGTACAGGTACACATACAGGTAGAGGTACAGGTAGAGGTACAGGTAGAGGTACAGGTACACATACAGGTAGAGGTACAGGTACACATACAGGTAGAGGTACAGGTACACATACAGGTAGAGGTGCAGGTAGAGGTACAGGTAGAGGTACAGGTAGAGGTACAGGTAGAGGTACAGGTAGAGGTACAGGTAGACATACAGGTAGAGGTACAGGTAGAGGTACAGGTAGAGGTACAGGTAGAGGTGCAGGTAGAGGTACAGGTACACATACAGGTAGAGGTACAGGTAGAGGTACAGGTAGAGGTACAGGTAGAGGTACAGGTACACATACAGGTAGAGGTACAGGTACACATACAGGTAGAGGTACAGGTACACATACAGGTAGAGGTGCAGGTAGAGGTACAGGTAGAGGTACAGGTAGAGGTACAGGTAGAGGTACAGGTAGAGGTACAGGTAGAGGTGCAGGTAGAGGTGCAGGTAGAGGTACAGGTAGAGGTACAGGTAGAGGTACAGGTAGACATACAGGTAGAGGTACAGGTAGAGGTACAGGTAGAGGTACAGGTAGAGGTACAGGTAGAGGTACAGGTAGAGGTGCAGGTAGAGGTACAGGTAGAGGTACAGGTAGACATACAGGTAGAGGTACAGGTAGAGGTAGAGGTACAGGTACACATACAGGTAGAGGTACAGGTAGAGGTACAGGTAGACATACAGGTAGACGTACAGGTAGATGTACAGGTAGAGGTACAGGTACACATACAGGTAGAGGTACAGGTAGAGGTACAGGTAGGCGCAGGTACAGGTAGAGGTTGTGTGTAACTACTGTCAGTCAGTCGTTGTTCTGGGGGGGTCGTGTGTCTTACGTTCGGTGTCGTAAACGAAGCTGTCTGAACACGTCCGGTTCCTGCGCTGAGTCGACTTTGGGCCCCCACTCAGATACTCCTTCAGCACGCCTGACCTGGGGGGGGCAAACAAGAAACATCTTCACCTAATATTGACTCATACACAGCAAATAAAGACCAAAGACTTTAGATCACATGCCACCAAGTCAAACATCACTTCTTCTGAGACTGTGGGTGGATGAGTTGTAGCCACGCCCCCCTCTGTCCTGTAGGCGGGGCATTCCACTTCTCCTGTTCCTGTAAGGTTTTCTGCTCTACATGAGGAACCGTTCTCAGTCCTAATGGTTTCATCTTCAGCCTCTTTCTCTGGCATGGGTCTGCTGGAGTCTGTCTCACCTACTATGGGAGGCAGGGTACACCCTGGACATGTCGCCAGCACATTGAAGGCTTACTATTCGCGTTTGCACAGCTGTTCCGTGTGTTAAGTTGATTTTGTATGTGAAACTACTGGTTCTGTGATAGAATGACCTCCCAACTTCATTTCTAGTGTAAAAGGATGATTAATGCAGGGAAAATAAACATATAATCGTGTCATTATGCATTTGTAGCTTACTTAGTCATTTTGATAGTAGGCTAACATAGCTAATATACGTTGATAGCAGGCTAATATGGCTAATAAACCCTTACAGCCTGTGTTGCCTTCGTATCCTCAAATAAGAAATTAATTGATTAGATTTTAGTTTTTTGGTCCAACATGGCTTTTTGAACGTTTGGGTTGCCAACCCCCGTTCTACTAGAGCCTTCTGACAAATTTGTTAAAAAAATGTTGGATCTCTGCTGCGGGGGGGGGGGTGAGGTCTTTACGTAACTGTTTGAACAGGTGTGACGATTCCAGCGATTAAAACCCGTTTTTCTCCTTCGAATAGAATTCTGTTTTAGGACAGGCGTGACACGGGCCCGCACACGCCACAGGACAGGCGTGACACGGGCCCGCACACGCCACAGGACAGGCGTGACACGGGCCCGCACACGCCACAGGACAGGCGTGACACGGGCCCGCACACGCCACAGGACAGGCGTGACACGGGCCCGCACACGCCACAGGACAGGCGTGACACGGGCCCGCACATGCCACAGCGACTGTGACTGATGAACCCTCTGAGCTGCTGTTGTTACAACGACCAATGAGGAGGAGGAGGGCGATTAAAGGTGTTGTAACTCACCTGTCGAAGCTGTAGGTTCCAGGGTGGCTGACAGACCTCTTCATCTGAGCAGGGGACAGATGGCAGACACGGCTTTACTTTTAGAACACACTGACAGTAAATTCATTAACATATAAATCATAAAACCAAGAGGAGGAAGTGGGACTGAAGACCTTCTGGTCTCTGACGTGAGGCAATAACACAAAACTACTAGACAACATTTTCTACTGTTGACTGGGACGAGTCAAGACGTGACTCTCAAGAAGCATCCTCACCCTTTCTGGACGTCTGAGGTCAGGGGTCAGACTCTGATTGGCCAAAGCCATACACTCCTCCAGAGTCCTGATGAACGTCGCACACGTCGCGCTGAGGAGGGAAACCTGTAGAGGAAGACGATGGGAATCATTTCCAGAGACAGGATTTGTTGTTGTGTAAACAGAGGGCGGGTACCTCTGAGGGGGGCGTGGCCTCCGCGTCAGCAGTGTGCTGATGCTGGATGGTCTGGACCTGCTGCACCAGGAGGTCGCAGTACAGACGGAGTTCAGACATCTTGGTCTTCAGGCATTCAGGACCTGGCGACAGTCACACGTCACACCGGTACCGTTCACACCTGTTCACACATGGCGCGCCACGCGCAACCCCCCCAGTACCTTTGTGTTTGGGACCGTCCAGCGTTCCGGCTTTGGACGAGCCCAGAGCCACCAGCCACCGCTGTCGCTCGGCAGCGTTCACCGCCCGCACGTAGAAATGCTGCTCGCCGGGGATGATCAGCTCCAGACGCGTCGGGTCCGTCAGATGGACTGAGATACGACACAGGAAGTCAGTGTACCCGGAAAGGGGATGGCGACGGAGGGCGCGTGAGGTCAACGGTGGTCCCACCTTTGATGTCACACACGGACATCTTGATGGATCCTTTGCTGCCTTTGCTGACGTCGTCCTCGCTGTCGTAGTAAGAGATGACTCCGTTGTCCAGGACAAACCAGCGCGGCTGCCAGCCTGCACACACACACACACACACACACACAATGCATGTCTTTAGACACTCATAACTTCATGCGTCCAAGCGTCGTCCAGGTAACCAGTGGGGACAATCGTAACTCTTGATGAGATTTAATCACAAAACAAAAAACAACATTTTCAGGAAACCAGAGGCACAGAAATGTGAAGGTCAGGGTAAAAGGCTGAATTCAGGGGTGTCGCAGGATGTTGCATCTCTGACTGACTCGTTTTCATTTTATAATAACTGCGAGTCACGAGGGCGCACTGTAATTAAAATGACTTGATCACAACAATGACCAAATAAATTTGATTATTCAGATGGCGTTTTCATCCAAATCATCCCGCGCCAGCATCGTCTTGTTCAGGACGGCGTCAGACCAGAAAAGTCAGCAGGGCGGCGACACCTCAGCATTCCACACGCAGGCTTAAGTAGGATTATGTGGAGTTATGTAGCCAGAAAAACAACAGAGTCCGGCCCAACAGGTTCAGCAGAGACCACCTGATGATGGCGAGCAACGTTTTGTTTTATTAAATGTATTCATAGACGTTAATCTAGTTTGATGCACTTTCATTGTGTGCTTGTTTTACGTCCCCTGAGGAAATAATATCTGCCATTTATGGTTTTATGACGTTTGACGCCAGCACAATGACTCACCGCCCACACACACACACACACACACACACACACTTCCCCCAAGAGCGATCTGAGAGGCCACAGTTCTCACGTGACAGTCACCTACTTCCGGTTGTGAACACTCTGTCCTCCAACTTTATATTTATGGTCATTTCCAGTCATGCCTGATTAAAACACCTGACTGTCACGTGCCAGGAGGAGCAGGAAACACCTGCTGACGTCAGAACTGGAGATCCGTGTCATGACGTTTGTTGACTCCAGATTTATTCCGCATAGAAATAAGGATATAATAAACCTGGATTAAACTAGTGGAGTTAAAGTCAGGATCAGATGGTCGCGTTAGCTCCAGGTGTTGATAGCATTGTTAGCTAGCACACCTGATTCTGTCACCGCGAGACATACAGACAGGCAGACAGACAGACAGACAGACAGACAGGCAGGCAGACAGGGGACTCACCCGTCATGTAGTTGGTCCATTTGTACAGAACCCCCTCCATGCTTTCGCCTCTCATCTGCTGGTTTAGCTTCGTTAGCCGCGGCTAGCTGTGACGTTAGCTCGACCCGTTCACGCGAGCGGTTCCGACGCGACCTCCACGGTGGGCGGGTCCTGTCTGCGGCTCGAGTGGCGGTCCTGACCGGGTACCGTCATGCTGCGGGTCGGTGCCGCTGACCGGCTGGGCTGCTCACCGGGACGGGAAGAGAAGGGACGGCCGGTCAGCTGATCGAAAACATGTCAACAAACCGCAGCGCCTCTTCCTCGTCTACTTCCGGACTTTCTTCTTCTTCGTCTACTTCCGGACTTTCTTCTTCTTCGTCTACTTCCGGACTTTCTTCTTGTGTTCGTCAATTCCTTCCATTCAGCGCATTAGCGCCACCTCCGGCGTGTGGTGAGAAAATAAAGAAGTCGGAGGAGGAAGTAGAAGCACAATAACCAAATGATAAACTTTGAAGTTGTTAATATCAACCATGAAACAAGGGATAATCACTCTTTTACCTAAACCTGGGAAAGATAAAAGACATATAGATAACTTAAGACCTATAACCTTATTGAATGTAGATTATAAGTTACTTACTATGGTTTTGGCCAACAGGTTGAAAACAGGAATAGACCAAATAATTAGTGAAAGCCAATCAGGTTTTATTAAAGAGAGGTCTATACATAATAATATCAGACTGGTGTTAGACCTGTTGGACTATAATTATCTCATTGAAGACAAAGGTTTCGTATTATTTCTAGATTTTTATAAGGCCTTTGATTCGGTGGAACATCCCTTCATTATGAAAACACTAAAATGTTTCGGATTTGGTTCAAAGTTTATTAAGACAATTGACATGATCTACAGTGGAATAAATAGCTCTGTCTCCCTCCCTCAAGGCACAACTAAAAGGTTTGAGGTTAAACGAGGTATACGCCAAGGCTGCCCTTGTTCTCCTTTATTATTTATTTTAGTTGCAGAACTTCTTGGTATTTACATTAAACATAGTACGGAAATAGAGCCGTTAAATGTTTTAGGTCATCATTTGTCAATAAGTAGTATTAATGTATCCTTCCTGTACACCATGTGTGATCTGTCCAATGTATGAAATGTTTCTTAGTCTGAAATGTAGAAATGTAATTTCTTTTTTTTTTTCTTTTTCCTTTGAATAAAAACAAAAAACAACTTTGAAGTTGTTTGTGATTCAGATTAAATAAACAGATTAATCCATCTCTCTATTCTACATCAGCCATGTTTCCTTGTTCGTATTCGAGAATATCTTTTGGTCTTCTCAGACTGGTTTCACACATGTAAATATTCTACTTAATAAACATGTGGAACATTTGAGCTGCCCATAACCTACCCCCTACCCTAACACACAACCCTACCCCACACCCTAACCCTACGCTAACACATAACCCCACACTGACCCTACCCATACCCTAACCCAGGGGTAGGCATAGCCCTGCCACATGCCCTACCCCTTACCAAACCTTAACCCTACCCCGATCACAGCCCGAACCCTAACCCAGAGGTGCTCAATGGCGATCAAGAGTAGTTGAGCTGCCCATAACCTACCCTAGGGTAGGTAAACAGTAGTTGATCGCCATTGGACACCTGTGGGTTGGGGGTCTCAGTGGCGATCAACGTCTATCTGACCTGAATTCAGGTCACTGCGCACGCACATGCAACAGTGTTAGGGCCAGCAACTCTAACCAGCTGGTTCACAGTTGGGTCGATCGCATGACATTAAGATTAGATCAGCCATCCTGTCACCTGATTGACACACAGGGCAGCCAATCAGATGGATGACATCTTTTTCCTAGAATTCAGGTTACTGCTCATGTGCAGACACGGTGCTGAGTCAGCAACAACAACAAGACATTGGAGTTACCTAAATTTTTAGGCTGGACCAAGTGAGAAAACAAAAACTTAACACTTTCATATGGAATGGGAGGAGAACAGTTGTTTTTTTTCTGACGTGTTGGACGTGTGTTTCCCTCATCTCCCATTCTACCATCTCAGTACCAAAGAAGGGAAACGTGTAGCATCATTTTTTGAGTCGCGTGCTTTGGGGTCACGTTGCTCTTGGGCATCACCTACAGTTTGACTTATGGACTCGACCTGAAGGACCTGCAGAACTTTGGTCTCAAGCTGCTGCCTGCTAGACTGAAGAGTCCACAATACATCCTTTAAACCCACAAGTCAGACTCCAGAGAGCAAACAGAGCCGGTGTTGACTGATGCAGATGTGGAAGTGTTTGCGGTTCATCTGCGCGGCACACAAACGAGACAAAGCCGTTGGATCTCTTCCAACGATTCCACACAAGCCCAAAATGAAGACAATCGTGTCACAATTACTCATTATTATAGAAACATTTGGATGAGAGGATGAGAGGGTCGCCTCCCTACGCCTTAAGGCTGTGGGAGGGAAAACTCTGACTGTTATTTGTGCGTACGCACCAAATATCAGTTCGGAGTATTCGGCCTTCTTGGGGTCCTAAATGGGGTCCTTGAAGGGATCCCTGCAGGGGACTCCATTGATCTCCTGGGGGATTTCAATGCACACGTCGGCAATGATGGAGGGGCGTGATTGGGAGGAATGCCCTCCCTGATCTAAACCCGAGCGGTGTTATGTTGTTGGACTTCTGTGCTAATCACGGATTGTTCAGAACTAACACCATGTTCGAACACAAGGATGCTCACAAGCGTACCTGGTACCAGAGCTCCCTGGGTCGGAGGTCAATGATTGATTTTGTGATCGTATCATCTGACCTTCGACCGTGTGTTTTGGACACTCGGGTGAAGAGAGGGGCAGAGCTGTCAACTGATCACCACCTGGTGGTGAGTTGGGTCCGTTGGCGGAGGAAACCTTTGGATAGACCTGGTAAGCCCAAACGAGTAGTGCGGGTGAACTGGGAACGTCTGGAGGAGGACTCGGTCCGCGAGGCCTTCAATTCACACCTCCGAAGGAGCCTCTCGTGCATCCCTGTGGAGGCTGGGGACATTGAACCTGAATGGTCGATGTTCAAAGCTTCCATTGCTGAAGCTGCAGCTGAGAGCTGTGGTGTCAAGGTTTTGGGTGCCTCAAAGGGCGGTAACACTCGAACACCGTGGTGGACCCCAGTGGTCAGGGAAGCCGTCCGACTGAAGAAGGAGGCCTTCAGGGGCATGTTGTCCCTGGGGACTCCTGAAGCAGTTGCAGGGTACCGACAGGCCAAAAGGACTGCAGCCTCGGCTGTGATGGAGGCAAAACAGAAGGTGTGGGAGGAGTTCGGAGAGGCCATGGAGAAGGATTATCAGACGGCACCAAAGTTGTTATGGAGGACTGTCCAACACCTCGGGGGGGGGGGAAACGGGGGACCATCCAAGCTGTTTACAGCAAAGATGGGATACCGTTGACTTCGACTGAGGAGGTTGTCGGTCGGTGGAAGGAACACTTTGAGGAACTCCTGAATCCAACTACCCCAACTGACCCGTCCTCCGTTGCAGAGGCAGAGCTGGAGGATGATGGGGGATTCGAGTCAATCTCTCGGGGCGATGTCACCGAGGTAGTTAAACAACTTCACGGTGGCAAAGCCACGGGTGTTGATGAGATTCACCTGGAAATACTGAAGGCTCTGGGTGTTGAGGGGCTGTCATGGATGACACACCTCTTTAACATTGTGTGGAAGTCTGGGACAGTGCCGAAAGAGTGGCAGACTGGGGTTGTGGTTCCCTCTTTTTAAAAAGGGGGACCAGAGGGCGTGTGCCAACTACAGGGACATGACACTCCTCAGCCTCCCTGGGAAAGTTTACTCCAAGGTGCTGGAAAGGAGGGTCCGGCTGATTGTTGAGCCTCAGATTGAGGAGGAACAATGTGGGTTCCGTCCTGGTCATGGAACAACGGACCAGCTTTTTCCTCTCACAGGGATCCTAGAAAGGGGCTTGGGAGTATGCCCATCCAGTCTACATGTGTTTTTTAGACTTGGAGAAGGCGTACGATCGGGTCCCCAGGGATATACTGTGGGAAGTACTGCGGGAGTATGGGGTGAGGGGGCCTCTCCTCAGGGCCATCCAATCCCTCTACGCCCAAAGTGAGAGCTGCGTTCGGGTTCTCGGCAGTAAGTCGGACTTGTTCCGAGTAGCTGTTGGCCTTCGCCAGGGCTGTGATTTATCACCAATCCTTTTCGTGATTTTCATGGATAGGATATCGAGGCGTAGTCGTGGTGAGGAGGGGTTACAGTTTGGTGGCCTGAGGATTGCATCGCTGCTTTTTGCAGATGATGTGGTCCTGTTTGTGTCATCAGCCTGTGACCTGCAGAACTCACTGGTCCGGTTTGCAGCCGAGTGTGAAGCGGCGGGGATGAGAATCAGCACCTCCAAATCTGAGGCCATGGTCCTCAGCAGGAAACCGGTGGACTGCCTTCTCCAAGTGGGGGATGAGGTCCTTCCACAAGTGAAGGAGTTTAAGTATCTTGGGGTCCTGTTCACGAGTGAGGGAACAATGGAGCGTGAGATTGGACGGAGAATTGGGGCAGCAGGAGCGGTATTGCAGTCGCTTTACCACACTGTTGTCACAAAGAGGGAGCTAAGCCGAGAGGCAAAGCTCTCCATCTACCGTTCAATCTTCATCCCTACCCTCACCTATGGTCATGAGCGATGGGTCATGACTGAAAGAACAAGATTGCGGATACAAGCAGCTGAAATGGTCTTTCTCAGGGGGATAGCTGGTGTCTCCCTTAGAGATAGGGTGAGAAACACTGCTGTTCACGAGGGGCTCAGAGTAGAGCTGCTGCTCCTTTGAGTGGAAAGGAGTCAGTTGAGGTGGTTTGGACATCTGGTGCGGATGCCTCCAGGACGCCTCCCTGGGGAGGTGTTTCTGGCACGTCCAGCTGGGAGGAGACCTCGGGGCAGACCCAGGACCAGGTGGAGGGATTATATCTCAACACTGGCCTGGGAACGCCTTGGGATCCCCCAGTCAGAGCTGGTGGATGTGGGGGGGAAGGGAAGTTTGGGGCTCCCTGTTGAAGCTGCTGCCCCCGCGACCCGACTACGGATAAGCGGTGGAAGATGGATGGATGGATGGATTTTCAGTTCGACGTCAAGTCGCGCTAGCGTGTGTGTGTGTGTGTAAGGCTGTTTGTTCTACTGTGGAGCTTGAAGGTCAGAATAAGAGATGGAGCTTGTTCTCGTTTACCTGCGAGGCAGAATGAACCGACTGATGTAAATGGACAGGAAGGAGAAGGAGGGGGGAGCCCTGAGCCGATCGCCAGATTTTACGTCCTGCTGTCTGCAGGTCTGTCCATTCTAAACGCACAGAAGCTGCAAAATAGACCCGAAAATTCATTCCTGGAATAAAAAGCTGCAATTCTTTAAAGGCCAAAGAAAGAATCTCATCAATAAGAGTCAGACTGATGATGTTCATAGTTCTTCATCTGTCTTTATTGCATTAGAACATACATTTTTCATATATATCTATATATATTTATATTTTTTTATAAATGTGAATTTGTACACTACAATCTTTTATTGGAACATGTTAGAAAATACTTCCAAAAACATAGCACTAAAAACATTTACCAAACAATGATTATTACATCTCCTTCTTTTGTTTTGGCCACTGAGAACTGAACAGGATGAGTCCATGAGGGGGGGGGGGCGGACCAGCGGTGGTTTCTGTGGGGGGGGGGCACAAGGGGTACAAAGAGATGGGGGGGGTGTATGTGCGCGCAAATCAACCCTAACCCTAACCCCCCCCCCCACCACACACACACACACACACACCAATAGCAGAGCTCAGCTGGTTGGACAGGTCAGTCAGTTATGATATGACAATCAGCAGCACAACCACATGACAAAAGTCCATTTTCACCACTGGGGGGTGTACGTCTACCCCCCCCCACCACACACACACACACACACTTCTGGCCTCAGATGATCAATCGTTTTGTGGTTCGTCTGATCGATTGGATTAAATAAACTGCTTGTTTCTCTTTATATGATTGCTCATTTAAAATCTTTGGGTTCAGGAAAAGAAAGAAAGCAAACGGGGGGGAGGCGGGGGGGCAACTCTAAAAACCAAATAATTCACCAGCTAAAAGAAATAAAAGGCAGAATTTAAAAAAAAAAAAAAAAAGCACTCTCACCCTCACTGATAAAGCCCCCCCCCCTCCATCCACCTCCCCCCCAGTGAGCAGTCGTGTGGTGATGATGTCAGGTTCCTAAGGCAGTCGTCACAGTACAGTCCAGAGAGAAACAACAGCGGTACAGAGCAACACTGGCCTACTGGGGGGCCCAGAATCCCGGTTCTGGCGCTGAGCCGACCCACTTCTGATTGGTCCAGATCATTAGACTATTACTAACAACCCCCCCCACACGGGGCCTCCAGCAGAACCAGAACCGACCCACCCGTGTGGGCTGGATGATATTGTAGAGCGTGTGGTCTATGGTACAGTAGCATCAACACGATGGTCCAGCAGACAGCAGATATCAGATGGTCCTTACAGTTATAGTACAACATCTATACATCAACTATACATTGTGCGTTTTTTTCTTGTTTTTTTTCATTTGTTAGATCTTCAAAGGTTCTAGGGGAGTAGACTTGGTCACCATTACATCACTGTTGTAAGACGGGGGTGTGGGGGTGGGGAGGAGCCATAGATAAACAGCGCGGGGGCAGAGCGGAGGCAGTATCGCAGCCCAAGAGTCTGGAGGTAGAGTTCTGGAGAAGCGTTAGCAGCTGGAAGCCGCTAGCGGCTAATGGAGCTTCGTTTTAGTGAAGCGTTGCACCGTTAGCTTCATCTGGCAGCTTCTTTTACGACGTGAATAATATTAGCTTTAATTTTATAAAATATGTAGGAAATATTACATTTCATGCTTCCAATATGTCGATTTTGACACTTTTATCAATAGAATTAATCAATAAAGAAAATTATTCTTCATTGCGCGTCCTTATAAAAGAATTCAACGTGATCCCTTCCAGCCAAAAACACACCAGGAAGTGACATCACGATGTTCAAACGACGACTCAGTATTCTCCTTTAATACTTACAGCACAGCTTCCCTAGCGTTAGCACGCTAGCAACCGTTTAAACGCTGGACGTCTACGTCCCTAAGCTTCCCTAGCGTTAGCACGCTAGCAGCCGTCCCTGAACACACCGACGGGACAGAACGCAGCCTGGGGGGGTCCGACCCGACCCCACCGTCTATCCATGGCTCCGGGTTCCCGGCAGGGCTCACGGGGACAGGAAGTTACGTGTTAAAGGCTCCGTTAAAAGGGGTACGACATTGAGGACTTAAAGGGTAAAGTGGGGGGGGGGCTAAAGAGGTTACAATACTAAGGGGTCTGGGGGTTGGGGGGTCTGGTGAAGACAGTCAGGGGTTACAGTGATGATATATTTAGCGACTTACAGGATCTGAGAGGTTGATGGGAGGAGAAGACACGTTAGTATGAGTCTCGTGGGGGGGGGTGTTAGGATATGACCGTGGCCTCCGTGACTATAGCGGGGTCCTCTATGTCAGCTTTACTCTGAACCATCCTCAGCTCCAGCTGGGGGGGGCTGGGCCTCCGACCGGGACCGGCTAGCTCTAAGAGACAGAGGAACACAGACGTCTGTAAAGGCAGATCAGACTGAGCGGCGCCCCCTACAGGCTGAGCGGCGCCCCCTACAGGCTGAGCGGCGCCCCCTACAGGCTGAGCGGCGCCCCCTACAGGCTGAGCGGCGCCCCCTACAGGCTGAGCTGCACTAATTCAGTTACTTAACATTAAGGAGTAGTTACATTTAGTTACATTACATTGAGTTACATTTAGTTACATTTATTAGTTACATTAAGGAGTAGTTACATTTAGTTACATTACATTGAGTTACATTTAGTTACATTTATTAGTTACATTAAGGAGTAGTTACATTTAGTTACATTACATTGAGTTACATTTAGTTACATTTATTAGTTACATTAAGGAGTAGTTACATTTAGTTACATTACATTGAGTTACATTTAGCTACATTTATTAGTTACATTAAGGAGTAGTTACATTTAGTTACATTACATTGAGTTACATTTAGTTACATTTATTAGTTACATTAAGGAGTAGTTACATTTAGTTACATTACATTGAGTTACATTTAGTTACATTTATTAGTTACATTAAGGAGTAGTTACATTTAGTTACATTACATTGAGTTACATTTAGTTACATTTATTAGTTACATTAAAGAGTAGTTACATTTAGTTACATTACATTGAGTTACATTTAGTTACATTTATTAGTTACATTAAGGAGTAGTTACATTTAGTTACATTACATTGAGTTACATTTAGTTACATCTATTAGTTACATTAAGGAGTAGTTACATTTAGTTACATTACATTGAGTTACATTTAGTTACATTTATTAGTTACATTAAGGAGTAGTTACATTTAGTTACATTACATTGAGTTACATTTAGTTACATTTATTACATTAAGGAGTAGTTACATTTAGTTACATTACATTGAGTTACATTTAGTTACATTTATTAGTTACATTAAGGAGTAGTTACATTTAGTTACATTACATTGAGTTACATTTAGTTACATTTATTAGTTACATTAAGGAGTAGTTATATTTAGTTACATTACATTGAGTTACATTTAGTTACATTTATTAGTTACATTAAGGAGTAGTTACATTTAGTTACATTACATTGAGTTACATTTAGTTACATTTATTAGTTACATTAAGGAGTAGTTACATTTAGTTACATTACATTGAGTTACATTTAGTTACATTTATTAGTTACATTAAGGAGTAGTTACATTTAGTTACATTACATTGAGTTACATTTAGTTACATTTATTAGTTACATTAAGGAGTAGTTACATTTAGTTACATTACATTGAGTTACATTTAGTTACATTTATTAGTTACATTAAGGAGTAGTTACATTTAGTTACATTACATTGAGTTACATTTAGTTACATTTATTAGTTACATTAAGGAGTAGTTACATTTAGTTACATTTATTAGTTACTTCTGGCCCTTTGATTCCAGCCGTGATGTTGATGTGGCCCCCGGTGAAAATGAGTTTGACACCCCTGCTCTACAGGATCCGTTTATCGTCTGTGTGGGCGCTGATGCTAACGCTAATGCTAACGCCGCTATCCTTACCGTGAGCGTAGGAGATGGTCCTCTGGATGACGTGATGCATCACCGAGAACGTCTTCTCACAGGCCGTCTGAGGGGGAACCAGAGAGAAACCCGTCATCAGGCTCACGGATCAAACGTGTGTTTGAGCGACGCCACAACCCCCCACCCCCCAGATCGTCATGACAACGACGTTTCTAACAGAGATAAGACAACTAGAGGCAGATTAGGGCAGGCCGTGGTGTTCTATCAACGAGATATGCCCAACAAGTAAACATCACACACACACACACACACACACACACACACACACACACGTACCTTCAGGTCGTTGGGGTAGTGGTGTGTCCACGCTAGCAGCATAGCAGCAAACAGATCTCCGGTCCCCACGAACACAGCGTCCACCTTGGGGACCTCTATCCGGACCCTCTGTGTGGTTCTGCTGCCGTCAGGACGAACTGAACACGGGAACACACACGCGACACGGGGTAGGGTTTCTATTGGTTGGCTGCTCTCGTTAGAGGATCCACACGCTAACTCGGGGGTCACGTACCATGGCGCTGACTGCCCAGCGACACCAGGAAGCGGTCTCCCAGTCGGGGGGGCAGGTCAGAGGAGGTGATGACCACTGTGTCCGGGCCCATGGCGTGGAGCAGGTCCATCACCTGGAGACAGCCAGAGGGAGATTTACAAAGAAATAAAAACCACCAGAGGAGCCGCCGGGGCCACTGGTTACCTCCACAGCGTCCTTCTCCGTGCTGATGTTCTTCCCCGTCAATAACCTGAACCAGAAGGAGACAAACACGATCAATAGTGATAGAACCCATCGTTTGAACCAGAAGGAGACAAACACGATCAATAACGTGACATCATCACAAAACCCTCTCTGGTTCTGCAGTGACACATATTCACCACTAGGAGGAGCAACCTGGCTGAGGAGAAGGAAATACAGTGATCCCTCGTTCCTCGCGGTTAATGCGTCCAGGAACCACAAGCGATTAACGAATTCTGCGATAGAGTGACAAACTATTTATCTTATTATTTACGTTAATGTAAACGTTTCTGAACCCCCCCATACTGATATTAAACCACCTTCTATTCTTCCTTTAAAACACTCTGATAGACTGTTTAAAGCACTTTTGTGTCTCACTGAAGTCCGAGACTCACAGAACGTAACACACTTCAAGATGCCGCCAGCCAATAGAATGCGCGTATGATGTCACGTGACTGCCTACTAAAAATCCGCAATGAGGTGAAGTTGCGAGAGTTGATGTGCGAGGACGCACTGTACTCCTTAATGTAACTAATAAATGTAACTAAATGTAACTCAATGTAATGTAACTAAATGTAACTACTCCTTAATGTAACTAATAAATGTAACTAAATGTAACTAAATGTAATGTAACTAAATGTAACTACTCCTTAATGTAACTAATAAATGTAACTAAATGTAACTCAATGTAATGTAACTAAATGTAACTACTCCTTAATGTAACTAATAAATGTAACTAAATGTAACTCAATGTAATGTAACTAAATGTAACTACTCCTTAATGTAACTAATAAATGTAACTAAATGTAACTCAATGTAATGTAACTAAATGTAACTACTCCTTAATGTAACTAATAAATGTAACTAAATGTAACTCAATGTAATGTAACTAAATGTAACTACTCCTTAATGTAACTAATAAATGTAACTAAATGTAACTCAATGTAATGTAACTAAATGTAACTACTCCTTAATGTAACTAATAAATGTAACTAAATGTAACTCAATGTAATGTAACTAAATGTAACTACTCCTTAATGTAACTGATAAATGTAACTAAATGTAACTCAATGTAATGTAACTAAATGTAACTACTCCTTAATGTAACTAATAAATGTAACTAAATGTAACTCAATGTAATGTAACTAAATGTAACTACTCCTTAATGTAACTAATAAATGTAACTAAATGTAACTCAATGTAATGTAACTAAATGTAACTACTCCTTAATGTTAAATCAGTGAATTTATTACTGATTCTAGTTCCAAACATTACAGTTAGACAGAAAAAACATGTTTGTTTGTTTCTCTGTTCCAACATAAATCCTTTTCATTTGTCAGGTTATTAAACCCACAGAACTCCATCAATCAAGGATCATACTCCTCCTCTTCTTCTTTTCCTTTCGGCTTTTCCCTTCAGGGGTCGCCACAGCGAATCAACCGCCTCCATCTAACCCTGTCTTCTGCATCCTCTTCTCTCACACCAACTACCTTCATGTCCTCTTTCACTACATCCATAAACCTCCTCTTTGGTCTTCCTCTAGGCCTCCTGCCTGGCAGTTCAAAACTCAGCATCCTTCTACCAATATATTCACTATCTCTCCTCTGGACATGTCCAAACCATCTCAGTCTGGCCTCTCTGACTTTATCTCCAAAACCTCTAACATGTGCTGTCCCTCTGATGGACTCATTCCTGATCCTATCCTTCCTGGTCACTCCCAAAGAGAACCTCAGCATCTTCATCTCTGCTACCTCCAGCTCTGTCTCCTGTCTTTTCCTCAGTGACACTGTCTCTAGACCAAACAACATCGCTGGTCTCACCACAGTTTTGTACACCTTTCCTTTCATTTTAGCTGAAACTCTTCTATCACACATCACACCTGACACTTTTCTCCACCCGTTCCATCCTGCCTGGACACGTTTCTTCACCTCTTTTCCACACTCTCCATTGCTCTGGACTGTTGACCCTAAGTACTTCAAATCCTCCACCTTCTTGATCTCTTCTCCCTGTAACCTCACTCTTCCACTTGGGTCCCTCTCATTCACACACATGTACTCTGTCTTACTGCGGCTAACCTTCATCCCTCTCCTTTCCAGGACAAACCTCCACCTCTCTAGCTTCTCCTCCACCTCGTCCCTGCTCTCACTGCAGATCACAATGTCATCTGCAAACATCATAGTCCATGGAGATTCCTGTCTAACCTCGTCTGTCAGCCTGTCCATCACCATAGCGAACAAGAAGGGGCTCAGAGCTGATCTCTGATGCAGTCCCACCTCCACCTTGAACTCCTCTGTCACACCTACAGCACACCTCACCACTGTCTTACAGTCCTCATACATGTCCTGCACCGCTCTAACATACTTCTCTGACACTTCAGACTTCCTCATACAATACCACAGTTCCTCTCTGGGCACCCTGTCATAAGCTTTCTCCAGATCTACAAAAACACAATGCAGCTCCGTCTGGCCTTCTCTGTACTTCTCTATCAACATCCTCAAAGCAAATACTGCATCTGTAGTACTCTTTTTTGGCATGAAACCATACTGCTGCTCACAAATGCTCACTTCTGCCGTTAGTCTAGCTTCCACTACTCTTTCCCATAACTTCATTGTATGGCTCATCAGCTTTATTCCTCTGTAGTTGCCACAACTCTGCACGTCTCCCTTGTTCTTAAAAATGGGCACCAGCACACTTCTCCTCCACTCCTCAGGCATCTTCTCACTATCTAAGATCCTGTTGAACAAACCAGTCAGAAACTCTACTGCCACCTCTCCTAGACACTTCCAAACCTCTACAGGTATATCATCAGGACCGACTGCCTTTCCACTCTTCATCCTCTTCAGTGCTCTCCTCACCTCATCCTGACTAATCTTTGCTACATCCTGGTCCACAACAGTCACCTCTTCTAGTCTTTGTTCTCTCTCATTTTCCACGTTCATCAACTCTTCAAAGTACTCTTTCCATCTTCCCATCACACTGCTGGCACCTGTCACTAGACTTCCATCCCTATCCTTAATCACCCTAACCTGCTGCACGTCCTTCCCATCTCTATCTCTCTGTCTTGCCAGCCTGTATAGATCAGTCTCTCCCTCCTTACTGTCCAACCTAGCATACAAGTCATCATAAACTTCTTGTTTGGCCTTTGCTACCTCTACCTTCACCTTACGCTGCATCTCCCTGTACTCCTGTCTACTCTCCTCTGTCCTCTCAGTGTCCCACTTCTTCTTAGCTAACCTCTTTCTTTGTATACACTCCTGTACCTCCTCATTCCACCACCAAGTCTCCTTATCTACTTTCCTTCCAGATGACACACCAAATACTCTCCTACCTGTCTCCCTGATCACATTAGCTGTAGTTGTCCAGTCATCTGGAAGCACCTCCTGACCACCCAGAGCCTGTCTTAACTCCTTCCTAAAGGTCATGCAATACCCTTCCTTTTTTATCTTCCACCATTTCGTCCTCTGCTCTGCCTTTGCCCTCTTCATCTTCCTCACCACCAGAGTCATCCTACACACCACCATCCTATGCTGTTTGGCTACACTCTCACCTACCACTACTTTACAGTCACTGATCTCCTTCAGGTTACATCATCTACACAAGATGTAGTCTACCTGTGTGCGCCTACCACCACTCTTATAGGTCACCCTATGTTCCTGCCTCTTCTGGAAGAAAGTATCAAACTATCAATCAATAAAGAAAAATAACATCAGACACAAGTTAGGAAACAAGTTAATACAAAATGGTTTAAAAGGGTTTAATTACTGCATTGTGGGTAATGTAGTTTGGACAAAGCACACTTTTGACCTATTTATTTTGAGACACTCTGACCTTTAATGTTCTTGCGGGCCACAGAAAATGAAGTGGAGGGCCACATTTGGCCCCCGGGCCTTGTGTTTGACACGTGTGATGTAAAGTAAATTAATGGTTCTGTCTGAACGCATTGAGATCAAACTGCTGGACTCTGACCTGAGTGTGTGAAATGAGATGTGTGTGAATAACGGTGAAACTACTCACTCGGCCTCGAACTGGTTTGGAGTGATGATGTCAGCGACGGGAACCACCTTGTTCTTATAGACCGGATAAAGGTTCTGGGGAACGTACTGTCCAATCAGAGAACAGCTCAGAGTCAGAACACATCTCGTCTCTACATGATGAGCGCAGCCAATCAGAGACCATGGCTGCACAAACAGATCGTCTCACCATAGATCCGTGATCACCGAGGACGGGGTCGCAAACTGAAAAGAGAGGGAGAGTCGGGATGAACACCAACGGATCGGCTGCAGAGGCGTGATGGCTCAGGGGTCAGAGGTCACTCACCGTACACCAGGTTGGGGTTGGCTCTCTTCAGCTCCTGGACGATATCCACCACCATCTCCAGGAAGGACGTGTCTCTGGTGTACCCTGAACGCAACGCATACCAACAACACACATGAGGACCTATAGGGGAGGGGGGCGGAGCCACTGCGTGTGCGTTGGTGATCACCTGACCTGTCAGCACGTAGTCGTACTGGTGCACGTTGTTCAGTTTGATTCCCTCGTAGAGAACATGGAGCTCATCGGCCGTCAGCACCTGACCCTTCCAGTGAGAGTAGCCTGCAGAGGACACACACACACACACACACACACACACACACACACACACACACACACACACACACACAGTCTAGTCTTATAACCTGCGTTGTTCTTCTGACGTGATAACTAACTGTGAACATTCATCTCAGTCACGAAACGCAGACGGATCCTTCTTGTCTGCAGCTCAGGAGGCCGTCTTTAGTTTCTGATTGGTCAATAGAGATGGAGCCTCACGTGTGGGGGCGGGGCCTGTGGCGGTTAATGCTTGGATTCTACCCATAACCCTTTGTTGGATGTCTTGTCTTCAGCTGTCACGTCAGTGGACGGCTGAGAGGAGAAACGCTCACGCAAAAGAAACACACACACACACACACACACACACACACACACACACACACACACACAGTAGATGCTCGTGTGTGTGTGTTTGTGTGTGTGGTGAATGCTAAAGTAACTGCGTGTCTGTGCGTATGACATGTTTGCTGCAGGCCAATGAGGTCGCAGCTTCAGGTGAGTCACAGCCTGTTTGTGGGGGGGGGGGTGGGGGGTGGAGTGTGTGTGTGTGTGTGGGGGGGGGGTTCTGGTTGCCAAGTAACAAGCTGGGAGAAAGCCAAAGGGGGGTAAGAAAGAGAGATGAGCAGCCGGTCTGTGAATGTGTATCAGAGACAGAAAGACAGACAGACAGACAGGGGGGGGGGGGCTGGCCTGCAGATGAGCGTCATCATTTGCTGCTGTCGCATCATCCACTCCCCCGTCTTTCCCTCCATCATCTCCGTCTCTTCCTCTCCATTCAGCCTCTCAGACACTCACATCACTTTCAATGTCGGCCAAACGTCTTAAAATGAAAAGGAATTCAGTGAATCCATGTGCCAGGTCTGATTTCTGATTCCAGGTCTGATTTCTGATTCCAGGTCTGATTTCTGATTCCAGGTCTGATTTCTGATTCCAGGTCTGATTTCTGATTCCAGGTCTGATTTCTGATTCCAGGTCTGATTTCTGATTCCAGGTCTGATTTCTGATTCCAGGTCTGATTTCTGATTCCAGGTCTGATTTCTGATTCCAGGTCTGATTTCTGATTCCAGGTCTGATTCCAGGTCTGATTTCTGATTCCAGGTCTGATTTCTGATTCCAGGTCTGATTTCTGATTCCAGGTCTGATTTCTGATTCCAGGTCTGATTTCTGAACGTCCTCACAGATGACTCTCGTTCCACACCCCGTCTGAAACGCGATCACCTTCACCGTTCGTCCACTCAACATCGCCGGTCTCCAGAAAAGGACGGACCGTTAAACCCGTCCGACCGGGCTGGTTCCAAACCAAACGCCTCCTGCTTGAACTGAACTGCACAGACCTGGACGTCCCGGGCGGGAGGAGTTTGGGTCACTGTCTTCATGTTTGTTAACGTGCTTCACGCCCCAGCCACATGCGTGTTACTCTGACCCATCATGAAGAAACAACCACCAGCTGGAACATGTGTTTGTTTCCACAGCGCTCAGCTGATTCATCCAGAGTTCATGAACAACATGAAGCTGGACCTGAAACGGGGGTAGGGGGGGGGTACTCATTCACAAACCTGGACATGACAGATTGTAGAGGAAACCTTTCACCACCAACTGTGATCAGCAGGAACAAACCATTGAATTGTGTACAAAGCAGCAGGTCATTGTGACACTGTTGTTTGTATCTATGAGTGTTTGTAAATCGAATGTTCCTATCTTGAGGACGACCTGTACACATTCCTAATCCTCTAGATTAGGGGTGCTCATCATGTCTGTCGCAATCGACCGGCCAATCCCAACAGTAGGGCAGATTGTATGACATGAATAATATCAACATCTTAAATTTTGCTCCCTGGGTACGCACAAACACAATGCTAACTACACAAACAGGAAGTTAGCCAGCAGGTTACCTACAATTATAAGCCTTTTTTTGTCTTAAACTTCAGTAGAATTCTAAAAATGAGTGGGGGAGCAGGACCAAGAAAGAAATGAAAATCTTAACACCTTCATAAGGAATGGGAGACAGACTTATTTTTTTATTTGTTAAACTTCCAGAACCTGGTGTCAGAGCTGGAGATCCAAGGGAAGTCCTGTGTGATAGCTGACAGTCCATGCTACAGAGCAGATTGACAAACACTTTTTTTGCTTGAGCCAGTCACTACATTTATGTACTCACATCAGAAATTGCAACCCTGCGTCACCTCAACCCATCTGGAGTGAAAGATGAGATTTTGACACAACAAGCCAACGTTCAGCTTAAGTCCAGAGCTCATGGACAGATCTGGAACTTACTAAGAGGAAAAGTATTCCCACCTGAGGACACGTTCTACCTCCTAGAATGCATTATTCACCTCCATTTATTTCTGTGAGCCTTCTCCCACATTAAGATCATTAAGTCAAACTGACTGAAGATCATTTAAAATGTGCTTGAGGGTGGCTGTCAGCTTCTATGCAGACAATGTACCCCTGGTTGATTCCATTCAGTCCATCATCAGCGTAAAATCAGAACATGACCAGAAAATGTACACAGTTAATGGATTGATGGATACCTGATGTATCCCGTGGGGATATTATTTATTTTTTTGTGTGATATGGGCTCATGCATGGTACATCGGCATCAACTTTATATATAAAGAATTCTCCATACATTTCTAAATATTTTTTGGTATTTTTGTAGAAGGCAGATCATTTCAACTGGGTCACTTTAAAAGTAGCTCGCATGCTGAGGAACTGAGAGCCCCTGATCTACTGTAGATGCACCTACGCAATAAAAAATACTGCCCATAATGACGTGTTCTATTGGAATCCTGTCTTTTAGTAATTATTAAGCCTCTGCACCTGTTTAACCAAGATGTTAAAAAAGCTAACAGCACCAGCAGAATGTTCACTTTCAAGGTGTCAAAGGTCAAACAGAGCCTAACAGTGTTCATGGATAGACCAAATGAATGAATGGCTGCTCCCTGCACCCCTCTCCCCCTTTTGATGCTCACTCTGATGTCACTGGGGAGGAGGGGGGAGACAACTCACCCAAAGCTGGACTCCCCCAGCTGTGGAGTCATTAGCCTGAACACAGACTCCTGTCTAACGGCGGCGAGCACTTCATCACGATGCCGCTGAGTCATTCACACCTACACTCTCCCATTACAGCGCCGCACACGCATCACGCCACAGCACACGCATCACTCCACACCAGACACGCTGCAGCCGTCTCACCTGTGTGGTTGGAGAACTGGACGGAGTTGATGGAGTCCACCTCAAACCCTAAAACCTGCACAGAACACACAGAGGGCACACTGTCAGCAGAGACGACCTTGACCTTTGATCTTGGAGCCACACTGACGCTCCAGCTTCTACGTGACCTTCTGTTTGTTTGAGCGGTACGTTCAGGGACGTCTGATTCGGCGTTGGCTTTAGCCGAGCAGAAATTATCCGTTTACCCATAGTCCTCCACATGAAAATGCAGCGTGTCGGCTCATCGTGTTCCTCTAATGCAAACGCTGCTGACGCACAGGAGTGTATTTGTGTCTCGCTGGTGTACACGAGATTCAGAATGTGTTATTTAGGTCACATCCCTCACATGTGGCCCTCCACATCATTCAGTGTGGCCCGCAAGAGCCTAAAAGGTCAGAGTGTCTAAAATAAATAGGTCAAAAGTGTTCTTTAACCAAAACTACATTTCCCACAATGCAGTAGTTCAGCCCATTTGAACTCTGACTAAACGTTGTGAACAAAGTTAACGTCCTAACTTGTGTCTGATGTTATTTTTCTTTATTGATTGATAGTTTGATCCTTGATTGATGGAGTTCTGTGGGTTTAATAACCTGACAAATGAAAAGGATTTATGTTAGAACAGAGAAACAAACAAACATGTTTTTTCTGTCTAACTGTAATGTTTGGAACTAGAATAAGTCAGAAATTCACTGATTTAACATTAAGGAGTAGTTACATTTAGTTACATTACATTGAGTTACATTTAGTTACATTTATTAGTTACATTAAGGAGTAGTTATATTTAGTTACATTACATTGAGTTACATTTAGTTACATTTATTAGTTACATTAAGGAGTAGTTACATTTAGTTACATTACATTGAGTTACATTTAGTTACATTTATTAGTAACATTAAGGAGTAGTTACATTTAGTTACATTACATTGAGTTACATTTAGTTACATTTATTAGTTACATTAAGGAGTAGTTACATTTAGTTACATTACATTGAGTTACATTTAGTTACATTTATTAGTTACATTAAGGAGTAGTTACATTTAGTTACATTACATTGAGTTACATTTAGTTACATTTATTAGTTACATTAAGGAGTAGTTACATTTAGTTACATTACATTGAGTTACATTTAGTTACATTTATTAGTTACATTAAGGAGTAGTTACATTTAGTTACATTACATTGAGTTACATTTAGTTACATTTATTAGTTACATTAAGGAGTAGTTACATTTAGTTACATTACATTGAGTTACATTTAGTTACATTTATTAGTTACATTAAGGAGTAGTTACATTTAGTTACATTACATTGAGTTACATTTAGTTACATTTATTAGTTACATTAAGGAGTAGTTACATTTAGTTACATTACATTGAGTTACATTTAGTTACATTTATTAGTTACATTAAGGAGTAGTTACATTTAGTTACATTACATTGAGTTACATTTAGTTACATTTATTAGTTACATTAAGGAGTAGTTACATTTAGTTACATTACATTGAGTTACATTTAGTTACATTTATCAGTTACATTAAGGAGTAGTTACATTTAGTTACATTACATTGAGTTACATTTAGTTACATTTATTAGTTACATTAAGGAGTAGTTACATTTAGTTACATTACATTGAGTTACATTTATTAGTTACATCTGGCCCTTTGAGGACAGTCGTTATGCTGATGTGGCTCTCGGTAAAAATGAGTTTGGTTTAAACATTATAAACTTTCTTGGCTCTACATCTAAATCACAAAATATTACTTGGCTTGAATACAGGAGATTTACAACCTTAAGTTTAACTCTTTAAAGTTGTACAAATGACTGTTTAAAGATGTTTTGTTAACTGCTTTTTATTCCTTTTCACGAACTGCTATCATCGCGTTTGACCTTCATAATTAGATTGTGGAATCTAATAAAATAATCATTTCCCTAATCTACACTTACTCCAGGGATCCATTAATAGTTATTACAAACATCGGTGACCTGAAGGCGCTGCCGGCGACCTTTATTCCTGCTTGAGAGCGCCGCTACGGTTCCGACGCAGGTCGCCCTCTCCTCTGTGAACGTTCGCCTGCCGCAAACACGCCTCATCGGCCGTGGTGCTCGTGCTGAATGCTGGTGACAAGCATCAGAGCCCAGCAGCCATTAGGAGAACCGCAGAACGCGTCCCGGGGCAGAGCGCGCTAAAAATAGCCGCTGCGCTACTCACAACAAGTGAGAGTCTTTCAGGATGACGGGACACGAATAAACCAGCATCATCATCATCATCATCATCATCATCATCAGCAACGACGATGATGCTGCTGCCGCTGGGGATGAAACTACACCAGCACCATCGTCATGGCCATTCAACACCCAAAGCAATCACTTTCATCACCCTGCTCTCAACATTAGGCGTCATAAAGGAGATTAAACCCTCCGTGGGAGCTTCATTCCAACTGTTCCTGCATCCGGATGCGACTCGCCATCCCGTCAGGTTCAGAACGGGACGGACGCGTCTCACAGCTCAGTGTGTGATCACTATGGTCGTCACGTTAACGAGGGCGTGATGAGAGGAAACCAGACGAGGAGAAATCATCATCTCCTTAATGTGTGGCTGCCCGGCGAACGCCTGGAGATGCCAGCTACTTAAACATTATTGAGGGGGGCTACGCTAACCTACAGCAGAGTAGGACACCTGACCCAGAGTTCACAGCGCCGGGTCCGTTCACACCTAATGAGACACATATTAATGTGCACCATAACGCGGGTGGGACCGCAAACACGCCGATTTTATGAGGCCACAAATATAAAACACGAGTCAGGCGTTAGCGGGGATTAATTTGTGCAAATAAGATGAAAAAAGTGAAGAGTTCTTCTGGAGTTGTTTCTAGAACAAACACCACTGTGTGTTATTAGTCTAACGAATCATTCATGACCTGCTGAAACGCTCACACACACCAGATCAGTGAATTCTGCACAAAAGGGAGGAAACGACTCTGAAGCCTTCAGGAAGTGCCTTCCTCCACCAGCGTCATCGTCACAGATAACTGGAAAACACTTCCTGTCAACATCCGGGCCGCTTGAACGAGAAACACACCGGTGTGTGTGTGTGTGTGTGTGTGTGTGTGTGTGTGTGTGTGAGTGTGTGTGTGTGTGTGTGTGCGTGCGCATCCTGTTTCATGTCACTGTGTGCTGTATGACCGCACATGCTGTGATGATGTCACCGTGATGACATCACACCAGATAAAAACAATAACTTCATTTCCTCCTCCTGGACACTTCCTGTTATCAGCTCGTCATCATTTATTTTCTATTTATCCCAACATGAATCTAAACCCACAACAACCTCCTTAAATAGACCACAAACAAACAAACAAACAAACAAACAAACATGCTCCTCTAGCTGCTCCTCAGGTGGAGGTGAGATCACGTGACCAGGGTCCATCTGGAACAGATGTTCTAGGTCGTTCCAGCTGTCTGGACAACTACCAGACTGCATTCTGGGCAAAGGTCCCCACTGACCCCTGGGACTGGACCCATCCAGTGTGTCCGGTCACCGGTGAGGACCACCGTGACCTCTATGGCGCTCACCGGTTATCCAGGTGGGGGTCATTCGATGAACACCCGGACGCTCTTCGTCCAACGTGCGTCCGTGAACTCACCACCGGTCGGTAAACCGGTCGGTAAACCGGTCAGTAAACCGATCTAAGGGTCGGTGGTTTTCTCGTGACGGTCAAACCCAAACGCACCTGGATCCATTATCGGACACCCCCCAATGACAGGTGTCGCGCCAGACATTTACCGGGACTTCCTCCTCCGTGAACACCGTAACGACACCCGTTACCGTCACGCGACCGTTAAACCGTCCCGGCAAACACGTGACCCCCGGTCACCCCCGTGAAGCAGCTGCTGCGTGTCCGGTAACGGGTGCGTGCGGGTGGTGTGTACCTGTAGCGGGAACGAGGCGCTCTTGTTGCCCACGTACCCCCGGACGACGTGGCTCTGGATGGACAGGACCCGGCATTCCATGGCGGCTCCCGGTCGGCCTGGAGCGGTGCAGCTAATCCGTGGCTTCAGCGGCAGACACGTCCGCGCATACCCGCCCCGGAGCGGCCTGAAGGCGGCGGCGGCACGGCCGGTGAGCGGCTAGCGGGCTAGCTTGGCTAGCTAGCTGAAGGGCTGCGTGTGGCGCGAGGCAGGGACGGGCTGAGTGTGAGCTGGGCGCGCGCGTGTTGTGGTTGGAGGCTGCTGGGTTTCGGCGCGCGCGTGACAGGCGGCGGGAAGGGGGGCGCGTGCCAGCAGGAACTATTACGATCGAACTGTTGACGTGTTTCGGTGGAATTCAGTTAACGTACATAAACAAAAAAATAGGTGTCACGCGCTGACCGGATATTCGACGGGTCGCGTGCGTATCCACTGAAGGACAAAATACAAAATAAAGCCTCACGCGCCGGATTTCTGCGCAGGCAACGCGAGGGGCAGCCTAACGCCAATGACGTCACCAGACGGACACAGAGCAGGAAAATTCTCCGACGCGGAGTGACGACCGGAAACGGTTTGTTTTCTGTGGTCAAGGCATCGCTTTAATTCGTTTGTTTATTTATTGACATGAATTGACGTCATAAACTAAACGACACGTCACACCTGCTGTCCGTGGAGGAGGGGGCGGGGGGTGAGCCATCACAGAGTCGTGACTGGGGGGCTCTGACACACACAGGCTGTTACTATAAAGACACAAGAGGCATACTGACGGGTGGCACAGCGCCCCCTGCTGGGGGGGGTCCGGCTCTGACTCAAAGACACAACATAAACACAAGGGAACACAAGGGAACACGACGGGGGGGGGGGGGGGGGGTTGTTGTTGTTGTGACCCCACACACAAACAAACAAGGAGTGGTTCTGGCTGGTGATGGCGGCAGATGATCCGTACAAACCTCCTGTGGGAGCTGAAGGAGGGGGGCGTGTCTAAAGCGTCGATGAAGAGGAGTCCTCATGAGTTGGAGTCCTCGTTTCTGGGCTCTAAGGAGAAGAAAATAATTTATGTCACAGGTGGAAGCCGATTGGTTGTGGGATCGCCCCCATCCCTCCTCACCGATGAAGGTGAATTCTGGGAAGCGGCTCAGGTCTCCGCCCCCATGACGCCTCTGGAGCTCGTTGGTCTCCTGTGAGAGACGCTGCTGGTAATCAAGCTCCGCCTCCAGCCGCCCTTCAGTCCAGCTTACAGGAGGAACCAGGTCACATGTGAACCTCCGTATTATTATATTAAAATAGAACATTTAAATATGCAAACACAACCTAAAGGTGAATATTCATCAGCTCAGGTTGAAACATCTCTCAGCCCATCACTGCTTCCAGAACCTTCAGTCAAACGGTTCTACCTGTGTGTTCTGTATTCCCTGATCTTCTCCAGAAACAGTCTCTGAACCGGATCCACACCTGAAAACATGTGAAACCAAAAGTCTCATTCTAGACGTTCAAATGAAGGAGGTGGTTGCACACGAGCGTGAACCCACTGCCAACAGGGTGAAACTTACCCTTCAAGGTATCTGCTCCTCTGACCTCCTGGATGTGGTTCTCTGTTGCCACGGTTACATGTCCAGGGTCGGAACAGAGCAGCTCCTCCGTCGGAGCGCCTTCAGACACGCATTCTGTTTCCAGGGTGTCGGTTGTCCCTTCAGACACCGCTCTGTTCTCCACCTCCATCCTGGTCTCTTCCACCAGACGTTCTGCTTCTGTCTCCGGGTCATGAGAGGGTCCACTCAGAGCCTCAGTTCCTGAAGGAGCCTCGGTTCCTGAAGGAGCCTCCACCGCAGCCGGACTCACAGACTCGAGCGCCGAGGCCTGGAGAACATTCCCATCCTGTTGCTGCTGGTTCTGGTCCAGTAGGGAAACATCTAGAGGCTGAGAACCGACCACGACCTCCTTCACGTAGTCCACCTCAGCTTCTGTGGCTTCAGAAACGGAATCGAGTGACAACATCTCAGCCTGGGATGTGTCTTCAAGGACAGCAGCCTCTCCTGTTGTGGTCTTCACCTCCATCTCCTCCTCTTTTGTTCCTCCCTCAGCTTCTTTGTGAAATGCTCTCCATGTTTCTAGCAGAACTTTGGTGTCCAGACCTCCGGGTTCAGTTATCGATTCCAGCATCTCGTCCACAAGCAAAGACTCTCCATCAGTTCCTGCAGGTGGATCAGAGGCTGGACAGAGAAGCCTTCCACCTTCTGTTTCCAGTTCATGAAGATCTGAAGATCTGGGTTTTGCTGCTGGTTCTGCTGGGACATCACTCAGAGGAGGCTGAGCGAACACAGCGGTAGCTTCTACTGCTGGTTCTACTTTCATTTCTATAATTGGTTCTGTGGAAGCAGTTGAAACATCTGGCATCAGCTGGACGGGACCTTCAACAGAAGCAGCTCCATCTCCACACGTCTCCACCGTGGACAGTCTGAGTTCTGCTGATGGTTCTGATAGCTTTAAAGATGAAGATGTTCCTCCATTCGTGCCCATGTGTTCTTCTGGAGCCTGTTCTCCGTTGGGTTCTACCGTTTCAGCTGAAGTTGGACCTTCTATCACAAGCTGATTGGATCCGGTTGGAGGAACGGACTCTTCCATGGGTTCAAGAGGAGAAGACAAAGATGAGTCTGAGGAACACGGCGTGTTTGAGCTTGTTGGAGATGTGGAGAAGACAACCGGCTCTGGTTGGACCAATGGAGCGACGCGTGAGTTGGAGGTCTTCACTGAGGGACTGCTGGGGGGTTTATGAGTGGGTGGAGCTGCAGGATGGAAGGCAAAGAAGGACAGGAAGTAGATGATGGATCCTGGATCATTCACATTAACAGCTTCCTATGATGAATGTGTTCTGCAGACCTCCACCAGAGGGCGCCGCTGAGCCCGGCCGGCGCTGAGAGAAGAGCTGCTCCAGGAGCTTCACCACATCCAGCGCCGGTTGGGGCTTCGCTTTCTCTGTGGAGGAAGGAAACGAGACTGAGCACCAGGTCACCTTCTGGACACACACACACACACACGCTTACAGCTTGTGTTAAGCTTACTGATGTGTGTTCTTCGTGGTTGTTTTCTGTCTGATGATCTGGAACTGAATGGAGTGGTGAGAGGCCTCCATATCAATCTGCACCTCTGAATACACTGGACATACACACACACACAAACACACACACACACACACACACACACACACACAGAAATTGTGAGTTTACAGGAGGCAACGTAAAAATCATTAGTTTAGTCTTATCCATTAATGTTCCTGGAACTGCATCAGGTCTGTTTACAGAGGCTTACACACATCATCACTATTAGAATTACAATATTTTAATATATAGATGATCAATTAATGCAGTTTATTCAAAGTATAATTATACCCTCTTCCAGTGTAGAACAAATAAAAAGTAAATGAACATAAAAGTACTTTACATTTGAGTTTTATTCCATCAAATCTAAATCATGTAGTAAACATAAAAACAAATATTTACTTACATTTAAACTGAACACTGTTCCTCTTCTGAACCAAACAGCAGCCATGATGTTTTAAACCAGTCGGTTTGTCAGAAACTTTGTGTGTCTCCGGTAAAGTGACGTCATTCCGTTCCGTCCCCTCCCGCCGGTCCGGTCACCGGTTCTGATCGTTAAAACTCATTTAACGGATTGTAAAAGTTCGGAAAATTGCAATTAACAAATTCACAGTTTACAATCTAGTTAGCTGATTATTATTCTGACGTCACGCAGCGATCATCTACATAACTTCCGGGTATCTTCATGATGTAAACAAAGCGACGTTTGTTTGTTTATTAGCTCGCTAGCTAACGCGTTGATGTTAGCTGTCCTGTTTTTGTAAGCGTTCAACTTTCCGCCTCCAGTCAAGAGCGGAGAAGAAGAATACACTTCCGGTCACGCCTATCAAAATAAAACCCAAGTGACTCTTGTTCGACACCCATTTTAATTTTTGCTGTGATATCTAATGAAAAAGTTTATTTCAATGAAGTAGACCGTATGTGTTACATTGACATAACTTTAAGCGTTAGTAAGTGACTTTAAATATTTTTTGTCATTTCAAAACAATTTTTCAGTGATTGATTTGATTGCAGAATTGATACGATTTTTACATTGCAGAGTACCTACAATTGCGTCTTGAAGGTGGGGCTGAATTTGGGCACTAAATTGACTTTTTAGTGCTCATACACAACAAAACATTTCATCATGCGTTGTGTAAACTAATTTAAGTCCGGGTGCTTTCATTTTGACAGAACTTCCTGCTCCTCTGTGGAACCGGAAGTCGGAAGTCTGCTAGCTTGACGCAGCGCGCGCGGACAACAACGCCCCCCCTCTCTGCACGTAGCCGGACAACCCGAACCGTCCGCCACACCGGAGCCGCCGGTACCGGTTCGTCCGGTAGACGTAGCGGTTCTGGAGTGAAGCGGAAACAGCCTGGTGACGTCATTCTTCCGCAGTTTGACCCAGACCCTCGTCATGTTTATTCGTACAGGTAAGAAAACAAGGTGGTGACGTCAGAATATTTTATAAATTGTCACAGAAACTTGAATTCTATGGATTTATAAATTATGGACTTAAATTTTGTTAAAATCTCACTTTAATCATTTTCAAATGAAACTCAAAAATAATTTCTAGGAAAAATAATTTCATGAAATTGTTTGAATTAGTAGTTTGTAAAATAATACTTTCAAGAAATATAAGAAACACACGAGAATGTGGCTTCCTTTTGGTCTTGCACAGCGTTTAGATTTATACATAATTTATTTGATGAAAATTTGAGGAAATTATTTTGGTAATATTTTAGTCAAAGAAATAAGTACAGCTGCTCTGTCTGGCTCTGTTTCTGAAAGTTTGTTATTATTTTGAAAAAATTATATATGCGAAAAAAACAGAAGAGCCAAATCTAACAACCTGGCTTCCTTGGTGTGTGTGAATGTTGGCTGGATCTACGACACAAACTACCAGACATGCGTTTAGCGTCTGGGTCCGACTGACATTTATTCTGAACATTGAAACAACAACGTACATCATGTTCTACAGTGATAATAACAGCAGGCCGTCTCCGGCGCCACAGCCTCATATATTAACTCTCAGACAGCAGTAGTATTGTACACAACCGTACAGGTGGGCAGTCAGAACGGGTTCAAACCGGATCGGTTTCAGTCACTGGAGAGGAGGGGGGGGTATAAAACAAATTCATCATCAATCAACTTCATCATCGTCATCCTAGGGAAACACTGATGCTCACTGACACCGTTCCCGACTCCTGATTGGACAGTGGCTGGTCACGAAGGTAACTATTGGTTGTCAATAACCGTGGCGTTAAATTAAAAGGACTACGTTTGCTAATTACCATGTGGCTAGCTAGCTAGCTAAATATCTATAACTGTCCGACTGGCAACCGCTGAATACTCGCGTTAGGAAAGAAGATTGATGCTGCCTTCAAAGTCACTCCTGAGTGTTTCTGATAAACTTTCTTGATATGCTTCAAAATAGAATTACATTGATAAGTTTGTGACCAGAAACCAGAAACAAAAATGCGATGCTAGCTTTAATTTTGGCACCTTCTCCTGAACACGCTAAAACCACGTGAAGGCACCAGAAGAACTTGGCAGCTGTGAAAGCTAATTTATTTCTTAAATATTCCCCTTCCTAAACAAATGAGATAAAACAGGCTCTAAAAACTGTAAGAGGAACAATCTGATGTTTAAAGATAAAATATGTGGACCTTCATTCAGCTGCCAGCATGTTGCAGTCTACTGTTAACTGGTTAGCGGATTCCTGTGCTAACTTTTAGCTGACGCAGTAGATAACAGTTTGAACTGGTTCGTGCGGTGAACCAAAACCAGCTTTGAAGGATCGGACCGACGCGGTTCTAAGTTCTCCTCAACAAACCCAAGAAAGACCAGAAACAACAAGGAACTGACCCAATTGACAACCACCATTAGAACTCTTTCACCGCCATGTCGGAGGTCTCCGTTAGACTTGTTGGGTTTGTTTTAGATCTCTTGAAATAGTTCGTGGAAACTATTTCAAGAAATCAAAACAAACCCAAGCGTGGGACCACCAGAACTATTTCATGAATAGTTCTGGTGGTCCCATGCCTGTGAACGTGGGCCCACCAGCGGAACTGGACTTTCAACCTCAGCACAAGAGGCGCCTCACATATAACGTAGTTTAATCTTCAGCTGAAACTAGTCCCCAACAACGGTATCATTTGCATAGACTGGCAGTGACCAGGTTTAAACAGGTGGGTATATTTGTGAGGCAGTTTTGTGTCCTACGTGGAAAGCGATGGTTTTCAACGTTGACCAACACATCGTTGGGTTTGATCGTTGAGACGGTCCAACACCTTGTTGGAGTTAGTCGTAAAGACGGACCAAAGCCTGGTTGGGTTTGGTCGTAGAGATGGACCAACTCGTTGGGTTTGACTGTTCCTTGGGTTTGTTGATGGTGGGCAGAATACAGACCGATCACTGACTTGTTCCTGTCTGCGTCTGGTCTTGAATTCCGTCTCAATTCATTCTTTAATATCTTCTGATTGATGGCTGAAAGTGCTGCGAGTGCTGATGCACAGTTACTTCATCTCTACGAAGCTTCCTGGGGTTGGAGTGTGGAAACGGTCTGGATGATCTAGAAAGACCACGTCTATGGAATGGAGTCCTCTGCAGCTCTAAGGCCCCTGTTCTATCGGGCGGGAGGTGGGGGAGGGTACTTCCCCTTGCGTCGCCATGGGACAGCTTCAGTCAGCAGCATAGCAACAGAGGTAAGATGTGTGACAGAACCGCCTCTAACTACGTCCAAAGCTATCTGAGGAATGAAGACGTCCTTCTTGACAATCTGTCAGATATCAGAGCTCCTCTCGTGTTCCATCGACACGTCTGTCGTTTATTTACACCGGACACTTGTCTATTTTTTCGGCTAATTAGCATTGTTAGCATTCGCTCAATAAACCTGTACACTTTCTAAGGTCATGGCAAGTGTTCAGTGTTTGGACGCCTAAGAGCTCGTCTAAGACCAGCGCAACGAAACGTACCGTCAACCTGTTCACCTGTGGACTCACAGTCATTCACTCACTGAATCTCTCTCTCTCTCTCACACACACACACACACACACACACACAGAGGTTTGTTGGGTCTAAGGGGGGCTGGGATTGTCACTGGAGTGTCTGAACCAGCCGGGCCTGAACATCAAACCGGACCGACACAGGACAGAGTGGACTGGACCAAACCCTGGATCTTCACGCCTCACTCGGACTCCGACACAGTTGACCTAAACGTAAGATGAGGAACGTCTGGCCTGGAACAGAAAGTGGATCCAACCCCTCAGCAGTGATTCTACACTATCATACATACAGTTGGGGGGATACTGACAAGTACCGCAGATGGTCAGAACCCTGCCGACACCCAGTGGGTCCAGGACTTCCTGATTCTAGTTCACTATAAGTTCAGTCAGGTTACCTCCAGCTGATTGAACACCACCCGTTAAACACAAACAGAACCCAACCAAACAAATCAAGGGATCCAGACCAGTCCAGTCAGTGAGGTCCGGGCCAACAGTCAGGTCCAACCCGGTCCAGCTTGATCCTGACCAGGATTCAGGGTTCTTCAAACAGCTGGAGGTCCAGCCTGACGACGATCTCCCCTGTGGGAACCTCATGGAGCAGCAACCGCTTGGTGATTGGTCCTTTAGAGCCCTGGTCCTTCTTTATCTCAGCCAACCGGATCTCCGTCCTGCCCAGGAAGTCTGGGGGGGGTCAAACATGGAGAACATGGACTTATAGAGTGGAATAGAACACATTGGAGAGAAGAGCGTGGGTGGAGACACACCGTCAGGTGAGAACTGGTCGCGTTCGAACACGGTGACACACAGGACGTCCTGCTCCAGGTCCTTGATGAAGAACTGGCAGTTGGAGTTCCACTTGGGGTTCAGCGTGTCCTGCAGAGACGGGAAGAATCAACATTTGGGAACCCTCCAATCGCAGACGGGGGGGCGGGGCAGTCATACCTGTAGGGTTTTGGTGATGTGACACTGTGACCCCATGGTGACCTCGCAGTAGGGGTTACTTTTTCCTGGAAGGGACAAACACGAGTAAGCGGAAGATCAACTAGCGCCGTCGCTAACGGCTTAGCATGTCAGGAACAGGTTTAGCAGGGAGAACACCGGACTCACATTTATGGCCAATGGAAACACAGCTGTTAGCATGATTAGCTACATGTAAGTGTCATGGGGGGGTTGTGACGTGTGGAGTTTGTGTTCGTACCATGAGAGCGACAAGGTTTGAGCTCAATTCCCTCCACAATGTTGACCATCAGCCTACCAATACCTGTGGCCCTCTGCGAACGCACTGAGACACACACATTAGTTTGTTACCATGGCGACGGGTGATGCAACATTAAACCACTTCAATCCAAACAGGAAGCAGAGACGAAGACACACCTAGATACGCCTTCTCCCGCTTCTTCTTCTCCGTCTCGATGAAGAGTTCCGAAGCCGCCTTTATTTTCTGAACCCACGCCGTCCTGCAGACACAGACACACACACACACACACACACACACACACACACACACACAAACACACACACACACACACACACGGGGTTTCAGCATGGCTTCAGACGGATGAAGCCGTCGCCGTCCGGCCGCCGTCCCCCTCACCGTTCGTTGATGCTCTCGGCTCTGAGGGTGTAGACGCGGTCGATGTGGGAGATGTGGAACAGAGGCTCGTCCCCGGACGGGTCGGTCGGCAGCTTCACCAGCACCTCGTTCAGGAAGATGGGCTGAAACGAGAGCGCGTGTGCATTAGCCTGGCGTTAGCTCCCTGCGCCGTGCGGCGTTCGTACGTCGGCTCACCGTCTTGTACATGCGGTACTGCAGGTGCGTTTTGGAGGAGAACACCTTGTCGGAGCCTGAAGATCCCAGCGGTTTGGTCACCTGCGGGGTGGGGGAGGCAGCTTCAGAGACAGGACACAGGCGTGGCAGAGCGGAGGGAGGCGGGGCTCACCTGTGTCAGCAGCAGGAAGTCGTTGAACAGGAAGCCGTAGAGCTCCTTGCTGCTCTTGGCTTTGAACAGCTTCCCGCTGTGGAGGAACTTCCTGGGACCCAAACAGTTGGTGACCGAGTTAAAAACCAGTTGCTGCAGGACGGAAGAAGGAGAACGTGTTCAGGTCCATCCTGGGGGGTGGGACTTTTGTTTGTTTGTTTGTTACCTCAGACAGGCCTTCACACTGAACGTGAGCCTGAATCCACTCCAGACGATCGGAGTTCTCCTTCTCCCTGACGCCCTCGTTCACCTGAACACACACACAGGTGTGTGTTAGAAATATAAACTCATCTGTGTGTGTGTGTGTGTGTGTGTGTGTGTGTGTGTGTGTGTGTGCGCACCTGTGAACACAGCTCCTCTGCTTTCTCCAGAGCAGCTTTCAGATGGTTGTGATCCGGATGCGACTCTGGAGTGTTTTCTAGAATCTGAAGCAGAAAGAAGAGGAATGAGGACACGTGTGTGTGTGTGTGTGTGTGTGTGTGTGTGTGTGTGTGTGAGACGCACGTTCTTGATGATCAGGGGGGTACCGCGTCACCCTCTGCATGGGCTTCAGCAGGAAGCTGGACAGAGGCATCCCCTTACAGCGGGGGTCCATGGCTAACCTCTGATGGAGAAACATCAGTCAGATGAATGTGTGTGTGTGTTTGTGTGCGTGTGTGTGTGCGTGTGTGTGTGTGCGTGTGTGTGTGTGTGTGTGTGTGTGTGTGTAATGCCTTCAGGAAGTCTTTGATCTCTGGGTTGTCGTCGGTTTTCTGCTGAATCAGCGTGGCTCCGTTCAGCTGACAGGAACAGAACCTGAACACAGAATCAGAGATCGTCACATGACAGCCCCCCCCCCACACCAAACCAGTTCAAACCGGACCAGACCCCCCACCTGATGTACGGCTGCATGTGAGGCAGCTGATTGGTCAGGATGTCTCCAATCATCTTCACCGGCATCCGATCGCCTGACATCTTCTTCCTCACCCTGAGCGCCCTGCGGGGTGGGGGGAGAACCGGACCTGGGTTTAGGAGGGGGGGGGGGGTCAGCGCGTCACAATAAACCTGCGGATGGGGGCGTGTCCTACTTGAGCAGCTTGATGTTACACATGATCAGTTCCTTCCAGTTGACGAAGATCATGGCCACCTCCTTCTCCGTCAGCAGCTCGCACTCCAGCAGCGGTTTGTGGAAGATCTGGAAACACCAGCAGCGTGAGACCCCCACTTCAGCGCCGCCCCACCTCCCGTTGCATGCTGGGACGGTGTGTGCGTTCACCTCGGTCACCAGCTGCAGGTCGTTGACGTAGTTCTCCTCGGTGACGATCAGCTCGTGGATGTAGCCCTGCCGCTTCCGCTCCATGGGGCTCAGCATGTCCAGCAGGTGGAGGTCAGCGCACCCTGGAACACACACATCACAGACACGCTCACACGGCTGCCACGCCCCACACCTGAGGGGGGCGGGGCGTACCTGAGGTCACCAGGTGTGTTTGAGGCCCTCTAAAAACATGGGAAACGATTGGTGTCGAGGTGACGGGAGTCTTCTGTGTTCTTCTAGAATCCAGGAGGGTTTAAAACATGACAGCAGTGTGTGTGTGTGTGTGTGTGAGACCTTCATCTGTGGAGCGTTTGGGAGCTCAACGGATCGTCTCTCTAAATACTTAACCTGCAGGACGTCCCAAAAGACCTGGAGAACGACCACGACTCTGTGGTTCTAATAAAATATGACATCACATCCATGTGCAAAGTGACTGTGTTAATATTCATTTAACACAGTAAACGTGTTAAAATAACACGTTTACTGTGTTAATATTCATTTAACACAGTAAACGTGTTAAAATAACACGTTTACTGTGTTAAAGTAAAATATTTGTGTAAATAATGGTTACAACAAAACTAAAAAGTTTAAATTCAACAATTTGATACGTTCAGGAGGAGACTGCGTGTGTGTGTGTGTGTGTGTGTGTGTGTGTGTGTGTGTTAGAGTAACCAGGCCACGGCTGCAGTCTGTCTCAGAGCGTTTAATCATCACGACCAATCAGATTCAGCGCTTCATTAAAAGCCTCATCCGTTAAAGCGCTGACATCACGTTAACATTTTATTCATTCGTTTGGTGTTCATCCATTCATCCACCTCCTGCCATTCACTCACAGACAGTGCATTGTGGGTAAGTCTGGCTGTTGTTTGGACCAGAGCCGAGCTGAGGGCCTCGTTTTGTTCTGGGGGGCCTCGACAGATCAGAAGCATTAGCATTAGCATGAAGTAGAAGCGTCACATCAGCTGGTTCGCGGCGCGACTCTGGTCTAAAAACAGTCTGGAGATCCGTCATCCAATCAGAGACTTTCACTTTCAATACTGAAGAATTGAGGAGCCAATCGGATCCCAACAGGCTCACAGTCGCACCTGTGTGTGTGTGTGTGTGTGTAAACTGTCTTTTCATTCATTCACAGGTAAACATTATAAAACACAATACTGTCATCTGCATAAAAATCTGATATGGCAACCGCTAGAATACCATTCTGTTGCTATGGTAACAGACGGGCGATGTTCTGTGTGAAGTGAAACCATTTGGTGCATTAATTATTATTCTGTGTGTAGGGGGGGGGGGGTTCTGCTGTTTCTCCACCAGTCAGTCTGTCCCTGATCGTGTCACCGTAGTAAAACACGATTTACCCTTAAACACATGGCAGCAGAGGTCACCAGAGGTCAAACAGGAAGTCTGGTGAGCAACTAAAGCCCTGCTGGTTTCACAATAAAACGCACAATTAAAAACATAAAAACGACAAACCTGTTTCACAGAACGGTTTTGGCATTTTGGGAAAATGACCTTCTTTTACCTTTCATTTCTTGATGTGTTTGAGTTTAGAGGATCCATCGCTCTCCCATTAGCCTAGCTTAGCATGCTAAGCTAATCAACGTCGCGCCACATTTTTGTTTGAAGCTAAATCCCCAAACGTCCTTCAGCTGGAATGATTTCTGGAATACGTGTTCTTTTTTCCTTGTGACGCGTCTCCCCTTCGTGTTCAGTACCGAACGTGTGTCTGTGTGTGTGTGTGTGTGTGTCACGTCCATCCGGCCTGACCCTAAAAACACTGATATCGCCATAGCAACAGACACAATCTGATACATGTCAACATGAACAACAAAACAAAGACGCAACATAAAAGTTAATACATTTTCATAAAGTTAAACTCGTCTAAAACACTGTCTGGGTTGAGTGTGTGTGTGTGTGTGTGTGTGTGTGTGTGTGTGTGTGTTCACGCTCCTTAAGTGCATCCAAACTCTCTGTACCATAATGTGTTTGTAGTTTGGTTAGCCAGTATGCTAACTAGCTATTAGCCCTGAGCTATGGGACGGCGTCCCGCTCCAGCAGCTCCTCCCTTCTATGCCTCCTTGACTCCTTCCCTAGTTGAGAAAGAAAGGAGGAGAAACAGCTGGAGGTCCCCTCCTTCAGCCCCCCCATCATTAACTTCCTCCCGTTTTGAGGGGGTGAAAGAAAGGAGGAAGAGGAGGAAGAGGAGGGAGCGTCTTTGGCATCGAGGACAGAGGAGAGGCTCGGGCCTCCGGCAGATAGTGGGTCTTTCTGTGAAGCTGCGGGAGGGGAGGGGTTAGTGGGGTGAGGGGGCGGAGCCAGCGCTGGTGAATGAAGCTGCTGGACCAATGGAAGCCAGGATAACAAAATGTCATGATTAAAAACAGCAGCAAGGGGGGAGGAGCTAAGATACTGGTACTAAACGCTCCCATCAAGCCACAAAATGACCCACTATCCACTTCACCATGCTCTGACGTGTGTGTGTGTGTGTGTGTGTGTGTGTGTGTGTGTGGGCGGAGCCGAGCGCTGGAGAGGAGGAGTCCTGACTATTGATCTATCCCCTGGTGATGGGAGCTGATCGGAGCCGATCGGATCAGTCCAGTCAGAGCCATGCATAGACGGGTGTGGCCACCAGAGGGCGCTTAAACGTTTCTTATGTCTGTGTGTCTGTCTGTCTCTGGCCTCTACTGGTGGAGGGTCGCCATGGCCGGGTCATGTGACCTCTTGCTGCTCTCCCATTGGTTGAGTGGCCTAGTGGGTCTCTTTGAGGGCTTTGAGGAGAGGGGGGTTCTGGGTAATGATATGATCCTAGAGAGAGGACGACAACAACAACATGAACAAAAACAACTAAACAAAATAAACAACAACAACAACAACAACACTCGGGTTCTAGATGGGTGGGGCATGCAGCAAGACAGTGGGGGAGTGGCTAAGCTAGCATAGAAGCGGAGGTTCTAGAGCGAGTGACGGCATTGCCGTGGCAACGGTTCCACGTTAGGGATGTAGATTGGAACACGTGGGACCTGATCCACATGGAACGCTAAGGGTTAATTCTAATTTATTTGGGTTAAAATTACCCACAATTCTGCAGTTCCGACTCGGGACGTAAACGTTTTTCAATCCGTTCGCTCGGCTCTGGAGGCTCCGCGTCTATGTGTGCGTCATGCTGATGGGACGCATGCAGGGAGGAGGGACACACTGACACTAATGAGTGTGAATGAACACACACACACACACACACACACACACACACACACACACACACGTGTTGCATGACTGGAAAGTTGTCAAAGAGGCCCAAAGGAGTGTCAGGGTGAGATCAAACTGATCCAGGGGTCAAACAGAGAGGGACAGTATCCCCAACCTCTGGGGGGGGTGTGTGTGTGTGTGTTCGTGTGTGTGAGCTGTGTGTGTGTGAGGTGTGTGTGCGTCTGCCGGTACTCACACTGCGTGCTCGGGTCCGTATCCGTGGTGAGTTTCACGTAGTTGCTGGGAAACAGCCCCTCCCTCCCGTTGAGCTCTCCTTTCCACCAATCACAGTCGTCCTTGTTGATGACGGTGATCACCTGACCCTTCTGGAAGGCCAGCTCGTCGTCGTTCTGCGCCACGTAGTCGTACATCCCGATCACCTGACACACGGCTGAGCAGGGACGACACGGGAGACGTTTGGTCTACGCTCCTCGTGTCTGAACGTTTAAATAAAGTTATTCAAAGACGTTCTGTCACCTGTGCTAGCGGGGGTCAGTTTGGGCGGGGTCGGCTCGGTGGGCGTGGTCTTGCTGGTGCTGGGACTGAGCAGCTTCACGTAGTTGGCTGGAAACCAGCCGATCTGGCGCTTCTTCCCTCGGGCCTGAACCAATCAGAACACAGCGTGTTATCGCCTCCGTCCAATCGGCGCCGTCTGCGTCTGCGTCTGCGTCTGCGTACCTGCAGCTCCCCCTCCCACCAGCCGCCCGGGTTCTTCTTCCGGATGAGGATGAGCTGACCCGGGGCGAGCGTGAGCTGCTCCGCCCCCGTGGCGCTGTAGGGGGCGATCACCTGGGCGATCTCTGGGCGACAGGAAGAGGAAGAGGAGGTGAGGAAGAGGAGGTGAGGAAGAGGACGAGCGAAGGGGGGCGGTCCTGGGAGCTCACCTGGCTTCTTCCCCAGGCTGCCCGTCTTCCCCGCAGGACCCAGAGCCTGGAAGAGAAAACGGCGTTCCATCAAGACCAGCTGACCCGCCCCCACCCTGAGGGGGGGAGGTTCCGGTCTGACGTGACGCAATCCTAATCACCTCTGACGCAGCGTCCCGCGGTTTGACGTAGTTGGACGGGAAGACGCCGGTCTTCCCCGCCACCGTTCCCGTCCACCAATCTCCTTCCTTCCTGGTTACCATGACGACGTCCCCCTGCTGGAAGCTGAGGTCGCCCTGCTCGCTGCTCTCGTAGGTGTACATGGCCACGTACTCTACACACACACACACACACCAGGACGCGTCCATCAGGCGGCTCTAGAACACGTATGTTCCCGCGTTGGGGGCGTGTTACCTTCTCCCGACTCGGACGGCTTCGTTGGCGAGGGGGTGGGGCGTTTCCCGTTGGGGGGGCTCTCCGATACTCCGGGTTCACTAGAAGAGACAGGCGGTGAGTTTGGTGCGGGTCCGTGTCCTGAGCGGACGCTCGTCGCCGCGTTCACACGCACCTGATGGCTTTACCCCGCCCCGCGGCGCCGGACGGGAGCGTGACGGCGGCGGAGATGAGCTTCACGTAACTTTTGGGGAACCAGCCTCTCTGCCCCGTCTGCAGCTCCCCCAGCCACCACATGTCCTGCTGCTCCAGGACCGTAATCACCTGTGGACCAATGGGAGACGGGGTCAGCGGCGGGGGGGGTAGGAGGACCTGGGGGCGGCAGGGGGGCCTGGGGGGGTGCTCTGACCTCGTTCTTGTTGAAGTTCAGGTGGTTGTCCTTCTTGGCCCTCCAGGGGTAGAGCGCCTGCGCCTGCAGACCCTCCACCTTCTCGCCCTGCAGACGGGAACGACAGCTGATTGGTTCATGACGCGCTCGTCCATCGGGATCCTGGACCAATGGCTGAGCGCCTACCTGTCCCAGCACAGGAGAGGGGGAGGAGCCCGTCGTCATGGTAGCAGGAGTGAAGGCGGAGCGTTGTCGCAGCTGCGCCGAGGGAACGCTGAGCGAAGGGTTCTGACTGGACGAAGACGTCGGCCACGCGTCCCACCCCTCGCTCTCTGATTGGCTGGCGGCGTTAGAGGGCCATCTGAAAGGACAGGAGTACTACTGTATGAGGAGTACTACATGTGACCCTAGTACTGTATGAGGAGTACTACATGTGACCCTAGTACTGTATGAGGAGTACTACATGTGACCCTAGTACTGTATGAGGAGTACTACATGTGACCCTAGTACTGTATGAGGAGTACTACATGTGACCCTAGTACTGTATGAGGAGTACTACATGTGACCCTAGTACTGTATGAGGAGTACTACATGTGACCCTAGTACTGTATGAGGAGTACTACATGTGACCCTAGTACTGTATGAGGAGTACTACATGTGACCCTAGTACTGTATGAGGAGTACTACATGTGACCCTAGTACTGTATGAGGAGTACTACATGTGACCCTAGTACTGTATGAGGAGTACTACATGTGACCCTAGTACTGTATGAGGAGTACTACATGTGACCCTAGTACTGTATGAGGAGTACTACATGTGACCCTAGTACTGTATGAGGAGTACTACATGTGACCCTAGTACTGTATGAGGAGTACTACATGTGACCCTAGTACTGTATGAGGAGTACTACATGTGACCCTAGTACTGTATGAGGAGTACTACATGTGACCCTAGTACTGTATGAGGAGTACTACATGTGACCCTAGTACTGTATGAGGAGTACTACATGTGACCCTAGTACTGTATGAGGAGTACTACATGTGACCCTAGTACTGTATGAGGAGTACTACATGTGACCCTAGTACTGTATGAGGAGTACTACATGTGACCCTAGTACTGTATGAGGAGTACTACATGTGACCCTAGTACTGTATGAGGAGTACTACATGTGACCCTAGTACTGTATGAGGAGTACTACATGTGACCCTAGTACTGTATGAGGAGTACTACATGTGACCCTAGTACTGTATGAGGAGTACTACATGTGACCCTAGTACTGTATGAGGAGTACTACATGTGACCCTAGTACTGTATGAGGAGTACTACATGTGACCCTAGTACTGTATGAGGAGTACTACATGTGACCCTAGTACTGTATGAGGAGTACTACATGCCTATAGTACTGGTCAGAGTGATGATGTCATCGGTTCCCAGTCAAACTTACGTGGAGCTGAAATCTGCCCAGTTACTGTTGTTTGACGAGGAGGCGGATGAGGAGGTGTGTCCAGGAGCCGGGGGAGGTGTGGTCATTGGTTGCTGGGCTGAAGTGGGCGTGGCCAAAGCCACTGCACGCAAGCTGATTGGTGCTTCGCTTTCAGGGATGCGTTCAGCGTAATTGGCTGGAAACCAACCGGTGCGGCCCCGGAGCTCTCCTCCCAGCCAGCCGGGCTCACCTGTCTGGGACTCGTCCACCTGGGGGGAGGGGCGGGGGGGTTCATTCAGTCACTGAACAGGGGAACGAATGACCCGACACCGTCTGAACACACACTTTTCCACAGTCACGGTATAAAACACGTTCAGACCAACGAACACGGAGGTGACGTGAAATGAAACACCCACAGCAACAAGTTCAATGATGCTGGCTTGTGATTGGTGGAGGCACGACACTGGGCGTGGCAACAACTTACCCATTCCCCCTTCACCTTCAGGTAGCACAGCAGAGGAGAGAGGAGACCGTTAATAGACACACACACTCATGCACACACACACGTCAGTGCACACACGGAAGCCGTTCTGTGCGTGACGTCCGGTGGGTTTGGTCCCCCCCCCATCCCGTGTTCTCCTGGCTCACAGGCTACACACACACAAGCGTGTGGTTTGGCGCGTGTGACCTACCATGATCACGTCTCCGGGGGCGATGCTGATCTCGTCGTGGCTGCGCGCGTCGAACGGGTAAACCGCCCGGTAGTAGACGATCTTCACCGGCGGCGGCTGCTGGTCGAAGCCGGTGGGCGGAGCCTTCTGGTCGAACAGGCTGGGTCCGGGGGTCTTCTCCACTGCACACACACACACACACAGGGTTCACGTTTGCGTGCGTCCTCACCTGCGTGACTCTGAGTGAACGCCACCGAACAGCGACACGTCTGCTGGTTTTACACGCAGTGAGAGCAGCTGGCCACACCCTCCAGCGCTCTGAGGCGTCCACTCACGTGATGGAGCGCTTTACCAGGGACGGCTGATTGATTGGTGGATTGATTGATTATCACCACGCCTCAAAAAAAGATGCAAACGTTACACAGTTGGGGAGAAATGTTTAAACGAGGTTGTTTTGAATTTCAGCAAAGCGATGCAGAAAAACGTCAATAATTAATTGTTCTAAATTGAACTTTGTTGGTCTTTTCGGTTCCTCATGTTAATAAGAACACCAGGTTATGCAGACGTACACTTACAACAATTTTATAGACAACTGATATTATTTATAGTTGCGGCAGAGAGTGGGGGGGCATGAATTGTTTTCTTCTTGCTGGGGGGGGCGACAAAAAAATTAATTAGAAGCACTGTCCTAACTCAACGGTCCTGAATACGGCCCAGCATGCATCATTGCTCTCATTCTGTTAGAGCCTCAGTGACATCACATACAGGGGACGGCCCCTGGCCTTCTGATTGGCCGGCCGCTGATGCTCACCTGTCGACGCCCAGGGGTCGGCCGGTTGGCTGAACAGCTTGTTCAGTTTGTCCTGCATGTCCTTCTTGCTCCGCCCCTCGTCCTCCTTCTCCTCCGCCCCCTTCCGCCCCGCCTCCTCCTCCTCCATCCCCCTCCTCTTCTTCCCCTCCTCTTCCTGAGTCATCCTGTTCAGCCAGGTGTGGGGGGCGGAGACGGAGGCGGGGCTGGGCGCTCCGTGGGCCGCTTCCTCCTTCCAGGACACGCCCTCCTCTGACGACAGCCTATGGGATGAGGAGAAGCGTTCAGAAACACCCCCCCCTGCTGAACACCCGCCCCCGGATGACCCCGCCCTCACCGGCTCTCCTGCAGCTCAGCTGACTTCCTGTCCACCGGCGTGTGAGAGTGTGTGTGTGTGAGTGTGTGTGCGTCTCCGTCCCCCTCCCTCTTCTGTCTCAGCTGCCGGTTGTAGATCTCCTCCAGCTCCTGTAAGGCATGGGGGGGGGGCAGCAGGGGACGGGGGGGTGCAACAGGTTACCATCGACAACAAACAGCAGCAGCAGCCATCAGTAGGTCAGGTGATCAATGCGGGGGTCAGGTTCACCGCTGGGGGGCCGCTAAGAGTCGACCGTCACGTGGTGTTTAAAGTCCTCTCACTGTTTGCTCCACCCACAGCTGTGGTGATTGGACAACGAGGTCACGTGACCCTCCTGTGGATGTATTGATCCGTATTGATCAGCATGAATTAAAGTTAGAACCAGGAGGGAACCCAAAGTTTTGTTTTTAGGGTTCAAACGGAAAAGATTCTCCATCCTGGTTTGTCTTCGACGTTTGAGTAACAAGTTTATTCAGACCAATCAGAATTCAGCACCTAAAAGCCCCGCCCTCCCTGCTTCTCTGAGTCGCACCATTAAGACTAAAGACTAAACTACATGGGACAGGATGTCACCACGGCAACGGAGCATCACGAGACACTGAGTGTTGTTGGGAGGGGTTAATGTAAACAGGAGGGGGATGGGGGGAGTTAGGGGTACGGTGGGAGGCGGGGCAGTTCCGTGTAGTCATGACAACCAGCTGTGCCGTTAGAACACCTGATGCTAACAGAGCTCGTATTTAGTGCCTGAGACCCGTCGACAGGAAGTCACCGGCGTGGAGCGACGCCCTGCTAACCCGCTAGCCGTGACTGTTAGCATGACATCAGCATTCAGGGGGGATCCCTAAGGGTGCAGCTGGGACCCCGAGAAGATCGACAGAGAGGAGGGGAGGAGAAAAGGCTGAAAGAGGAGGAAGAGAAGAAGAACGGAGCAGAAGGAGAAGGGAACTGATGACGAGGGGGGGTGGGGGGGGGGGTGAAAGAGGAGGGCGGGGCGCTCAGAGGGGCTAACAGCCCACCTGTGGCTAAAACACACTCAAACACACACACACACACAACCGTTTCACGTCGTGTTTCTATTCAGCGTTCCTCTGCCTGCAGCTCTGAATGTCAGAGGGTCAACACGCAACCCACTTTACCCCTTACAGCCCTGTGACCACGCCCCCCTTACAGCCCTGTGACCACGCCCCCCTGATCTGATCACATGATGTTTCTAAACCATTCCTAACAAAGTCTGACACGTGGATTGCTGTGTTCATGTTTACAGACAGTATAGATATGAACTGTCTTCTGGTTTTTATTTGGAGCCGGTTGACCCGGAAAACCGGAGATCTGATCGTTTACATTTGATCTATGACAAGCGCTTCAAACGGCTCCTGATGGTCAGACGGCAGACGCCGTGTTTCTGTCCGTGTAGTCGCCATCGGACACGTGTGACGCACGTATTCACGTGATTCAAACATGTCTCATGATTGGTGCATTTCGTCTTATTTTGAAAAACTCCTTTGGCACAAGTGACACAAACTGTTATATAATTATGTTAGAAGCCTATGGCAAACTTTGTGGAGCTCAAAATCAATTTAATGAGCATGTTTTTGGTTTTTATGTGCAATAAAATACAATTTTTCCATTTCTGAATTTGACTGTGTGTCTATTTTGGCCCAATATGTCAATATGACAAGTTATAGGGAAATAAAAAATCATTTTTAATGTGTTATATAGAGACAAATATCAAAAGTACCAAAAAACGGCCTAAATAGGTCAGGGCTGTAAGGGTTAAACAGTCTGTCAGAGTGTTTTAAAGGTGATACAGATAGAAGGTGGTTTAATATCAGTATGGGGGGGTTCACAAACGTTCACATGTCCCAGTGTTTCCCGGCTGCAGTACCACCCCAGTCCAGCAGTGGCAGTGTGCTCTACCTGTCTCCCTCTCTGCTTCTCCTCAAGCTGGCGTCGCAGGGCTCCTATCCTGGCACAGTGGCTGGCATAGAACTCACACAGAGACTGGGGGGGCCACACGGCCAGCGGGGGGAGATAAATAAAGGAGTTCATCATGTGTGTCAGACAAATCAGAAAAAAACCAAGACGGAGGAAACACAGGCGGAAGCAGGAGGACACACAGAGGAAGAGGAGAGCTCCAGTGGGGGGGGGGTGAGGGCAGAGGAAGAAGAGCTGGGGGGGTCGGAGGTCACGTCTACATGGGTTACGCTTCTGCTGAGGCGTGACCCCCACCTCACTGTGAATGGGGTGAATGAAACTACAGACTAACTGCTGTCCATGGTGCCCCCCCCCCCCCCCTCCTGGAACAGCCTACAGTGTAACACCCCCCAACTGCTGTGTTGTTGTGATGTCACTTCCTCTCCCACACTTTAACTGTGGAGGAGAACCACTGGTGTTCCTGTGAGGTTAGCGGTTAGCTCTCCTGACGTTAACACACACACACACACACACACACACACACACACACACACACACACACACACACAGCCAGATAGAAACACACGTCACCAAACACGACCACGGACGGGGTCATGGAGGACAGGACAGATTCAGAGCTCCACCCACACCGGCCCGCCGCTCCCCCCAGAGGCCCGCGGTGTTAGCATGCGGCGTTAGCACGCTAGTGGCACAACCAACACGCTAACACACACTGAGGCCTGGATACACACACTGAGGCAGTGCGTTAGCATGGGTGTGTGTGCTCGTCCAATAGCGTCACAGACAGAGGTGTTTACCTCGGTGGGCGTGTCCTCTCTGGGCTAACGGCTAACGGTTTAGCGGCTCACCTTCAGCTGCGTGTTGAAGGCGTCGATCTCCAGCAGCTTGGAGCGCGTCTCCCTCTCCACGGCGTCCAGCTGCTCCCGGAGCTGCTGTCTGCTGGTCTGCTTGTGCTCCACCGCCTTCTGCAGGGACGACAGGCTGTCGCCTGCACACACACACACACACACACACACACACACACACACACACACACACACACACACACACACGTATGAGACAGCGCTGTGGACTCCAGTGATGCTAATCGACTGAACTGAAGCACGTCTTGATCCCACAGTGACAAGCGTGACCCTTCATCACATGACGGTGTGTGTGTGTGTGTGTGTGTGTGTGTGTGTGTGTGTGTGTGTGTGTGTGTGTGTGTGTGTGTGTGTACTCACGGTGGAGGCTGTTCTGCTGAACCTGCTTCAGCTGCTCATTGAGACTCTGCTTGTCTGGGATCAGCCGCCCCAACCACTGCTGGGAGTCCTGCACAGAGGACAGGAAGTCACCCAGAGGGGCAGCAGGAGCAGACAGGAAACAGGCGTGAACGAACCCTCGGGCTGCTGCGCGGCTGCTGCGCGGTCGGCCCGTACCTGCAGCTGCTGCTGCAGCAGGGTGATCTCGGCGACGCGCGTCTCTCTGGTCTGGTTGGTCTGCTCCACCTCTCGGCGCTGAGCCGACAGGCGGAAGCGGACGTCCTTCAGTTTCCCCTCCAGCTGGTTCTTCTTGTCGTTCTGGAGGGGGAGACGGGAAAGAGCAGCTGTGGAATGGAGTAAAGGTGTGTGTGTGTGTGTGTGTGTGTGTGTGTGTGTGTGTGTGTGTGTGTGTGTGTGTGTGTGTGTGTGTGTGTGTGTGTGTGTGTGTGTGTGTGTGCTCACCAGGGCCTCCAGCTCAAACTCCAGGGTCTTCTTCCTGGCTTTGAGGAGCACGATGCTCTCCTGCTCCCGGTTCCTTTGGGTCAGGAGCTCCTGGCGACGCTGACGCTCCCATTCCAGCTGACGCTGACGCTCCAGCTCCCGCTTCGCTGCCTGGACACACACACACACACACACACACACACACACACACACACACACACACACACACACACACACACACGTGAGTGTAGAAGGTGAATGCTGATTGGGAGTTGAAAGCAGGAAGCAGACAAAGCATCAACCAGGTGAGAAACGTGAACAAAAAACAATAATTCTTCATTTCTAATGAAGATTGCTGCTGGAGTCTGATTCTTTTAATAATCATGTGACTTGCTGTGGCCCAGCCCCCCCCTGAGTGGAGGGCGTGTCCGTACCTCCCTCCTCTCGATCTCCTTGCGGCGCTCCTCCTCTCGCTGGCGCTCCAGCTCGCGGTGCTTCTCCAGCTGCTTCTCCTGCTCCTGCTGCCGCCTCCTCTCCTGCTCCAGACGCTCCCGCTCCTGAAACCCCGCCCACACACCAGCGTTCTCCTCCTGTCTGCTGACACCTGTACGCCCCCCCCCCAACTCACCTTTCTCTCCTGCTCCTCCCGCTCCAGCGCCGCCAGCCTCTCCTGCTCCTTCCTCTGCTGCTCCTGCAGCGCCTGGCGCCGCTTCTCCAGCTCCAGGTTCCCCCGCTCGAAGTTCTCCCTCTTCTTGTCCTCAAACGTCACTGGGGGGGGGCACGCACACACACACACAGGTCACTCACGCATGCACACACAAACCAGGACGGCGACGGCGTCTTCTGGACCAATCACCTGGCAGCTTCTTGTCGGGGTTGGTCTCCGCCTCCTCCTCCGTCTCCTCGGTGACGCTCTTCTGATCCGACTGAACGCTGTCGCTCCGCACGCGTCTGCCACACACACACACACACACACACACACACACACACACACACACACGCGGTTACCAGGACATCCCTGTTTGCTGAGTCGTCGTATCCTGCCACGGCGTGTACCTGAAGGTGGGGGGCAGGTAGTCAGGGGGCAACACGGGGGGCAGGGGTAACCCCGACATGGCCATGTCGATCAGGTGCATCGCCAGGATGAACTCCTCCGCCGTCAGCTTCCCGTCCTGGTCGATGTCCGACAGACTCCTGACGGGGGGAGGTCAGAGGTCAAAGCGGGCCCCCCCCTCTGCTGGGGGAGGGCAAACGGCTAGGGTCCACTCACCAGATGGTGGCCAGCTGGCCCTGGGGGAGGCTGGACTGCATCAGGATGGTGCGGGCCTGGGGGCCTGAAGACAGACAGCGGTTATTCTCTGGTGGGCGGGGCCGAGGGGGGCGTGGTCTCTCAGTACCTGTGAGGTGTCCGCTCATCATCTTGTCGTGGGAGTTGAACAGCTGCCTGTACTTCAGGCGGGACGACTGAGGAACCGCCCAATCAGACGGCGGCTGAGCGCTGCAGAGGAACGACAGTCAGTGTTTTCATTGGTTCTCATGTCAGCAGGACGTGTGGAGGCTTCTGATTGGCTCACCAGGCGGCGTCCAGGGACGGCCCCTTCTGCAGCTTGATGCTGGAGCGACTGAAGGAAGACGCCTTGACGGACGAGGCTGAGAGGAAGAGGATATCTCCATGGAAACGGGTTGTTATGGGTGTGTGTGTGTTACCGGGGTGTGTGTGTGTGTGTTATGTGTTCGGGTGT
>CM023616.1:22552747-22557747 GCA_013358685.1 Antennarius maculatus
ACACTCACCACACACACACACACACTCACACACACACACACACACACACACACACACACACACACACACTCACACACACACACTCACACACACACACACTCACACACACACACACACACTCACACACACACACACACACACACACACACACACTCACACACACACACTCACACTCACACACTCTCACACACACACACACACACACACACACACACACACTCACACACACACACACACACACACACACACACTCACACACACACTCACACACTCACACACTCACACACACACACACACACACACACACCTCCGGTCTAGACTAAGCACTGAGTCACGGACCGGAGGAACACGTTGGAGGAAGGTTTGATTCCACGTGGAGATCAGACTGAAGGAGTTTGGTTCTCGTCCCCCCGCCTGCGTCAGCAGCGACATCACCCCCTCAACAGCAGCGGGGCGGGGCCAGAAGCACAGTTCTGGCACCGCCCCCAGGGGTCTGAATCAACCAGAACCCCTCAGAACGTCAACGTGGATCAGCCCCATCGTTCAGCTGGAGACGTTCTGTCAGAGACGACCTCTGGGACATCCTGCTGCTGCAGGGAGACCACCCCTGAGGTCAGAGGTCACAGGTCAGAGGCTAGGCCTCCTCTGGGGCCATCATGCATCAGTCAGGGATACCCCAGGACGGTCGCCCCATCAGACGGCTATGGTTGAGTCACATGTCAGGTGATCAACAACCTGCAGGGACGTAGACGCCGCCTCCATCAGCGGTGGGGGGTGGAGGCGCAGGAATAAACTGTCTTCTGTCGGACGCAATGGATTCAGGCTGGGGGGGCGGAGTCATGCTGGGGGGGTGGATGATGAAGGTGTGTCTCTACATGTTGTCGCTCCGTGTTCCTCATCCGCCTTTTGACTTATTTATCCAAGAGGCTGGATCTCACACACACACACACACACACACACACACACACACACACACACACACACACACACCAGCATTTCAAAGTGGTGGTGATTGTTTGATCTCAGGTCCTGATTGGTTGTTGGTTCAAACGATAATTAGCATGTAGCTTCTATTAATACGACGGTTCTGATCCATAATTAACACATCCCATTATCACCTTCTGCTGTGGCCCCCCCCCCGGCCAGCACTCTGGAGACCCCGGGGCCCCCAACCAATGATACACCTCAGGAAAGACGTGATTGTGTTCTAATATTAAACACTCGACACATGATTGGTGCGTCATTAGCATTAGCAACACACTAGCAGCTGCACTTTGTTCCACAGTTCTAGGGGGGTCGGAATGGATCGGGGCAGGAAGGTCCTCTGGACCCCGCCTCTGATGTCACAAGACGGGGGGTTCGTCCATCTGGCCTCTGGGCCTCATTACCATTGGATCTCACTACCACTGGACCTCAGTACCACTGGATCTCATTACCACTGGACCTCAGTACCACTGGATCTCATTACCACTGGATCTCAGTACCACTGGATCTCATTACCACTGGATCTCAGTACCACTGGATCTCATTACCATTGGATCTCACTACCACTGGACCTCAGTACCACTGGATCTCATTACCACTGGATCTCAGTACCACTGGATCTCATTACCACTGGACCTCAGTACCACTGGATCTCATTACCACTGGATCTCAGTACCACTGGATCTCATTACCATTGGATCTCACTACCACTGGACCTCAGTACCACTGGATCTCATTACCACTGGATCTCAGTACCACTGGATCTCAGTACCACTGGACCTCAGTACCACTGGACCTCAGTACCACTGGATCTCAGTACCACTGGATCTCATTACCACTGGATCTCAGTACCACTGGATCTCATTACTACTGGACCTCATTACCACTGGATCTCATTGCTGCTGGACCTCAGTACCACTGGATCTCATTACTACTGGACCTCATTACCACTGGATCTCATTACTGCTGGACCTCAGGACCACTGGACCTCATTACCACTGGATCTCATTACCACTGGATCTCATTACCACTGGACCTCATTACCACAGGATCTCATTACCGCTGGACCTCAGTACCACTGGATCTCATTACCACTGGATCTCATTACTACTGGACCTCATTACCACTGGATCTCATTACTACTGGACCTCATTACCACTGGACATCATTACTACTGGACCTCATTACCACTGGATCGCAGTACCACTGGACCTCATTACCACTGGATCTCATTACTACTGGACCTCAGTACCACTGGATCTCATTACCACTGGATCTCATTACTACTGGACCTCATTACCACTGGATCTCATTACTACTGGACCTCATTACCACTGGACCTCATTACTACTGGACCTCATTACCACTGGATCGCAGTACCACTGGACCTCATTACCACTGGATCTCATTACTACTGGACCTCATTACCACTGGACTTCATTACTGCTGGACCTCAGTACCACTGGATCGCAGTACCACTGGACCTCAGCACCGCTGGATAAAGATGCTGGTTTCCTTCCAAACTGGACGTAGCTGCTGATGTTCGGCGAACTCTAATTGCTGCAGTTCCTGGAAGGCAGAGCTTCATTCATCTGATCTTTATTCTAAGAGAAGACGAGGTGTTTAAAAAAAGAAAGGAAACTGCCCTGAGGGTGAGAGACGGTGGGTGAGAGAGACGGGGGGAGGTAGTGAGAGGAGGGGGGAGTGAAAACAGAGTGCGTGTGGATGAACCAACCCTCATACAGTGAACATAGAACTGTGCTTCTGCTGTGGTTCTGCTGGCAAAGGAGGTCGGATCTCATCAATTCAGCGTTTCCATTTCTTCACGTCCCTGAATAGAACCTGACTGAAGGTTGGATCACATGACCCAGGTCAGCAGGCGTCCTGATGCTGAGGCCCCGGCTCCTCGGTCATGGCCCCGCCCCAGAGGCTGAACCCCGAGGTCAGCTGATTGTCAACAACATGACAATGCCGTGACAACGCCACGACAACAACATGACAAAAACATGACAACGCCATGACAACAACATGACAACAACATGACAACGCCATGACAACGCCACAACAACAACATGACAACAACATGACAACAACATGACAACGCCATGACAACGCCACAACAACAACATGACAACAACATGACAACGCCATGACAACGCCACAACAACAACATGACAACACCACAACAACATGACAACGCCACGACAACAACATGACAACGCCACAACACGACAACAACATGACAACAACATGACAACGCCACGACAACAACATGACAACGCCACAACAACACGACAACAACATGACAACGCCATGACAACATGACAACAACATGACAACAACATGACAACGCCACGACAACAACATGACAACGCCACAACAACACGACAACAACATGACAACAACATGACAACGCCACGACAACAACACGACAACGCCACAACAACATGACAACAACATGACAACGCCACGACAATGCCATGACAACGCCACGACAACAACATGACAATGCCACAACAACACGACAACAACATGACAACAACATGACAACGCCACGACAACAACACGACAACGCCACAACAACATGACAACAACATGACAACGCCACGACAATGCCGTGACAACGCCACGACAACAACATGACAAAAACATGACAACGCCATGACAACAACATGACAACAACATGACAACTACATGACAACAACATGACAACGCCACCACAACAACAACATGACAACAACATGACAACGCCATGACAACTCCACAACAACAACATGACAACAACATGACAATAACATGACAACGCCACAACAACACGACAACAACATGACAACAACATGACAACACCACGACAACAACATGACAACGCCACAACAACACGACAACAACATGACAACGCCATGACAACGCCACAACAACATGACAACAACATGACAACAACATGACAACACCACGACAACAACATGACAACGCCACAACAACACGACAACAACATGACAACAACATGACAACGCCACGACAACAACATGACAACGCCACAACAACATGACAACAACATGACAACAACATGACAACGCCATGACAACGCCACAACAACAACATGACAACAACATGACAACGCCATGACAACGCCACAACAACAACATGACAACGCCACAACAACAACATGACAACGCCACGACAACAACATGACAACGCCACAACAACACGACAACAACATGACAACAACATGACAACAACATGACAACGCCACGACAACAACATGACAACGCCACAACAACACGACAACAACATGACAACGCCATGACAACGCCACAACAACATGACAACAACATGACAACAACATGACAACGCCACGACAACAACATGACAACGCCACAACAACACGACAACAACATGACAACAACATGACAACGCCACGACAACAACACGACAACGCCACAACATGACAACAACATGACAATGCCACGACAATGCCATGACAACGCCACGACAACAACATGACAACGCCACAACAACACGACAACAACATGACAACGCCATGACAACGCCACGACAACAACATGACAATGCCACAACAACACGACAACAACATGACAACGCGATGACAACACGACAACAACATGACAACGCCACAACAACACGACAACAACATGACAACGCCGTGACAATGCTGTGACAACAACATGACAACGCCACAACAACACGACAACAACATGACAACGCCGTGACAACGCTACGTCAACAACATGACAACAACATGACAACGCTGTGACAACGCCACGTCAACAACATGACAACAACATGACAACAACATGACAACAACATGACAACATTGGAGACATGTTTGTTCCTCCTTTCATCACCCCGCCTTCACCACGATGGGGGGTGAACACACACCAGAATAGAGATGACACACACACCTCACACAGGGGGCGTGTCCTACCTCTCGTTGCCATGACGCCCAGCAGGTCTGCTTGACTTTCCAAACTACAGCAACAACCAGGAGCAGAGAC
>CM023616.1:22562747-22567747 GCA_013358685.1 Antennarius maculatus
TGTGTGTGTGTGTGTGTGTGTGTGTGTGTGTGTGTTCCCCTCGTCAGCAGTAAAGGGGCTCTGAAGGTAATAGGTTCTAACCTTGAAGCCCCCCCCATGAGAGGATGAGGCAATAGCAGAAAATGAAAGCAGCAGCGACACGAAGACCCACTTCAGTCGGTACGGGGGGCCGCCGGAGGCCCCCAGGGTACACGCCCACTAGATGGGCTCTGGACCCGACCCTGACCTCTGACCTCAGCAGCTCGTTAGAAGATGTCTGAGTCATCAGTAGAGGGCGGGGCTGGGGGGGGACACACACGTTCACCCTGGTGTGAACACACACACACATACACCCTGACGTGAACACATGTAAACGTCACAGCGCTGAAACACGTTTACACCCACGTCCTCCTCATTTGCATATTCATGAGGACCTCGTGGCCGCGGGGAGGCGGTGCCTCCACCTACACGTTATGCTAATGTCTCAGCTCCCATTGGTCCGCTCGGTTAACCGGTGAACGGCGTGAAGCGCTCGTGCTGCTCAGACACGTGGGGAACATGTCAGCGTGTTCATCACATGTGAAAGCAGGTGGCGCTAGAGAACACGCCAACCTGTTGAGACCACGCTCCAGACGCTGGACGACCAATCAGCACGCAGCGTCTTATCTCATGACTCCACTAATGGCTTCCTGTCGGCTGAAACCGGCAGAACTCCGCCTCCAATACCCCACCCTCTACCCCCCACCCCCAATGGAACACGACACCGCCGCCATCAGACCATCAGATACACAGCAGACGCCACAGACACGAGGACACGCCCTCCTCATGGGGCCAGAAGAGTGTGTGTGTGTGTGTGTGTGTGTGTGTGTGTGTGTGTCGTCAGCCACAGATGATAAGTCACAAATCCAATAAAGCGACGAATCACATGAGGAGTCCGTTAACGGGGGGCGGGGCGTCGACCACCGGACGCAGAACGAAGAAATAGAAGAATAAAATCACAATAAAACCCTGAATGTGGATTTAAAGCCTCTTTGTTCCTGCGTCGATGTTTATCTCCACCCGAGTGGAAATCAAAGTGATTTTACTCCTGGTGAACGTTCAGTCCGTCTCGCTCTGTTCCAGGCGCTCCAATTAGAAACAGTTAAATTCACACCGAGCCCCCCCCAGGAGGAAGACGAGCAGAGAACCCGATCAATACAAACGATTCTGTTTGTTATGATCAGAATCAATTCCAGACGGGTCGGCATTCTGGAAATGTCTAACTGGGGATCAACCGGATTGGCTCACGTTCTAGAGCTCTAAACCGGATCGACCGGATTGGCTCACGTTCTAGAGCTCTAAACCGGATCGACTGGATTGGCTCACGTTCTAGAGCTCTAAACCGGATCGACCGGATTGGCTCACGTTCTAGAGCTCTAAACCGGATCGACCGGATTGGCTCACGTTCTAGAGCTCTAAACCGGATCGACTGGATTGGCTCACGTTCTAGAGCTCTAAACCGGAGCGACCGGATTGGCTCACGTTCTAGAGCTCTAAACCGGAGCGACCGGATTGGCTCACGTTCTAGAGCTCTAAACCGGAGCGACCGGATTGGCTCACGTTCTAGAGCTCTAAACCGGATCGACTGGATTGGCTCACGTTCTAGAGCTCTAAACCGGATCGACCGGATTGGCTCACGTTCTAGAGCTCTAAACCGGATCGACCGGATTGGCTCACGTACTAGAGCTCTAAACCAGATCGACCGGATTGGCTCACGTTCTAGAGCTCTAAACCGGATCGACTGGATTGGCTCACGTTCTAGAGCTCTAAACCGGATCTACCGGATTGGCTCACGTTCTAGAGCTCTAAACCGGATCGACCGGATTGGCTCACGTCCTAGAGCTCTAAACCGGAGCGACCGGATTGGCTCACGCTCTAGAGCTCTAAACCAGAGCGACCGGATTGGCTCACGTTCTAGAGCTCTAAACCGGATCGACAGGATTGGCTCACGTTCTAGAGCTCTAAACCAGAGCGACCGGATTGGCTCACGTTCTAGAGCTCTAAACCGGATCGACCGGATTGGCTCACGTTCTAGAGCTCTAAACCGAAGCGACTGGATTGGCTCACGCTCTAGAGCTCTAAACCGGATCGATTGGGTTTTAATGTAGGAGGAACAGCCAATCAGAGCGCCTGGACGCTAAAGGGAACCGAACCCTCCACCCACTGGGTCCTGGCGGACAGGAAGTCCTGTGTTCACACCTGGGTCATGTGACTCACACGGCGGAGAGGGGAAGGCAGGAAGGTGCAAGGTCGGCGTGACACAACCAATCAGGATCTGTTCCAGGTGAGCAAACCACCCCAGGCTCCTCCCACTGCGGCCGTCGGATCTCATCCGACTCCAGGAGGCCTGGAGGGGAACACACACCGCGTGTGTGTGTGTGTGTGTGTGTGTGTGTGTGTGTGTGTGTGAACGCCGTGTGACGCTTCTTCTGTGAAATGTGAATTCATTCTTTAAACATGAACTGACCCTGTATTCATTAAACAAACAGGAAGTGACCTCGTGGCGCCTGCAGCGGTTTCCCTGCGCCTGTGCCTCGGTGTGGTTTGGCGCCTCACTAAAGGTTATCGCCGCTTTAATTCCACTAACTTCTAGAGCCATTAGCTCAAAGCGCTCTGTTGTTAGCGCGGCTAAAGAACACAACGGCACCTGCAAAGATGACATTCTCTGAGAGGAAAACACCGTCTGGAGGTTGTTTCCGTGGCAACCAGCACACTCGTTTTTGTCCGTTTGGAATTTAAGGCTGAGCAATAATTAAAGGAAATGTCAAAAAATAGAAGCTCCTCCTCTGGGGAGAAGAAACGTTACGGGACGTTCAGAGACGTCCTGGGTTCCTGGTCAGGCTGACGGGTCAGAGACCGAAGGGGAGGTCAGAGGTCAAAGAAGACCAGGAAGACTAGCAAGACCAAAGAAGACTAGTAAGACCAGGAAGACTAGTAAGACCAGGAAGACCAGTAAGACCAGGAAGACTAGGTAGACCAGGAAGACTAGTAAGACCAGGAAGACTAGTAAGACTAGGAAGACCAGTAAGACCAGGAAGACTAGTAAGACCAGGAAGACAAGTAAGACCAGGAAGACCAGTAAGACCAGGAAGACTAGTAAGACTAGGAAGACCAGTAAGACCAGTAAGACCAGGAAGACTAGGAAGACCAGGAAGACTAGTAAGACCAGGAAGACTAGTAAGACTAGGAAGACCAGTAAGACCAGTAAGACCAGGAAGACTAGGAAGACCAGGAAGACTAGTAAGACCAGGAAGACCAGTAAGACTAGTAAGACCAGGAAGACTAGTAAGACCAGGAAGACTAGGAAGACCAGGAAGACTAGTAAGAACAGGAAGACTAGTAAGACCAGGAAGACTAGTAAGACCAGGAAGACTGTCCCAGTGAGGAACAGGAACCTATTCCTGTGGTGATCTATTGTTGTGAGGGGTTGCTATGACTTTCTCTCCATTTGTCCTTCGTGTGTGTGTGTGTATGTGTGTGTGTGTGTGTGTGTGTGTGTGTGTGTGTGTGTGTGTGTGTGTGTGTGTGTGCGTGTGTGTGTGTGTGTGTGTGTGCGTGTGTGTCATTATCAATCTTCAAGACGGTTCTTCTCTTCGCCCTCTGTGGCGGCGGAAGCCAGAAGGTCGCGTTGGGGAGGCGGCGGCGTCTCGTGTTACGCTGGCGGTTGTGCGCGGCGGCGAGAGCGTCCTGGTGAACATCGTCTCGGCTTTCAGCCAGCGGAGACACAGCGCCGATAATGTTGCACTAATGGGACACCAGACGAGCGGTCGATGATCACATGACCCGCAACAAGGCGTTGTGACGGGAGAACCCAACACACCCATCTGAGGTTACCTGATGCTCCGGGAGAAAGCAGGCCCCGCCTCCTGGTGCAGACAGGAGTGAGGACTGGTGCTCGTTCTTTAGACACGCCCCTAGAGCCGCTGTCAACATTATGTTGCCATGGAAACCAGAAGCAACAATCTGTAGGTCACCAGACAGAACTATTAGTGACCTACTGGTTAGTGGAGGGTCCACGGGTCTCTGATGTAACGCCACGCCTCCAGCCACACCTCCAGCCACACCCTGGTTCTACCAATAAAACCAACGTCTGTCTGCTCCGTCGCTAAGAACCAATCAGATCCATCACCTCCAGCATCACAGGAACAAAATTCATTAATGAATCAGGGACCAGATCAAGACGTTCATCCATCACCCCCTCTCCCCCGTCAGACTCCTCCCCCTCCACCTGGACAGGTTGAGTCTCTGTACTCCCTGTCGTCATGATATAAATATAACGGATCGGAGCTCACAGATCACTAAATGTGATTGGCTGAACACTTTTCACAATTGTTTATGTCCAACATCCTGTCAGGGCCGTAAGTCCTGGAGGGGGTTGCCATGACGACGATGATGAGTATGTGTGTTCACTGAGTGCACCTGGTGTGGCTGATGGTGATCACAGATCAATAATGATGATAAGAACCAGCCAATCAGAAGCATCAGGACCAGCATCAGGACCAGCATCAGGACCACCATCAAGACCAGCATCAGGACCACCATCAGGACCAGCATCAGGACCAGCATCACGACCAGCATCAGGACCAGCATCAGGACCAGCATCAGGACCACCATCCGGACGACTATCAGGACCACCATCAGGACCATCAAGACCACCATCAGGATCACCATCAGGACCACCATCAAGACCACCATCAGGACCACCATCAGGACCAGCATCAGGACCACCATCAGGACCACCATCAAGACCAGCATCAGGACCACCATCAAGACCACCATCAGGACCACCATCAGGACCAGCATCAGGACCACCATCAGGACCAGCATCAGGACCACCATCAGGACCAGCATCAGGACCAACATCAAGACCAGCATCAGGACCACCATCAGGACCAGCATCAGGACCACCATCAGGACCAGCATCAGGACCACCATCAGGACCAGCATCAGGACCACCATCAAGACCAGCATCAGGACCACCA
>CM023616.1:22580247-22582747 GCA_013358685.1 Antennarius maculatus
ACTAACAGCCGGAACAGACTAACAGCTGGAACAGACTAACAGCTGGTACAGACTAACAGCTGGTACAGACTAACAGCTAGTACAGACTAACAGCCGGTACAGACTAATAGCTGGTACAGACTAACAGCTGGTACAGACTAACAGCTGGTACAGACTAACAGCTGGTACAGACTAACAGCTGGTACAGACTAACAGCTAGTACAGACTAACAGCCGGAACAGACTAACAGCTGGAACAGACTAACAGCTAGTACAGACTAACAGCCGGTACAGACTAATAGCTGGAACAGACTAACTTCTGGAACAGACTAACAGCCGGAACAGACTAACAGCTGGAACAGACTAACAGCTGGCACAGACTAATAACTGGTACAGACTAACAGCTGGAACAGACTAACAGCCGGAACAGACTAATACCTGGTACAGACTAACAGCTGGTACAGACTAACAGCCGGAACAGACTAACAGCCGGAACAGACTAACAGCTGGCACAGACTAAGAGCTGGTACAGACTAACAGCTGGTACAGACTAACAGCTGGTACAGACTAACAGCTGGTACTGACTAACAGCTGGTAAAGACTAACAGCTGGTAAAGACTAACAGCCGGAACAGACTAACAGCCGGAACAGACTAACAGCTGGAACAGACTAACAGCTGGAACAGACTAACAGCCGGAACAGACTAACAGCTGGAACAGACTAATAGCCGGAACAGACTAACAGCTGGAACAGGCTAACAGCTGGAACAGACTAACAGCTGGAACAGAGTAACAGCTGGAACAGACTAATAGCCGGAACAGACTAACAGCTGGAACAGACTAATAGCCGGAACAGACTAACAGCTGGAACAGTCTAACAGCTGGAACAGACTAACAGCTGGAACAGAGTAACAGCTGGAACAGACTAACAGCTGGAACAGACTAACAGCTCGTACAGACTAACGGCCGGAACAGACTAACAGCTGGAACAGACTAATAGCTGGAACAGACTAACAGCTGGAACAAACTAACAGCTGGTACAGACTAACAGCTGGAACAGACTCACAGCTGGTACAGACTAACAGCTAGTACAGACTAATAGCCGGAACAGACTAACAGCAGGAACAGACTAACAGCTGGAACAGACTAATAGCCGGAACAGACTAACAGCTGGAACAGACTAACAGCCGGAACAGACTAACAGCCGGAACAGACTAACAGCTGGAACAGACTAATAGCCGGAACAGACTCACAGCTGGTACAGACTAACAGCTGGAACAGACTAATAGCCGGAACAGACTAACAGCTGGTACAGACTAACAGCTGGAACAGACTAACAGCCGGAACAGACTAACAGCTGGTACAGACTAACAGCTGGAACAGACTAACAGCCGGAACAGACTAACAGCTGGTACAGACTAACAGCTCGTACAGACTAACGGCCGGAACAGACTAACGGCCGGAACAGACTAACAGCCGGTACAGACTAACAGCTGGAACAGACTAACAGCTGGTACAGACTAACAGCTGGAACAGACTAACAGCTGGAACAGACTAACAGCTGGAACAGACTAACAGCCGGTACAGACTAACAGCCGGTACAGACTAACAGCTGGAACAGACTAACAGCCGGAACAGACTAACAGCTGGAACAGACTAACAGCTGGAACAGACTAACAGCTGGAACAGACTAACAGCCGGTACAGACTAACAGCTGGTACAGACTAACAGCTGGAACAGACTAACAGCCGGTACAGACTAACAGCTGGAACAGACTAACAGCCGGTACAGACTAACAGCTGGAACAGACTAACAGCCGGTACAGACTAATAGCCGGAACAGACTAACAGCCGGAACATACTAACAGCTGGAACAGACTAATAGCCGGAACAGACTAACAGCTGGTACAGACTAATAGCCGGAACAGACTAACAGCCGGTACAGACTAAAAGCCGGAACAGACTAACAGCCGGAACAGACTAACAGCAGGAACAGACTAACAGCAGGAACAGACTAATAGCCGGAACAGACTAACAGCTCGTACAGACTAACGGCCGGAACAGACTAACAGCCGGAACAGACTAACAGCAGGTACAGACTAACAGCTGGAACAGACTAACAGCTGGAACAGACTAACAGCCGGTACAGACTAACAGCCGGTACAGACTAACAGCTGGAACAGACTAACAGCCGGTACAGACTAACAGCTGGAACAGACTAACAGCTGGAACAGACTAACAGCCGGAACAGACTAACAGCCGGAACAGACTAACAGCTGGAACAGACTAACAGCCGGTACAGACTAACAGCTGGAACAGACTAACAGCTGGAACAGACTAACAGCCGGTACAGACTAACAGCTGGAACAGACTAACAGCTGGAACAGACTAACAGCTGGAACAGACTAACAGCTGGAACAGACTAACAGCTGGAACAGACTAACAGCTGGAACAGACTAACAGCTGGAACAGACTAACAGCTGGAACAGACTAACAGCTGGAACAGATTAACAGCTGGAACAGA
>CM023616.1:22587747-22597747 GCA_013358685.1 Antennarius maculatus
ACAACCAGCTTCTATCTACACAACCAGCTTCTATCAACCAGCTTCTATCAACACAACCAGGTTCTATCAACCAGCTTCTATCTGCACAACCAGCTTCTATCTACACAACCAGCTTCTATCTACACAACTAGCTTCTATCTACACAACCAGCTTCTATCAACACAACTAGCTTCTATCTGCACAACCAGCTTCTATCAACACAACTAGCTTCTATCTACATAACTAGCTTCTATCTACACAACCAGCTTCTATCTACACAACCAGCTTCTATCTACACAACCAGGTTCTATCTACACAACCAGCTTCTATCTACACAACTAGCTTCTATCTACACAACCAGGTTCTATCAATACAACCAGCTTCTATCAACCAGTTTCTATCTACACAACCAGCTTCTATCTACACAATCAGCTTCTATCAACCAGCTTCTATCAACACAACCAGCTCCTATCTACACAACCAGCTTCTATCAACCAGCTTCTATCTACACAACCAGGTTCTAGCTACACAACCAGCTTCTATCTACACAACTAGCTTCTATCAACACAACCAGGTTCTATCAACACAACCAGCTTCTATCAACCAGTTTCTATCTACACAACCAGCTTCTATCTACACAATCAGCTTCTATCAACCAGCTTCTATCATCACAACCAGCTCCTATCTACACAACCAGCTTCTATCAACCAGCTTCTATCTACACAACCAGCTTCTATCTACACAACCAGCTTCTATCTACACAACCAGCTTCTATCAACACAACCAGCTTCTATCTACACAACCAGCTTCTATCTACACAACCAGCTTCTATCTACACAACCAGGTTCTATCAACCAGCTTCTATCAACACAACCAGCTTCTATCAACCAGCTTCTATCTGCACAACCAGCTTCTATCTACACAACCATCTTCTATCTACACAACTAGCTTCTATCTACACAACCAGCTTCTATCAACACAACTAGCTTCTATCTGCACAACCAGCTTCTATCAACACAACTAGCTTCTATCTACATAACTAGCTTCTATCTACACAACCAGCTTCTATCTACACAACCAGCTTCTATCTACACAACCAGCTTCTATCAACCAGCTTCTATCAACCAGCTTCTATCTGCACAACCAGCTTATATCTACACAACCAGCTTCTATCAACCAGCTTCTATCAACACAACCAGGTTCTATCAACCAGCTTCTATCTATACAACCAGCTTCTATCAACCAGCTTCTATCTACACAACCAGCTTCTATCTACACAACCAGCTTCTATCAACCAGCTTCTATCTACACAACCAGCTTCTATCAACCAGCTTCTATCAACACAATCAGGTTCTATCAACCAGCTTCTATCTACACAACCAGCTTCTATCTATACAACCAGCTTCTATCAACCAGCTTCTATCTACACAACCAGCTTCTATCTACACAACCAGCTTCTATCTACACAACCAGCTTCTATCAACCAATGATCGATGATTGTTCTGACTGTGAACCAATGAAATATCAGCGGGTCTGAAACATGCAGGTTCAGTAAGAGGGGGAGTGTTCACTGAGGAAGTCAGACTGTGTAACACACACACACACACACACACACACACACACACACACACACACACACACACACACACACACACACACACACTGATTTGACAGGGTTCGTTAATCATCCGTCAGCTCTCCTCTCCTCTCCTCTGTCTGTCCTCCATCTCTTCTTCTGTTTCTCCATCATCCCTCCACCCAAGGGCGCCCCCCCCCCCCCCCCGACAGTAACCTTGTGTCTCTAACTGCATGTTTTATCTTCCTCCTCTTCCTCTCTCCTCTCCCCCGTTCTCCCTGTCTTTGTCCTTCTCAGACGTCCATCCTCTCTGCCTCCATGAGATGAGGACTCTTCCTCTTCCCCTCGTCTCCTCATCCCTCCATCCTTCAGTCCTCTAATCAGCTGCACCTCATCTCCTCCCATCATTTAGCCCGAGGTAAACCCAGAGAGAGACGCAGGGATGAAGAACGACCATCAGTCACCTGAAGGAGAGTCCAGGATGGAGAGATGGGTCACACGTTAAAGGAGGAGGGGAACAACCAGGATGGAGGGACGGACGCTTAACCTCCACTGGGGGAGAGGAGGAGAGGAACTACAAGCTGAGTAAGAAAAGGAGAGGAAACAGGAGGAAATGAGAAACATCTTAGTCTAACTTAACCTAACTTAACCCTAACCTAACTTAACCTAACCTTAGTCTAACTTAACCTAACTTAACCCTAACCTAACTTAACCTAACCTACCTTAGTCTAACTTAACTTAATTAAACCTAACCTAACTTAACCTAACCTACCTTAGTCTAACTTAACTTAATTAAACCTAACCAAACAACCTAATCCTAATTCTAGTCCACTTTAACCTAACCTAAACCTAACTTATTTTAACCTTAACCTAACCTAATTTAACCTACTTTAACCTAACCTAAACCTAACTTAACCTAATCCTAACTTACTTTAACCCCTAACCTAACCTAACCTAACCTAACCCATCCATCAATCCCAGCAGCATCAGAAGAGCTTTCATCCTGTCTTTATTTCTATTTCCCACATATCCGTCAGTCTGGTGCTGAGAGGGTTAACCAATCAGCTGCTGGTAAACGTGTTCCTGCTGCTGCTGCTGACCTGTGACCTCAACATTTACAATGAAATCGACTTTTAGCGTGTTGACAAATGCATTAGTATTCATATGGTGGACGTGACATTCAGAGCGTCAGCAGAACCAGGAGAAGGTGGAGCAGATCTGACTCAACCTGAGGAACCAGCGTCTGATGGAGAACCTGACTCAACCTGAGGAACCAGCGTCTGATGGAGAACCTGACTCAACCTGAGGAACCAGCGTCTGATGGAGAACCTGACTCAACCTGAGGAACCAGCGTCTGATGGAGAACCTGACTCAACCTGAGGAACCAGCGTCTGATGGAGAACCTGACTCAACCTGAGGAACCAGCGTCTGATGGAGAACCTGACTCAACCTGAGGAACCAGCGTCTGATGGAGAACCTGACTCAACCTGAGGAACCAGCGTCTGATGGAGAACCTGACTCAACCTGAGGAACCAGCGTCTGATGGAGAACCTGACTCAACCTGAGGAACCAGTGTCTGATGGAGAACCTGACTCAACCTGAGGAACCAGCGTCTGATGGAGAACCTGACTCAACCTGAGGAACCAGCGTCTGATGGAGAACCTGACTCAACCTGAGGAACCAGCGTCTGATGGAGAACCTGAACCTGTCTTCTGCTCTTGTTTACAGCACCACACGTGACGGCGTGACGCTGGAGGCAGATGAGGGTGGGGGTATCAGGGGTACAAACAGGCGTGGAGGTGGGGGGGGCAACTTAACAGAGGCGTGCAGTAAAATTAGCATCTCCTCCAGAGCCGCGTCTCCTTTGAACGCCACAGATGCTGTAGCTGAACCTGAACGTGTGTGTGTGTGTGTGTGTGTGTGTGTGCTTCCTGCTGCATTATTCAGCCGTAGCGACAGCAAATCATTTGTTCTCCTCACATCCTCTCTTATCTTCTCTCCACTGATCCTCTCCTGCAACTCCTGGTTGCTAAGCCACCAGCTTCTCTCCTCTCCTCTCCTCTCTCCTCCTCTCCTCTCTTCTGCTCTCCTCTCTTCTCCTCCTCTCCTCTCCTCTCCTCCTCTCTTCTCTTCTCTCCTCTCCTCTCTCCTCCCTCCTCCTCTCCTCTCCTCTCCTCTCCTCTCTCCTCCTCTCCTCTCTTCTGCTCTCCTCTCTTCTCCTCCTCTCTTCTCTTCTCTTCTCCTCCTCTCCTCTCCTCTCTCTCCTCCTCTCCTCTTCTCCTCTCCTCTCCTCTCTCCTCCTCTCCTCTCCTCTCCTCTCCTCCTCTCCTCTCCTCTCCTCTCCTCTCCTCTCTCCTCTCTCCTCTCTCCTCTCTCCTCCTCTCCTCTTCTCCTCTCCTCTCCTCTCCTCTCTCCTCTCCTCTCCTCTCCTCCTCTCCTCTCCTCTCCTCTCTCCTCCTCCCCCCTCCACCAGACTCCGGTCCCTCCTTTAAAACACTTCAGGCTCAAACTTGTGAACTTAATCTCTCTTCACTTCCACTTCCTCTTCCTGTTTCCTGTCTTCCTGTCGCTGGTGAACAGTTCAAAGGGAGCAGAAGCTGCTAATCCAGCTTCCTGTCGTATTTACATACGGAGCCTTTCATGCGCCGTAAACACTCCAGCGCTTCAGACAGCCAATCAGGATGCACTTCAGACAGCCAATCAGGCTGCAGGAAACTGGAACCACTTCACTTCTGGTGGGTGTAATCCAATTTAAAACTGGTTTCACGTCTGAGGCCATCCAACAGGAGCCGCCGTCACTTCCTGGTGTTCAGCTTTCAGACGAGCCCCGCCTCCTGATGAGCCCCGCCTCCTAACATGGAAACAGCCCCGTGGAAACACACGAGTCAAAGACGGGGGTCGGAACGGAGGGGCGGCACCGGCGCATCAGGAAGCGCTAATCCTCGCTGCTCGCTAACACGCGTGTGTGGATGGTATCACCAGCGTTTCTAATTATCTGCTTCATCTGAGTTCCAGCAGAACTAAAGGTTATCTGTGGCCCCCGGGGGCCGATTACAGGAAGCGTGTTACCATCCGACGGCGCCGCAGGCGTCTCCACGACTTACTTTGAAAAGAACAAAGATCCGCCGCGCCTCACGCCGCTAACTGTGCTAACCGTGCTAAGCGTTAGCTCCAGGCCATTTCTACCATTGACGAACACGTGGAGGACTTCCTGTCAGCGAGAACCGAGCTTCAGGATTAACAACCTGAACCTGAGAAAATGATCCGCAGGTGCGTTCAGGTGTGTTCAGGCGCGCTTCAGGTGCATTCAGATGTGTTTAGGTGCGTTCAGGTGCATTCAGGTGCGTTCAGGTGTGTTCAGGTGCATTCAGGTGCGTTCAGGTGCGTTCAGGTGCATTCAGGTGTGTTTAGGTGTGTTCAGGCGCGCTTCAGGTGCATTCAGGTGCGTTCAGGTGCGTTCAGGTGTGTTCAGGTGCATTCAGGTGCATTCAGGTGCATTCAGGTGCGTTCAGGTGTGTTCAGGCGCGCTTCAGGTGCATTCAGTTGTGTTTAGGTGCGTTCAGGTGCGTTCAGGTGTGTTCAGGTGCATTCAGGTGTGTTCAGGTGCATTCAGATGTGTTTACGTGCGTTCAGGTGCATTCAGGTGCGTTCAGGTGTGTTCAGGTGCATTCAGGTGCGTTCAGGTGTGTTTAGGTGCATTCAGGTGCATTCAGGTGTGTTCAGGTGCATTCAGGTGCGTTCAGGTGTGTTTAGGTGCGTTCAGGTGCATTCAGGTGCGTTCAGGTGCGTTCAGGTGTGTTTAGGTGCGTTCAGGTGCGTTCAGGTGCATTCAGGTGCGTTCAGGTGTGTTCAGGCGCACTTCAGGTGCATTCAGGTGCATTCAGGTGTGTTTAGGTGCGTTCAGGTGCATTCAGGTGCGTTCAGGTGTGTTCAGGTGCTTTCAGGTGTGTTTAGGTGCGTTCAGGTGCATTCAGGTGTGTTTAGGTGCGTTCAGGTGTGTTCAAGCGCACTTCAGGTGCATTCAGGTGCATTCAGGTGCGTTCAGGTGTGTTTAGGTGCGTTCAGGTGCATTCAGGTGCGTTCAGGTGTGTTTAGGTGCGTTCAGGTGCATTCAGGTGCGTTCAGGTGTGTTTAGGTGCGTTCAGGTGCATTCAGGTGAGTTCAGGTGTGTTTAGGTGCGTTCAGGTGCCTTCAGGTGCGTTCAGGTGCATTCAGGCGCGCTTCAGGTGTGTTCAGGTGCATTCAGGTGTGTTCAAGTTCGTTTAGGTGCGTTCGGGTGCATTCAAGTGCGTTCAGGTGTGTTTAGGTGCGTTCGGGTGCATTCAAGTGCGTTCAGGTGTGTTTAGGTGCGTTCGGGTGCGTTCGGGTGCATTCAGGTGCGTTCAGGTGTGTTTAGGTGCGTTCAGGTGCGTTCAGGTGTGTTCAGGCGCACTTCAGGTGTGTTCAGGTGCATTCAGGTGCGTTCAGGTGTGTTTAGGTGCATTCAGGTGCGTTCAGGTGCATTCAGGCGCGCTTCAGGTGTGTTCAGGTGCATTCAGGTGTGTTCAAGTTCGTTTAGGTGCGTTCGGGTGCATTCAAGTACGTTCAGGTGTGTTTAGGTGCATTCAAGTACGTTCAGGTGTGTTTAGGTGCATTCGGGTGCATTCAGGTGTGTTTAGGTGTATTCAGGTGCGTTCAGGTGCGTTCAGGTGCATTCAGGTGCGTTCAGGTGCGTTCAGGTGCATTCAGGTGCATTCAGGTGTGTTCAGGTGTGTTTAGGTGCATTCAGGTGCGTTCAGGTGCGTTCAGGTGCATTGAGGTGCATTCAGGTGTGTTCAGGTGCATTCAGGTGCGTTCAGGTGTGTTTAGGTGTATTCAGGTGCGTTCAGGTGCGTTCAGGTGCATTCAGGTGCGTTCAGGTGCATTCGGGTGCATTCAGGTGCGTTCAGGTGCATTCAGGTGCGTTCAGGTGTGTTTAGGTGCATTCAGGTACGTTCAGGTGTGTTTACGTGCGTTCGGGTGCATTCAGGTGCGTTCAGGTGCATTCAGGTGCATTCAGGTGTGTTCAGGTGCATTCAGGTGTGTTCAGGTGTGGTCAGGTGCGTTCAGGTGTGTTTAGGTGCGTTCGGGTGCATTCAGGTGCGTTCAGGTGCATTCAGGTGCATTCAGGTGTGTTCAGGTGCATTCAGGTGTGTTCAGGTGCGTTCAGGTGTGTTCAGGTGCGTTTGGGTGCATTCAGGTGCGTTCAGGTGCATTCAGGTGTGTTTAGGTGCATTCAGGTGCGTTCAGGTGTGTTTAGGTGCGTTCGGGTGCATTCAGGTGCGTTCATGTGCATTCAGGTGTATTCAGGTGTGTTCAGGTGCATTCAGGTGCATTCAGGTGTGTTTAGGTGCATTCAGGTGCGTTCAGGTGTGTTTAGGTGCGTTTGGGTGCATTCAGGTGCGTTCAGGTGCCTTCAGGTGCATTCAGGTGCGTTCAGGTGCATTCAGGTGTGTTCAGGTGCATTCAGGTGCGTTCAGGTGTGTTAAGGTGCGTTCAGGTGCATTCAGGTGCGTTCAGGTGCATTCAGGTGTGTTCAGGTGAATTCAGGTGCATTCAGGTGTGTTCAGGTGCATTCAGGTGTGTTCAGGTGCATTCAGGTGCGTTCAGGTGTGTTTAGGTGCGTTCGGGTGCTTTCAGGTACGTTCAGGTGCATTCAGGTGTGTTCAGGTGCGTTCAGGTGCATTCAGGTGCATTCAGGTGTGTTCAGGTGTGTTCAGGTGCATTCAGGTGCTTTCAGGTGCATTCAGGTGTGTTCAGGTGCATTCAGGTGCGTTCAGGTGTGTTTAGGTGCGTTCGGGTGCATTCAGGTGCGTTCAGGTGCATTCAGGTGCATTCAGGTGTGTTCAGGTGCATTCAGGTGCATTCAGGTGTGTTCAGGTGCATTCAGGTGCGTTCAGGTGTGTTTAGGTGCGTTTGGGTGCATTCAGGTGCGTTCAGGTGCATTCAGGTGCCTTCAGGTGTGTTCAGGTGCATTCAGGTGCGTTCGGGTGCATTCAGGTGCGTTCAGGTGCATTCAGGTGCGTTCAGGTGTGTTTAGGTGCGTTCAGGTGAGTTAAGGTGCATTCAGGTGCGTTCAGGTGCATTCAGGTGTGTTCAATTGCATTCAGGTGTGTTTAGGTGCGTTCGGGTGCATTCAGGTGCGTTCAGGTGCATTCAGGTGCATTCAGGTGTGTTCAGGTGCATTCAGGTGTGTTCAGGTGCATTCAGATGTGTTTACGTGCGTTCAGGTGCATTCAGGTGCGTTCAGGTGTGTTCAGGTGCATTCAGGTGCGTTCAGGTGTGTTTAGGTGCATTCAGGTGCGTTCAGGTGAGTTAAGGTGCATTCAGGTGCGTTCAGGTGTGTTTAGGTGCGTTCAGGTGCATTCAGGTGCGTTCAGGTGCGTTCAGGTGTGTTTAGGTGCGTTCAGGTGCGTTCAGGTGCATTCAGGTGCGTTCAGGTGTGTTCAGGCGCACTTCAGGTGCATTCAGGTGCATTCAGGTGTGTTTAGGTGCGTTCAGGTGCATTCAGGTGCGTTCAGGTGTGTTCAGGTGCATTCAGGTGTGTTTAGGTGCGTTCAGGTGTGTTCAAGCGCTCTTCAGGTGCATTCAGGTGCATTCAGGTGCGTTCAGGTGTGTTTAGGTGCGTTCAGGTGCATTCAGGTGCGTTCAGGTGTGTTTAGGTGCGTTCAGGTGCATTCAGGTGCGTTCAGGTGTGTTTAGGTGCGTTCAGGTGCATTCAGGTGCGTTCAGGTGCGTTCAGGTGCGTTCAGGTGTGTTTAGGTGCGTTCAGGTGCATTCAGGTGCGTTCAGGTGCATTCAGGCGCGCTTCAGGTGTGTTCAGGTGCATTCAGGTGTGTTCAAGTTCGTTTAGGTGCGTTCGGGTGCATTCAAGTGCGTTCAGGTGTGTTTAGGTGCATTCAAGTACGTTCAGGTGTGTTTAGGTGCATTCGGGTGCATTCAGGTGTGTTTAGGTGTATTCAGGTGCGTTCAGGTGCGTTCAGGTGCATTCAGGTGCGTTCAGGTGCGTTCAGGTGCATTCAGGTGCATTCAGGTGTGTTCAGGTGTTAGGTGCATTCAGGTGCGTTCAGGTGCGTTCAGGTGCATTGAGGTGCATTCAGGTGTGTTCAGGTGCATTCAGGTGCGTTCAGGTGTGTTTAGGTGTATTCAGGTGCGTTCAGGTGCGTTCAGGTGCATTCAGGTGCGTTCAGGTGCTTTCGGGTGCATTCAGGTGCGTTCAGGTGCATTCAGGTGCGTTCAGGTGTGTTTAGGTGCATTCAGGTACGTTCAGGTGTGTTTACGTGCGTTCGGGTGCATTCAGGTGCGTTCAGGTGCATTCAGGTGTGTTCAGGTGCATTCAGGTGTGTTCAGGTGTGGTCAGGTGCGTTCAGGTGTGTTTAGGTGCGTTCGGGTGCATTCAGGTGCGTTCAGGTGCATTCAGGTGTGTTCAGGTGTGTTCAGGTGCATTCAGGTGTGTTCAGGTGCATTCAGGTGTGTTCAGGTGCGTTTGGGTGCATTCAGGTGCGTTCAGGTGCATTCAGGTGTGTTTAGGTGCTTTCAGGTGCGTTCAGGTGTGTTTAGGTGCGTTCGGGTGCATTCAGGTGCGTTCATGTGCATTCAGGTGTATTCAGGTGTGTTCAGGTGCATTCAGGTGCATTCAGGTGTGTTTAGGTGCATTCAGGTGCGTTCAGGTGTGTTTAGGTGCGTTTGGGTGCATTCAGGTGCGTTCAGGTGCCTTCAGGTGCATTCAGGTGCGTTCAGGTGCATTCAGGTGTGTTCAGGTGCATTCAGGTGCGTTCAGGTGTGTTTAGGTGCGTTCAGGTGCATTCAGGTGCGTTCAGGTGCATTCAGGTGTGTTCAGGTGCATTCAGGTGCATTCAGGTGTGTTCAGGTGCATTCAGGTGTGTTCAGGTGCATTCAGGTGCGTTCAGGTGTGTTTAGGTGCGTTCGGGTGCTTTCAGGTACGTTCAGGTGCATTCAGGTGTGTTCAGGTGCATTCAGGTGCATTCAGGTGCATTCAGGTGTGTTCAGGTGTGTTCAGGTGCATTCAGGTGCATTCAGGTGCATTCAGGTGCGTTCAGGTGCATTCAGGTGCGTTCAGGTGTGTTTAGGTGCGTTCGGGTGCATTCAGGTGCGTTCAGGTGCATTCAGGTGCTTTCAGGTGTGTTCAGGTGCATTCAGGTGCATTCAGGTGCATTCAGGTGTGTTCAGGTGCATTCAGGTGCGTTCAGGTGTGTTTAGGTGCGTTCGGGTGCATTCAGGTGAGTTCAGGTGCATTCAGGTGCCTTCAGGTGTGTTCAGGTGCATTCAGGTGCGTTCGGGTGCGTTCAGGTGCCTTCAGGTGCATTCAGGTGCGTTCAGGTGCATTCAGGTGTGTTCAGGTGCATTCAGGTGCGTTCAGGTGTGTTTAGGTGCGTTCAGGTGCATTCAGGTGCGTTCAGGTGCATT